>OY720441.1:159207155-159807155 GCA_963082915.1 Dolichopus griseipennis | reverse complement strand
CGAACCCTCTGCAGTAGACTCTGGCCATTACTCTAAACTATTTTTGGCAAAATTTCAGACACCCAACTTCAATAGGTATAAAATAATGCTCATATAAAATAAGAAGTTGTATGGCAGTTACTCGAACCCTTTGCAGTAGACCAACCAAATTTTGCAGTAACTTTGGCCATTACACTAAACTATTTTTAGCAAAATTTCAGACACCCAGCTTTATTAGGTGGAGAGTAATGCTCATACAAAATAAGAAGTTGTATGGCAGCTACTCGAACCCACTCCACTAGACCAACCAAATTTTGCAAAAACTTTGGCCATAAAACTAAACTACTTTTGCCAAAATTTCAGACACGTAGCTGTAATAGGTACAGAGAAATACTCATATAAAAAAAATAGTTGTATGGCAGCCACCCGAACCCATGGACCAAAATGGCTGGATTTAAATAGCGATGACGGCTATTGCAAAAAAACTAATTTGCGAAAATTTCAAGATCCTAGCTCCTTTAGTTTTTGGGTTATCGTGCGGACGGACGGACGGACATACATAGCTAAATCGATTTTTTTTTCGATTCTGATCCGATCCATACACTTGAGTCTATATCTACCCCCCCCTTCTTCTCTGCGTCACAAACGTAATGGCAAATTTATTATACCATTTGACTATATAGTCATACGGGTATAAAAAGGGCTTTTCCCAACTTTAGGTGGCTCCGGTGGGGCTACAGAAAAAAGTTCTTCTAAGAAATTATTTTTTTGGAATACCTATCCGTGGTCTTAACTCTTTTTCAAACGGTGTAAAAGTTTTGTAAACATACGGACGAATGGTCTGACGGACGTATGAACAGAGTGAAATTTTTAAAAAATTTTTTGAAAATGTGCTAAAAACAAATCAAATCGCTAATATTGGAAACACTATTTTAAATTATATTTGGTTCAAAATGTGCTTATTTACTTCTCTTTTAATTTGATTCATCCTATTTAATTGTTTTAATTGTGCATTATAAATTTCATTATAAATTTTTTATCCAATATTTTAAATTATATTATGACCATTGAATCTTTCGTTGGTAGAAATAATTCTGATGTTTTCGGCTGTTCTTGTACTACCCAGATTCAAAATAGTTGGCCCACTCAAATAAATTTAAACCATACAAATTTTTATAATTATTTTTTATTTAAATAATAAACTGTATTAAACTTTGTAAATTATTTTTGTTTAAATGTATATTTTAAAAAAACACAAACAAAATAAATAATATTCTCCTTAACTTAAATAAATATAAAACATTTTTTAAATAAGTGTCTTAAAAAAGTTAGCCCAACAAATTTTTGTATCAAAGCAGTAGGCCTATTTTGGTTTTACCATTGTGTAGTATCCCCTTCCCAAGGATTTAAAGCTTATCATGGAAATTAATAAAATTAGTAACTTAAAATTAAGATAGAACGTTCAAATAGTGTATAAGGGTTAACCAGTATTGCAAGTCAGACGGGGACTGCATGTGGGCGAAATCGGACCCTGGGTTCGGATTCTGGAACCTTTGATCAGTTTATAACTCAAAAACTAAACTCTAGTAAATTTTTTAAAGTAAAATTTTTATAACTAATTTCAGAGGATCTAACTTCTCCCAAAATTTCAAGGCTCTAGATTGAACTGTTTAGAAGATATGTGGGGCCAAAAAGTTTTCAGAAATTTAGTTTTGCATAATGGTAAAAATTAGTACCATATGGAAACCCTTTACATTTAGCAGTATATTTTTGTGAAGCCTAAGAAAGCTACTCTCTTTTACCGTTTTTGATTGAAAATACAATTCACAGAACTTTTGTTTTACCAATTTAAATAAAGGGCTTTTTTGAAATTTTCGGGACTTTAGCTTTATCACCCTTAAAAATTTAGAAAAACCTTTGCACATGTTGCAATGTAATTAAAGAGCTTTAAATTTTGAATATTACTAAAAAAAATTTTGACCTGTTATTCAAGTTACAGGTGTTTAAAAATAGCAAAATTTCAATTTTCGAGCACTTATAGCTTCTATGCAGGAGGCTTGACAAAAAAATTTTGTTAACCGACTCCTACTAATTTTTGAGGATCTAACTTCTACCAAAATTTTAAGGCCCTAGCTTGAACCGTTTAGAAGATATGTTTGACCAAATATTTTGCAAAAATTTAGTTTTGCGGAATGGTAAATTTTAGTATCGTACCCTTAACATTTGGTTTTCAAAAATTTATAAATTTTATAAAACCAGCTATCTTTTGACGTTTTCAGATTGAAAAAACACCTAACAGAACTCTTGTTAGAACAATTTAAACGAGGAAGAGTGTAGTAGAGTAGACTGTGTCAACTCTGGGATACCCGTATGACCGTTATATAAACATTATATCATTATTATTATAAACATTAATTATTTTAGGCAAACTTTCAAACATACCAGCTTTATTAGGTGAAATATAATGCTCATATAAAAGAAGGAGTTCTATGGCAGCTACTCGAACCCTCTGCAGTAGACTCTGGCCATTACTCTAAACTATTTTTGGCAAAATTTCAGACACCCAACTTCAATAGGTATAAAATAATGCTCATATAAAATAAGAAGTTGTATGGCAGTTACTCGAACCCTTTGCAGTAGACCAACCAAATTTTGCAGTAACTTTGGCCATTACACTAAACTATTTTTAGCAAAATTTCAGACACCCAGCTTTATTAGGTGGAGAGTAATGCTCATACAAAATAAGAAGTTGTATGGCAGCTACTCGAACCCACTCCACTAGACCAACCAAATTTTGCAAAAACTTTGGCCATAAAACTAAACTACTTTTGCCAAAATTTCAGACACGTAGCTGTAATAGGTACAGAGAAATACTCATATAAAAAAAATAGTTGTATGGCAGCCACCCGAACCCATGGACCAAAATGGCTGGATTTAAATAGCGATGACGGCTATTGCAAAAAAACTAATTTGCGAAAATTTCAAGATCCTAGCTCCTTTAGTTTTTGGGTTATCGTGCGGACGGACGGACGGACATACATAGCTAAATCGATTTTTTTTTCGATTCTGATCCGATCCATACACTTGAGTCTATATCTACCCCCCCCTTCTTCTCTGCGTCACAAACGTAATGGCAAATTTATTATACCCTTTGACTATATAGTCATACGGGTATAAAAAGGGCTTTTCCCAACTTTAGGTGGCTGTAGCTCCGGTGGGGCTACAGAAAAAAGTTCTTCTAAGAAATTATTTTTTTGGAATACCTATCCGTGGTCTTAACTCTTTTTCAAACGGTGTAAAAGTTTTGTAAACATACGGACGAATGGTCTGACGGACGTATGAACAGAGTGAAATTTTTAAAAAATTTTTTGAAAATGTGCTAAAAACAAATCAAATCGCTAATATTGGAAACACTATTTTAAATTATATTTGGTTCAAAATGTGCTTATTTACTTCTCTTTTAATTTGATTCATCCTATTTAATTGTTTTAATTGTGCATTATAAATTTCATTATAAATTTTTTATCCAA
This sequence comes from Dolichopus griseipennis, assembly GCA_963082915.1. NCBI lineage: Eukaryota > Metazoa > Arthropoda > Insecta > Diptera > Dolichopodidae > Dolichopus > Dolichopus griseipennis. Next base: position 159,803,646 of record OY720441.1, on the reverse strand, counting down.
TATTTTAAATTATATCATGACCATTGAATCTTTCGTTGGTAGAAATAATTCTGATGTTTTCGGCTGTTCTTGTACTACCCAGATTCAAAATAGTTGGCCCACTCAAATAAATTTAAACCATACAAATTTTTATAATTATTTTTTATTTAAATAATAAACTGTATTAAACTTTGTAAATTATTTTTGTTTAAATGTATATTTTAAAAAAACACAAACAAAATAAATAATATTCTCCTTAACTTAAATAAATATAAAACATTTTTTAAATAAGTGTCTTAAAAAAGTTAGCCCAACAAATTTTTGTATCAAAGCAGTAGGCCTATTTTGGTTTTACCATTGTGTAGTATCCCCTTCCCAAGGATTTATAGCTTATCATGGAAATTAATAAAATTAGTAACTTAAAATTAAGATAGAACGTTCAAATAGTGTATAAGGGTTAACCAGTATTGCAAGTCAGACGGGGACTGCATGTGGGCGAAATCGGACCCTGGGTTCGGATTCTGGAACCTTTGATCAGTTTATAACTCAAAAACTAAACTCAAGGTTACTAGTAATGAAAGTACCGCAGAGATTACATATGGTTGAGATCGGACAATGGGTTCGGATTTTAGAAGCTTTTGATCGAATGGAGACCAAACGAGCATAATTTCTAAACCAAAGAAGATAGAACCTCAAAATTTGGGGCACAAGTGTTTTTTTCTTATTTGCTTTGTGGCCGTCAAATTTTGGATGAATAAAAGAGATGGGCTTGTATTGTGAGGTCTACATCCATACGCTTAGATTGAGAACTTTGAGGAATTTGTCGACTTGCAAAACTGTTATTATTATATTGATAAGATCTTCTGTTTTGATTAGTATTATTTCTACTATTAGAATCGTATTTATTTTTGAAGTTAGAAGTATTTTGAGATCTGTGACCATTATTATTGCTGTGATTTTTATTGTTATTGTACGAATTATTATTGTTAATATTATTATAATTTTTGTTAGTATATGTGATATTATTTCTAAAATTGTTATTTCTAGGGTTATTACTGTAAATGTGTGTATAATTATTATTTTTAAATTTTTGGACATTTTGGTCATCGTTTTTACGAGGATTATTTTTGTACGGATATCCATAGCCTTTTCGAGAGTGTTGCGGTTTCTACTATAAAGTATAGAACGCGTTGGTTCTGGAATTTTTTCCATGAAAACCCTTAAAGCGGTATTGAAATTATTTTGCACGGAATATGGCGAATTTTTTTTTTCATTTTTTATTTTATTATTTAATCTATGTAAACAATTTTTCATATCATTATATAAATCTACACTAATTGTAGAGAAATTAACATTGCGTAAATTATCATATTCCTGACTGGATTTTTTTCCTCCAAAATGATTTAATAGTACATTTTTAAATCCAATTTTCTACATGTAGATAATACATATTTTTGGTGTTTTTAATTTGCGCTATTTTATTTAAAATTAAATATTAGATTTTTTTATTTATTGAAATTTTGTTTTATTTTCAAATTTTTGTTTTATAAATTTGTAGTTTTGTTGTTACATTTACGTTTAAAAAAAGTATTAATTAAAGTTAAAGTTTAAATTTAAAACTTATTTTTTGAGTTTGTTTTTTCTTTATACTTAGAAAACAAAAATAATTCTTTATTTCTTTATTAAGTATATAATGGTTATAATAAAATTTTAAAGACCTTAGCATGCGCTATATGGTCGTATAGATTAAGATGGGACAAGCACATTAAACAAATTAAGAAACAAATTATCCCTATATGTATGGCTATTAAAAAAACTGGTGGCATTCAAAATCATGCAGCTAAGCTTCTTTACAATGATCATATTTTATCAAGAATTAGATATAATATATGCAGCTGGAATCACTGCTCAAAATTTTACGTAAATTCGATTGAAATTGTAATGAATAATGAATAAAATAAATCCTAAAACTAGTACTAGGGAATTATACAAAGCAACTAATGTGCTTGATATAAATTAACTAATTTATTTTGATAAATGTAAATACATTTATAATATATTCGTACTAAATAGTAATTTTAAATCAAAATTAATTCTAACTAATAGGGAGAATGTACATAATTATCTTACTAGATACAGAAAAAATATTGAAATATCTAAAGCTAGAACATCCAAACAACAAAAAAGTTTGAAATGTAGTGCAATTAAACTTTTCAACTCTTTACCCACGGAAATTAAAAATTGTCAAAATGTGGAAATATTTAAAAATTAACTTAAAAAGTATATTAAAAATTTTAGATATTAAAATAGTTAAAATTATATTTAAAAGTAAAATTAATTTTATTCAAATTTTGATTTCTTAATTTTATATTTATATTGTAAAATTATCTGAAATTAAATAGATTATTATATATATATGTATATAAAAAAAAAAAAAACTATAAATGAATTTATTATTATTAGATTCTTATTGATTCTTATTTAATATTAATTTTGTTAAAAGCTTGAAAAATATTTTTGTTTGACATTAAACAAAAAACTAGATAACTCAAAAACTAATGGCGTTATTTTGATGAAATTTAAACTCTAGGTTACTAGTAATGAAAGTACCGCAGAGATTGTGGTCGAGATTGGACAATGGGTTTGATTCTAGAAGCTTTTGATCGAATGGAAACCAAACGAGCATAATTGCGAAACCAAAGAAGATGGAACCTTAAGGTTTGGGGCACAAGTGTTTTTTCTTATATGCTTTGTGTCTGTAAAATTTTGGATGAATTGAAATAGTGGTTGGCGTACCAACATATTCGAAATTAATAAAGATAGTAGTTTAAATTAAATATAGATACTTTAAATTTGATATAACGGTGTTTTTTTTCTATTTCCTTTGTGTCCCCGAAATTAAGACTTAATTGTAGTGTCGGTTCAGGTGCCTCCTAAGAAATCCCAAACTTAAAAAGCTTATTTTCGAATTTCATGAAGATAGAAACTTTAAATTTGATACACGAGGGTTCTTTTCTGTTTCCATTCTTATTAAACAATTTTATATTTTTAAAAGGCTAGGTATTGTACTATAAAACTATTAAGGAATTTTATTTTATAAATTTAAAAATAAAATATTTTTCAAATTTCAAAACAATTAAATTTATTTTTTTTAATTTTTATTACATCATATATTTTTTTGAATTATTACCATAGGTAATAAATATATAATTAAGAAATTGTATACGATACTCAAGTTGTTTTCAAAGGTACTTGCTGCATGTAATCTGGATCAAGTCATATTTCAAGGAGAACGAAAAAGGATTCATAAAAATCTTTAAATTAAATCTAACCGGGATTTTTCAACTTAAAAGAATTAAATTATTAAAAATTTAAATATATATAACATTAAAAAATAAATGAATTAAGGGAATAATTTTAAAAATTATTTAAGATTGAAATAATTAATCAAGGGTACTAAATCATTCAACAGTAAATGCACTACAGCAAAAATTCTGTGAAGAAGTAATTGCTGCATGTGTGTAAAATTTTATTTAATTGGGTAAACAGTTGTAAATATGTAATTTTGTAATTGCATTTTATGAATACATATTTTTCTAGTGCTTTTTGTTTTTTAGTATTTTTATACAGATAAAATAGTAAAAATTTTTTATATTTTTGATTTAATAAAATAATTTCAAAATGTTTTCAGTATTATAAAGTTAATTTGGCTAGTTATGAATTACGATCAAACTAATAAAAGCTTTTATGATTAATAAATGACTTATGGACTTCTCTTTAAATTGAACCAAATAGGTGCAGGGTATTTCTAAGTAAGTTTTATCGACTGACTGTTTCTTTACTTGTTTTCCTGCAATATCACCCGTTTCTTTAAATCAATTAATAATTATTCAATTAATCAATTAATACTAGTTTTATCAATTAACACTAGTTTTTGTTTTGTTATTTATTTTGGTAAAAAAACATTTAGTTTAAAATTATTTTATTAACTGTTCATTATTTTTTGAAAGAAAAAACAAAAAACTAAAAAAAAAAATATTTCTCTTATATATTACTTTGTAAAAGGTATAACATTATTTTTAATACAAAAAAAAAATTACTAAATAAAAAATTTTTTGTTTCATAAATGTTTATATCTTTTAAACGCTTTAATACAGGCATATACTATGTATGAACAAATTATAGAAATAGCTTTCCAACGATGTAGAAATATTTAGGTCTCTTGTCAAATTTTGAAAAATATGACTTTTAGAGAACGATGTTCTACTTTCAACTTTGAACTACAATATCTCCAAAACGGCAGCACCTATCGTCATCAAATAAAAGTTAAAATATTCTCCAGACCGTTATCTTTATTAATAGTATTAATTGAATATATATATATACCGAACAAATCGGTAGATATAAAGGTTTTTATAAAATAGACTAAAATAATAAGGATACTTTCAAATGTGCTTTTCATTCTTAAAGGATAATATGCGCCATTAAACCTATATATTTTTTGAAAGCTGGCAACACCAGCTATATTTAAATATAGTCATTTGGTCCTACGCGCAGATACTAAAACCTCAGAAAGCCGAGGTTTTTTTTTTGCTTTGTTTTGTAATTTCTTTCAGTAAATTTAGTTCTTCCTTGTTAATATTGCCCCATATTTGAATTGAGTATGTAATGCTACTGTGGTGCTCTTTTCCTAATATGCCTGAATATCCCAGCAATTCTACTCGTTTTTTTTAGCTGTTCTTCTATGTGTTGAGCCCAAGTTAGGTTACTGTCAAGTATAACATCCATAGGCGCCCGCAAGATTTTTTCCTGGGGAGGGCAAAACAAAAATTTCTTAATAACCAATAAAAAAAATTTAATAAAAGGATTTTATTTATTATTCTGAATGTTTATTATTGTGTCTTCATATTCCACTTTTGCTAATTGACGCATATTATTAGGATGTAGCTGAAAAAGTAAATAAGCCGAATCATTCTCTTCAGAAAATCTTGCATTTAAAGATATTATTAACCAATCCAGGTACGGAATGAAAACAGATCTTTAATAATACAATTCAGGTGAATCACAAGGTACATTTGACCGATTTTTTTGATTATTTGCAAGATGAGGTAACTTTATTTTAATATTAATTTGTTGAACGTTTTTCTCAACATTTTGCATGACAGAATGAAATTGTTGTTCGGCATTTTCTCGGTGATCCCGAAAAATTATTTTAATAGTGTTAATTTGGTTTTTAACAGAGAATAAGTTTTGCTCAGGTCCTTGAAGAATATTAACAACAGGTTCGAGTAAAGCTGAGTACTGTGCTATAACATGCAGACAGATTATGAAATTTGAAGAACTGCAAACGTGATATAATTGAAAAGCATGTTGTCGAGTGTTAACATTATTTCCTTCTACTGTCAACCGTTGTAATCCTTCTACGATGGGGCAAAAATGTTCGTGAAAAATTCTAATACTTTTATATTTTGCTGTCCAACGTGTTTCGCAAAAAGGTGGTATACGCGGTATGTACTTTTTTCTCAAAGGACTTTCACGGAAAAAATTAATTACCTCTTTAATAGATGCGGCTGTATTCCGTATTTCTTGAACATTATTAAAATCATTTACAACCAGATTCAGTTTATGCGAAGTGAAAGAAATTTGCCATAGGATATTGTTCTTCAATAAGTTTTTGTACACCATTCCCACCATGCTCTCTTAAAATATCTCCAAAAATACTAATAATTTCATTTTGTGTTCTGTCCGATATGTATTTTGCATTTTTGGCAGATATTTCCAGATGATTTTTTAAAATCGAGTCACCTGCTTCAATTCGAAAATCTACTAAATTTTGGAATACGCTGTGCTCATCATCTTTGCCTCTTACAGGAAGGCCATGTGTTCCACAAAATACCAAAGTTTTTATGATTGGCAATAATTTTTGCCTATTAGATTCAATAACTTTATGTACAGATGAAGCAATTTGTTCAACAACATTCAGTTGTTGCCGTTGCATTATTTGAACAAAATTACTTGCACTTGACGATGACTCGCAGTGCCATTTCGTTGTTATATGTTTTTTAATACTAGCATGGAAATCTTAGTATTTTGTAAATTCTTTTACAATAAAGCTGTTTTGAAGTCCTCTATCAACATGCGGTTTAAATAATACACATGACCGGCATAATATTCCTTTTTTTATCTCTGAATATGACCATTGATGACGAAAAGTTCGAGGATCAGAAGAGTCATTCTTAAAATCGTAATCTTTATTTGGTACCCAAGGCTGAGTTAATGCCTTGAATCGAGTTTCACTTGATAAAACAATATCTGTTTCCAAGAAATTTCCTATATCAAAAATATGGGAGGTATTTGCACAATCTTCAAGAAGTGATTCATTATTAATATTATCTATCGACTGTTCCATTGATTCTTCAGAAATAATTGTTGGTGAACTTTGGCCTTTTGATTCTTCTAACCTGGGCTTCTTAAAGAAGTTACGGATATCCATTACGAAGGATTAAAATTTTGCATTAACTGAAAACAAAGATACAACTGGCTGATAAAGATATAATTCATTATCCAAATCACAATAAATGATTGCTAAACGGTATAAAAAAATGCACAGAAAAAATATTCACCGAAGAAATTAAATTACAATTAAAAATAAACCATTGAGGTAATTCCATATTTTCATATAATAAAATTTAAACGATAATAACATAAAATATATTTTTCACTATTAATATCAAATAATAATTGAAAAAACTACTTATACAAATGAAATTATGTTTCTTGCTTTATCTTATGCATGAAAAAAAACATGGTTTTTTCTATGCATTTTAAATATAATTGAAATATTTTTAATATATAATTGAATTATTATATAATAATATTAAAATAGAAATATATTTATTTACCTGGTTTTTCAGTATTATTTAAATAGTATCAAGAATTTTCACTGAGTTTATAAAATGGATTAATATTACCAGCTAATAAACTAATATGTTACATATGATATATTCGAAAAATATTATTAAAATAATTTAACATTTAAATAAGTAATTATAAAATTAAAAGCAATAATATATGTATTTTTCAACGTGCATCAACTGAGTTCACAATCACAATGAAATACTGCAACCCCACCACTCCAAAATCATATTCAGATATTTAGAATAGTTTTTCCAAAGCCTACTATGCTAAAATTTGAATATTGGCTATAAAAACTAAAACTAGAACAAAAACATTTTTTTTTTAAATGCATTGGGAGTAATCTCTTCCTTTTGTTTTGAAGAAATTTTTGCAGTTTTTATCGATATGAAAAAGCGTGTGAAAAAGAGTTTGAAAAATGGAAAAAAAGCGTTTGAAAAAATATTATATATAGTGGTTTATATATAGTGGTTATTGGTCTTCTGAAAAGTATTACTAAGGTTTTTTTTTAATTAAATGTTTTGATATTTTTTTGCTATTCCTCTATTTTTATTTTTTAAATTTAATAATTAATTTTTTTAAAAGCCAGGGGGAGGCAAGTGACCTACCTTGCCCCTACCTGTGGGCGCCTATGATAACACCTAAATACTTATATTGGTAAACCATATTTTTGCGCGTCAATAAATAATACACACTTAAATGGCAACTATATTTATCCTTAAGTTAACAACTATTACATATAGTTAACACTACATAGTTTTAATGTAGGATAACAACAGTATCCCACGCTTCACTTCATTGAATTTAAAATTGTATTACATTTTATTTAGAACACATTTTTTTATTATTCATCTAGTTTTATTATAAATTATTTTAAATGTGTAGGTTGTGAATGCATTCTAGCTGACTTCCGATTTATATTAATTTGATTTTCTTGAAGATCCTATTCTTACTGTTGCTCAAGATTTTTAGTTGGTTGTTTTTCTGGTTGCAGATTTTGACTTGACTCTTGTTGAATATTTTGATTTGACGTTTGTTGAAGATTTTGATTCGATGGTTGCTGAAGATCTTGATTTGATGGTTGTTGATGTATTTGAGCTTGAGATTCTATTATTGTTGGATGACTGCTTGATGGATGTTGTTGTAAATTAAGATAAGGGTTTGAACTGTTATTTGAGTTTGCAAAATCTTTGACTTCTTTCAACTTTCGTCTTTCTTAATCGATCAATATGTAGTTTTAAGGTGTACTCATCATCAATTTGTACAATATAATGTAATTGCGTAAGCTTCTTTATAATATTACCTGTTTTCCAGATCTTCTTGTTCTTTGAAAAATGAATTACCTGTACTCTCTCTTCCATGCTTAAATTTCGGATGAGTTGGTGGGATTGGAGAGATTGAATACACCTATTGAATGCGTCTTTTGACAACGGATTGTTTTACTTTGTTAACAATACTTTGGTTTCTTTTAAGTCTTTTGTTTTTTTTACATAAAATTATAAATTTTTTCTTTTTTATTTTTAATATTTAATATATACTACTAATAAATGTAAATCTTATATTAATAACAAGTGAGGAAAAAAGCCAAGGGCTTTTAAAAAGCACATTTTCAAAATTATATACGATTTCTCACTGAGTATTTTAATATTAATAATATTATAATTTAGTTATTTCATTAATAAATTAATTATATGACTAATAGTGAAATACTTAGAATGTAACCCCAATACACTCAAGAAAACCTGTTATTAAGTACGAAACATAATGTTGGAGCTTCAATGTCAACGTTTAATTTTGGAATAACTTACACTGGTGAATAAGTTACTGTTAAAACATAAAAAAGTTTTAATTTTTAAGACCAAGCAGCCCTTCAATGGGGAAGGTTCCCAAATTTTTGCTTAGCAAACTTATGATGGAAAAACCTTTGACACATTTTGAAATATAATTAAAGAGCTTTCAATTTTGTATACCACTTAAAAAAAACTTTAACAGGTGTTCAAGTTACATGTGTTTAAAAATAGCAAAATTTTAATTTTCGAGGCCTTATAGCTCCTATCTAGGGGGCTTGACAAAAAAATTTTGTTTACCGACTCCTACTAATTTCCTACAAGACCCTAGCTTGAACCGTTTAGAAGATATGTGTGCCCAAAAATTTTTTAAAAATTGATTTTTGCCTAATTGTACAAATTTATAAAGTTTATAAAACCAGCTCTCTTTTCCGTTTTCAGATTGAATATACACTTAATAGAACTCTTGTTATAACAGTTTAAAAATAGGGCTTTTTCCAACTTTGGGGGCCTGTAGCTACAGAAAAAAATTCTTATACAAAATTATTTTTTTTATAATACCTAACCGTGGTTAAAATTTCTTTCCTCTATTTCAAACGATGTAAAAAATTTTGTAAACATACGGACAGACGGACAGAAGGAAACTAAAAAGGCACATTTTTACAATAATTTTTGAAAATGTGCTAAAACCTAAATATTTTTTTAATAAACGACGAAATTTTTTTTGTTTTTAATTTTTATTATATCATATCTATATTTTATTGAATTATTACCATAGGTAATATACTAGTATAATTAAGAAATTGTGCACGATACTTAAGTTGTAAAATTTATTTTTATATTAAAATTAATTATATGAACAGTTCTAAATTTATCATTGTATTTTAGAAATACATTTATTGCATAATTTGATTATTAAATTTTATGATAAAAAGCTAATGAAAGCATTAATGGTTTTACTAACATTAAAAACTACGAAGTTATATAAACTTTTATATTTATATTATTACAAATTAATATTACTTTCGAATAACTTTGAGTTTAATTATATAGAACATAAAAAAAAAAAGTAAATTAAGAGAATAAATTTAAAAATTATTGAAAATTGAAATAATTAATCAAGGGTACTAAATTATTCAACAGTAAATGCACTACAGCTAAAAATCCTGAGAAGAAGTAAATGCTGCATGTGTGTAAAATTTTTTTTGAGTTGGATAAAAGTTTTAAATATGTAACTTTGTAATTGCATTTTACGAATCCATTTATTTCAACTTTATTTGTTGTTTAATATTTTTAATTAGATAAATTAGTAAGAATTACTTATATTTTTGAATTGATAAAATAATTAGAAAATGTTTTTAGTATTATAAAGTAAATTTGGTTAGCCATGTAATGGTTTTAAAATGACTTATGGACTTCCCATTAAATTTGAAGCAAATAGATGTAGGGTATTTGTAAGTCGACTGAGTGTTTCTGTACTTGTTCAAAAGCTTTAATTGATATCTTTCTTTCAACAATAGCATTTTACGAATCCATTTATTTCAACTTTATTTGTTGTTTAATATTTTTAATTAGATAAATTAGTAAGAATTACTTATATTTTTGAATTGATAAAATAATTAGAAAATGTTTTTAGTATTATAAAGTAAATTTGGTTAGCCATGTAATGGTTTTAAAATGACTTATGGACTTCCCATTAAATTTGAAGCAAATAGATGTAGGGTATTTGTAAGTCGACTGAGTGTTTCTGTACTTGTTCAAAAGCTTTAATTGATATCTTTCTTTCAACAATAGAAATGTTGATACAGCTGCTAACGCATTAACAAGCGCTATGCTCTATACTCTTTGACATGAATCTTTTCATACCAAGTAAGATTAAAAGTGCTAAAAAATTTTAATAATAATTGGTAAAACAAAAAATACAGGCAAGCTATTAAGGAAAAAAAAAGGCTTTCCTTGCGTACAAGAGGCAACCAACCGAAAGCAACCAGATTTCATCAGTAAAAAACAATTTTACTTCTTCTACCACTACCACACTGATTTATAATAATGTTGTCATTGCTGATCCTGAACAAAAGGCAGATTTGCTGGCACAAGTCTTCGTAGCCAATTCAATTGTCCTTCAAAAATGCGCAAACACCCTAGCTGGTCCACAAAGCAAACACTTCCACATATCCTTTATTTCTGGCAATTACCCTTCTACCTTAAAATTGCATATGTCTAGCCAATCCCAAAAAAGGGTGCCCAGAGCAATGCTGAAAATTATAAACCAATTTCTCTAACATCAGTATTATAAAAGGTTGTGGAGTTAATAATTAATCTACATTTAAAAAGTTATCTAGAGAGTAATGCCTCATAAGTGACCAACAATATGGCTTAATGTTAAATACAAGTAATCTGTTGATTTTTTTGAATGAAAAATGGGATCTTTGCTTGGAAATACATGGCAAAACCGACATAATCAATCTAGATATATCCAAAGCATTTGATCGTGCTTTACTTGCCGCGCTCCCAAAAAAGTTAGAAGCATTTGGTTTAGGAAAAATTTGTAGTCCTTGGATAGAATCTTTTCTTTCACACCGTTCAATAAAAAATTTATAGGGTGGCTTCTTTGCCGAAAATTTTGACATCAATTTTAGTGTCCCTCACTACGCGGGCCTATCGCCAACCTTATTTCTAATTTTTATCAATGACCTCCATCAAAATTCATACTTTTGCTAATGACAGCACTCTTGATTGTTCTTACTTTTTTGAGAAAGCAGCTGATGCTACCTCAACATCGCTAAAAAATTAACAAACCAAAGTTTCAAGTTCCTTAAATAAAGATCTCCAAATAATTCAAGATTGCTTCAAAAACTCAAAGCTGTCTGTTATGAACCAAGCAAAGCAATTCTGTACTTAACATTTCTTTGGCAATGTGGGTATTCACAACTGCGAATCATTAAGAATCCTAGTCATGAAAATAACCGCTTTTTAGTTGTACCTATTAGAAAAGCTTATAAACGCAAAATATGCAATAAATGTATTTCTAACATACAATTACAAAAATAGATAAATATAAAAATAAATTTTATATAAATGCAGCAAGTACCTTTCAATATAGCTTAAGTATCGTACACAATGTCTTAATTATTTATCGCCTATGGTAATAATTCAATAAAATATATGATGTAATAAAAATTAAAAAAAAAGAAATTTAATCGTTTATTAAAAAAATATTTGGTTTTTAATTTATAAAATATTATAAATTGAACATAATATGTTTTATGGTAAAATTATTAGCCTTTTAAAAATATAAAAATGTTAAATAATAACGGAAATAGGAAAAAACCCTCGTGTATCAAATTTTAAGTTTCTATCTTCATGAATTTCGAAGATAAGCTTTTTGATTTTAGGATTTCTTAAGAAGCACCTGAACCACCACTACAATTAAGTTTAAATCTCGGGGATACATAGGGAGTAGGAAATTTATTCTTTGAAATTATACTCCTCAAATAGATCAAAAGCTTCTAGAATTAGAACTCATTGTACGAACTCTACCAGAACCAATTCCCACGATACTTTCATTACTAGTAACCTAGAGTTTAAATTTCATCAAAATAGCGGCATTATTTTTTGAGTTATGCTGTTATTCAAAAGATCCAGAAAAAACAAATGAGTCAGAACCCAAAACCATTGTACGATTTCGCCCATATGCAGCCCCCGTCATACTTTCAATACTAGTTAACACTTGTACACAATTGGAAAGCTATATCTTAATTTTAAGTTACTATTTTAGTAATATTGATTATAAGCTTTTAAACCTTGGGAGGTCTAAGAGGGGTACTGAACCACCACTCCAATTAACCCCAAATTAGGGGTTACGCAAAAAATAGTAAAGAGCATCCTTGTGCCCAATTTGAAGCTTTTTTCAAGTTGCTATCTTTATTAAATTTAAAGATATGCTTTAAGGTCTTCGGAAATGTGTGGCTGGTCCCCGACCCACAACTCCAATGGGGCCCAAATTATCAAGGACACTAAGGAAATAGGAAGTGACAGCCTGATACTAAATTTGGAGGTTCTATCTTCATTGGTTTCGGAATTATGCTCGTTTGGCCTAATTTCGATCAAAAAGTTATAGGTTCCGAACCCATGGTCCAATCTCGACCGTACGCAATCCCCGCTGTATTTTCATTACTAGTAACCAACAGCACAAATTTGATGAAGATAGCGTCATTAGTTGTTGAGTTATCATGATTTTTTATACATGTTCGTTAGCCCTTGGACCCATAAAAGGTCCAGATTCCGAACCCATGGGCCGATTTCACCCATTTGCAATCTCCGCCGTGCTTTCAGTCCTAGTAACCGACAGTTAAAATTTCATCAAGATAGCTCCTAACTTACCCTATTCTTACAACTAATTAAAAAAAACTTATAAACTAGCATGATTACTTTAATATTAAAATAACACTAATGTAAGAATTCTTTTATACTCATTTTTTTTATGAAGTGCTTAACCACCAATAATTATTTATTATTGATATGCTTGATCTGGTATGAACTTGTCATATTTCATATTATCTGGATTGATGTTATCTGAATCGTATTCTATTTTTTTACATGTAGCCCGTCTACTATGATGAAATAGTATAGGGACATGATTTTGATTTTGTATATAACCATACTTGTCTAAGAAGATGAAGTGCTCAGGGGCTATGAAGCCCGTGAGCAAAGTCTTCTTGATGTACTCCTTATTGTGGTAAAATATATGCGATATTAAACCGTTTTCTGGAGTATTTAATGCTCTATCATAGTAGCTCGTTACTCGTTACAGTCTCTCGTTTACAGCCGAATACAGAACCTTGTGGTATTTATCACCACCTGTCTAACATGGCCAATATTGATTGTATTCGAGATGGTGTTTCAATCTTCAAGATAGCAACTAAACAGTGCTCATCTTTTAAATTAAGCATTCCTCATATTTTATTTCAATTCTTAGTTCAACTTTGAATCAATTTTTAATGATTGCCTTAATAATCTAGATCTGCAACAAATTAGTTCTGTTATTAATAAGTTAGGCAGACAACTAGATCTTGTTTTTTTTTCAGACCATGAAAATTGTTGGGCATTCCATAGGGAATTAACATTCCTAAATATAGATGACTATCATCCTCCGATGGATATAATTCTCAATATAAATCAATCTAATGACCCCTTACTTTCTGAGAATTGTTCAAAGTTGGATTTTGCTAAAACAAAGTTCACATACTTAAACTCTCTCGCTTGATGTGGAGTCAATGTTCTCTTCATCAAACAAAAACACTTTCCTAAACAAATTTTATGAGAAGCTAACAACATGTTTTCGAATAGCAATTTCTATAAAATCTCATAAAAATTCTAACTACTCAGTTCTATGGTCATGCAATGCAACGAACGAACTGCGTTCTTTGAGGAACAAACGTAATTCTGCGTGGAATAAATACATTGAAACTAATTCCGTTGACCACTATAAAACTTTTCTTGACATCTATAATAGATTCAAGTATTTGTGTGATATTCTTTATAAAAATTATTTATCAAGAATTAAATCTCAACTTTTTTCTAATCCGCGACGTTTTTTTGATTTTGTTAATAGTAAACATAAGACTGATGAGTGTCCATCTGCTTTGCGATACGAAAATGTAATATCAAATAATTCGCAGATTGTTTCTAACTTTTTTGTCACATTTTTCTCCAAAACCTACCAAAATGGGGTATTTGAGCCGAATCAGTCGTATTTAAATAGTTTAGTTTCTCCATCTCCTTCAACTTTTGAAATTAAGAGTATTTTTATAACTGAAGACATTTTAATGCCTCACCTCTTGGCTCTAAACACTTCTCATACGGCCCGACGCGGTTCTACCAGTAATATTAAAACTATGTGCCCAATACTTGGTTGAACCTCTTTGTAAATTATTTAATCTGTCCATTCAATGTGGCTACATCCACATGGAGTCCTGGAAACTTTCGTTTATCAACCCACTACATAAGAAAGGGATTCGTGAAGATGTTAGTAATTATAGACCAATTGCTGAATTGTCTATTAAAATCTATTCCTTAATTGTTTAAAAAAATAATTTGTTCGCACTTCGTTGACTATTGTCAACAAATTATACCACCACTTCAGCATGACTTTCAAAAGGTAGGTCTACGGTTACCAATCTAACCTAATTTGTTTCTAATACGTTATAAAATAACGGAAACGAAAAAACAGGTGGACGTGAAATTCACTGATATCAGTAAGGCTTTCGACCTGATCCCCTATAAAATTATCCTTAAAAAGCATAAAATATTAGGATTTTCAAATCATAGCCTAAAATGGCTATCATCATATCTGTTATATAGGTCTTACCAAGTCTTTTTTAGATATACAACTTCAGTGACTTACGTCGCTAACTCAGTAGTCCCGCAAGGAAGCCATCTAGGTTGCGGTATGAGCTCAATCAATTTGGCTAATGGTGCAGGAACAAAAATCTCGTATTAAACGTTGGCAAATGCCAAATTGTGAGCTTTTCAATGTTAAGAGCAGACTCAACTATCAAATACAATTACAATATAAAGGATGAACCTATCAAAAGAACGGATCGTGCTTCTGATTGAGGACTCATCTTTAATAGTAGGTTGGATTTCAAGAATCACTATAACTTTATTATTAATAAAGCTAACTCAACTCTTGGATTTGGCATGCGTTGGTCAACGGAGTTTACTGATCCCTATATCACAAATCAACTCTTCCTCACTTTTATAAGACCTATATGCAAGCCAAGTATGATCTCCCTATCGTGATATAGGCATTTCACGTATTGAATCAGTGAAAAAAAAATCCCCGTTTCGCTCTACAAAATCTTGCCTGGGCAGGTCCAATACGTTTCCGCAATATGAAACTAGACTTCTTCTTATTAATATGAACTCACTTCATCGTCTGGTGGCGGATTAAAGGCGGTGAAATTAATTCACCTGTTATTCGTGAACAAATAAGGTTTAGGTAAAATTTAACATCTAACACCACTCTACAAACTACGGTAAATCGAGCCAATTTCGCGTATGTTAAGAGGAACTAACTTAAGGTCTGAGCTTTTTGATACTAACGGTATTGTAATTAACATTGAGAGGCAGACTTTATTGTATCAGACATTTTAGCTCAATACAAGCTTCAGTTGTGTTGTGTGTTCATTTAGAGAACTATTACTAACTGATTATGTCATTATTTACAGGTGTTAGTAGGTTAGTAAATGAGAAAAAAAAATTATAATTAAAATAAAAATGATAAGTTGCAATAAAACTACATTAAATACTATTAAAGAAAAAAAATAAAAAGATTTTAGACTACGGTAGTTAATTTATTATTTAGTTTAAAACAAACCTTAAAAATCCCTTTTGTACTGATTCAATACGAGAAATATCAATATCACAATACAGAGGCCAAACTTGACTTGAATATTCAACGATTGGTCTAACATAAGTAACAAAAAGGTATTTCGAAATATATGGGCCGCAAAACTCTTTGACAACGAATAATGAAGCCTAAAGTTGAATTAGCCCTGTTAACAATGTGATTGTAGTGACTTTTGAAATCCATACTCTTATCAACAACCACACCCAAATCTGAAACAGAATCTAGCCTAGCAATACATTTTTTATTGAGCATGTTGTCATACTTAATGGTTGATTTAGAACGTTGTCTTGAAAAGCTCATGATTTGGCATTTTTTTACGATAAGTTCGAGATTGTTATTTCTGCACCAAGTCCCAAAATTGTTCAGGTCTTGTTGCAACAAATTAAATTCTCGAATGGAAGTGATAGTTTTACCGATTTTAGTATCATTGGCAAAGCTACGAAGAGTAGAGTAGAATAGTGATAAAGGAATATCAAAGGTCGAAACTATAAAAAATAAGGGACCTAAGTGGCTGGCTTGTGGAACACCTGAGTTTGCAATATATATGGCTGCCTTGTGGGACACTTGAGTTGTAGAAGTGGTAGACCTAAATAAAACTTGATACGACCTGCATGATAGATAAGACGGTAGCCATTTCAAACTATGTCTTGAAAATCCTAGAGCCTTATGCTTTTCAAGTATGATTTTAAAAGAAATTAGATCGAATGCTTTACTGATATCGGTAAATACAACGTCCATCTGCTTCTTGGAGTCCATTGTATTAATAATATCAGAAACGAATTCTGCTAAGTTAGTTACTGTCGACCTTCCCTTTTGAAACCCATGGTGTTGTAGAGGAATGAATGGTTGATAATAGTCAACAATATAATTATGAATAATTTTTTCAAATAGTTTAGGGATAGTTGACAATTTTGCATTAGGCCTATAGTTTATTATTTCGCTGCGAGTTCCTTTTTTGAAGATAGGATTAATAAAGGAGCGTTTCCAATGTTCTGGAAATATGCCACTTTGAATAGACAAATTAAGTAATTTGCAAAGAGGGTCTACCAATTTTTGAACACAATTTTTAATGATAAATGGTGGGATTTATCTTCGGCGAGCAATTATCTTTGAGAGAAAGTAGTGACATAATATAATATCATCATTAGTTAAAATAATTGTTCTTATGTGAAAACTGGAAGATTTGGGAATTAGGTTCTCAATATATGATTAAAAATCGGTTGAATTCGATTCTAGGTACTTCCTCCAGGCATAATTACATTCGTTTCTCAACAATCGTAATTCCCTGGTTTAGAGTACCTACAATTTTTAGGAGTTTTAAGGGGAATTGCTAAACGAAAGCAAATTGATATTTGTTCATAAAAATTTTGAAGGCAACTTTGTAAATCACATATTATAAAGAGAGATTCAAAGTTATGTGAGTCAAAGTTACATCAATAAATATTTATTCAGAACTGGAGGAAATTTTATCAGCCAATAAAAAGTTTTGTTTTCCGACCAAAGCCATCTGATATTGGGGGAGTTAAAGTCTCCTAAGATAATCAAATTATCAAAACTGGCCAATTTATCATGTAATATTGTTGTATATTGAATAAGCTCACTATAACACTCAGCCTTATCGAGAGAGTTAGGAGAAATATATAATAATACGATAAAAAGGTTTGCTGGTTGAATGAGATTTGGATACAAGTAGCTTCAATCAGGCTAGACGTTGGTATGTCAACCATTTTTCTAACCAGAGTCGAGTTGACAGCAATGTAAGAATATATTTGTATTTACATTTATAATATACAATACACAAGTGTTGGCGAGACCTTGCCAACATGTAAAAAAATAAGCACTTCAAAATTATTATAAATATACTTCACACAATAAATAATGATGACAATACTTATACCTTTAAATTTATGATTATGGATCCCATACATGATGGACCTGTTTTGTTGTTATGCTTAGAGGGAATTTAGAGGGTATTAGGGAGGAATTAGGAGGCAGGTTGGAAATGAGTCTGAAAAGATTCGTTTTGAAGTTTTACAAGTTGTAGTATGGGAGAGGAACACATTAGATGGAAGCATGCACCACATCTTAGCAGTTTTCACTGGCGGAGCCTTGTGGACGCCAGCGTTAATTTCAAAAGTGTCAGACATAAAATTGTCGACAAAGACACGAATTCTATGGTTCGAAAGAAAATCCTCAATCCATTTACAGAAAGGAATACCAAGACCAACATCTCGGCATTTGTTCAAAAGAGCAGAATGCCATACTCGATCAAAAACCTTTGAGATATCCAGTGCAGATTCAACCTCAGATTCACCGGAACAGTGAATACTGGTGTTGAGCTTTTAACTGAGGTATGTCAAAAGATCACCTGTAGATCTTTGGCTTCTGAAGCCATATTGCCTATCATGCAAAATACCTCTGCAGTCAAGGTATCTCATCAATAGTTTGTTAACAAGAATTTCCATAACTTTGGAAATGACCGATATAATGGCTATTGGCCGGCAATTGGAGGGGTCGCTTTTGTCACCTTTTTTAGGAATCGGAGAAACATGAGCAATTTTCCATTGACTGGGATATCGACCAGTCGAAAATGATAATGAAAAAATATTGCGCAGAGGTCTCGAAATGGGAGAGGTAATATGTTTAGGAACCATTGCAGGAATTCCATCAGGACCAATGGACTTTCTAACATTCAGATTTTCGAGCACCTTCACTACAGTACGTGTTCTAAAGTACACTCTATGAAGAATTTTAACCCTAGTGGGATCAACAGAGGGTAGTACTGGCTGAGTTTGTAGTGTGCGACGGAAAGGATGATTTGCAAAAGTTATTTTTTACACTTTTCGCTAAAGTTAAAAAAAAACGATTACAGTGAGGTAGATTGATTATTTTACATTTCAATCTTTGGTTATAAAGAAACTTTTGCTGATTGATAATTCTCTTGCAATTGTTCCTGACAACTTTATAGCTCGCAAATTAGGTCTCAGACGCATTTTCCTTGTACATTTTGAAATGCTTTTCCTTGGATTGAATTGCTTCCCTGCAAATGTCATTAAACCAGGATCTGGAATGGAATTTTACCGATTTGTATGAACTAGGAATAAAAAATTTCTACCCAGCATAATTGTTTTACTAACGGCATCAGCAGCAAAGTCAATGTTCCTATGATGGAAACACATTGACCAATCGAAACCTCCCAAAAAGCTATTCAGATCGACCCAGTTAGCCCGGTTATAGTGCCAGACTACCTTTTAGGAATAGAGTTTCGATTGGGCGATGAACCCATTAAAAAGCTGGATTTGACAAGGCAATGGGCGGAGACGTCAATTGGGGAACTAACAGAAATATTGTATTTTTCTGGATTTGAGGTGAAGAACAAGTCCAAAAGGTGTTCATTTTTATCGTCTCGGTCTGGAATTCGAGTTGGGCTCTTTACAAGTTTAGAAAGTTGAAATAAGTTTGAAAATAGTTCAACCTGTTTGCCTTCCGGGCTATTGCGACTTGAGAAATGGAGCCAATTTTTGTTGTGGACATTAAAATCACCTGCAACAGCTATCTTACATTCGGGATTCTTTTCCAGAATTTTATTGATAGTGTCGGATAATTCTTCAATGGCCACAGCAGTTTCCAGCACACTGGCTTGGGGGGATCTATATAAAAAAACAGAAAAATATTGAGGCATTTTCAACACGGAGCTTGACCCATAGATAATGAAAAATCGGGTTGGAGCTCTTAAGATCATGAAGGGTGTTGAAAGCAACATTAGATCGTATATATAAAGCGACTCCTCGATGAGGGATGAAAAGCGGAACAAGTGTTTAGCCGTTGATATTATAATTAGTATAATCACCTACAACTTGTGTCTCGCTTAGCGCAAATATAGCTGGTCTTTCTGAGTTAAGATGGGCTTCAACTAATTGGAAATTACATGTTAATATAATACTAAGTTGCAATAGAAAATTGTTCTCCATAAACTGCAACTTGCGGGCGCAATAGGAGGGAAATTTGAAAATATTTAATATTAAAATTTCAGAAAACAAGCATCACACATTGAACATACACAGTAATTAAAGTTAAAAAAAAAAATAAAAAGAAGTATATTGAAGTGAGGAAAAATTAAAATCAAGTAAACCATAATATAATAGTAGTAATAATAATAGGCCAACACCAAAATGGTGGAGATTATAAACGAAAATCCAAGTACAACTGTTTTAACACCTTATTGTATCCAGAGATTGTTTTCAAAATTCAGCACTAAATTAGTGCTGACACGAATCTTTTCAAAACATTATGTTTCTTTATCCCACGTATATAGAAAGCATATATAAGAAATTATAAAAAAGAAATAAAAATTTAACAGCATTATTTAATTTAAATGAAATAAAAAATTGAAATGAAAAAAAAAAAAGATGCAATATTATATTGAAGGAGGGTATGGGATAGAAAAGGATGGTTAGTTAGAGTGCATTGCTATATTCTAGTTTTGACAATTTACAAAATGTAATGTTAACAAAAATAAAAATTTAATCTAATTATAAAAAATTAATTAAATTAAATAAACTAAATTATTACTATTAAAAATAGTGCAAAATTAAATAAATCAAATTTTAAATGAGTACTTAAAGTAAAAGAAACTTTTTTTTTTTTTGTTTTTTCAGTAAATGTACAGCTATACAAAAAAAGAATTATTAATGTAATATATAAACAAGCAGTAATTGGAAGAGAAGAACACATACGCAATGTAGCCGGTAATTTTTCCCTACATGGAACCACTAGCGAAAATGGACAACGTTTATGTTATTTCGCAAATGAAACATCCCTAGTAATTAGAAGCACTGCACTAGACAGAAAAGACATACACAAAGGTACATGGAGAATTCCGGGAAGGAATGCCGTAAATCAGATTAACCACATACTTATTTCAAAAAGAAAATCCTCGTCAATAATAAAAGTAAAAACCTGCAGAGGCGCCAATTGCGATAGCGATCACTACTTGGTAATGTCTACATCAAGACAAAGGATATCAAATGTCGCAATGAGAAGGGGAGTTCGAAAAGTCAAGTGGGATACTGACAAATTAAAATGTGCGCAAATAAGGGAAAGCTTTCAACATGCAATTGAGGAACAAATCCAGATGGCTAGCGGAAATGCCACCTTAAGTTTAAAAACAAACATAAACGAAGAATGGCAAAACATTGAAAATGCTATAAACATTTCTAACAAGCAGCAACTGAAGTAGTTGGTAATATTCGAAGGCAGAGAAATGCAGACTGGTTCGACGAGGAATGTCATACAGCGATTACCTCAAAAAACCAAGCAAGACTAAAACTTTTACAAAAAAATACAAGAATGAATCGTGACGAATATAAACAAAAACGAATAATAGCAAATAAACTATGTAGAAAAAAGAAAAAACAAATAATGAAGAAAAGAATAGAACAAATCCAAAATAAACAAAATTTAAATAACATTAGAGTTTTTTATAAAAACATTCAAAGAGAAACTCGAGGATACCAGCCACGAATTAGTACCTGTAAAGATAAAGAAGGTAAAATAGTGTCGGACGATAATGATGTAATAAAGAGGTGGCGCGAATATTTCAATGAGTTATTGAACAAGCAAGAAGACGAAGAATCAATATCTTATAATATACATACTACTGATATTAATGTGGTAACACCACAATATGACGAAACAGTGCAGGCAATTAGTAGACTAAAAAATAACAAAGCTCCAGGGGAAGACAAAATAACCTCTGAGCTCCTAAAAGCAGGAGGAACAACACTGCACCAGAAACTACATAATCTAATATATACAATATGGTGTCAAGAGACAATGCCAGAAAAATGGAATACAGGCCTAATATGCCCAATATACAAAAAAGGAGATATAATGAATTGCGCAAACTATAGAGGTATTACATTACTGAACACTGCATATAAAATACTATCAAACATAATATATGAAAGAATAAAACCACTTGCGGAAAGTTTGATAAAAGAATATCAAGGTGGATTCCGAAGTGGCAGATCAACCGTGGATCAGATATTTGTAATTAAGCAGAATATGGAAAATGCTATGGGTATAACGCTGATCTCCACATACTATTCATTGACTTCCGACAGGCTTTTGATAGTATTAATAGAAAAACGGTTTCTAATGCATTAGTAAATCAAGGAGTACCGAGAAAGCTTGCTAAGATGGCTATGATGACAATGGAAAACACAAAAGCCAAGGTTCAGATCCAGGATCAAATTTCAGAAGAGTTTGAAATCAACAGCGGAGTTAGACAGGGGGATGCGCTATCTGCATTGTTATTTAACATGGTCTTAAATGTTGCTATACTATCCAGAAGCTATAGAAACATGGCTGAAGCGTTTACTGAAATTAAGCGAGAAGTAAGGAAAATCGGATTGGAAGTAAACGAAACAAGGAAAAAATACTTAAAAATGGCAAGAGAAGAACACGGAAGAAGTTCCCAAAACATAACTATTGGCGAGTATAATTGCGAAGGGGTCTCAAGCTTTGCATATCTGGGTGCAACAGTATGCAGCAACAACAGCGTGCATTTCTCCATATGTGACAGGGTACAAGCTGCCAATAGGAGCTTCTTTGCAAATAAAAGGTGTTACAGTCCAGATTGTTATCAAGGCAAACAAAGCTCATAATATACAAAACTATAATACGACCAGTAGTTACATATGGATGCGAAATATGAACGTTAACTGTAGCAGATGAAAACAGACTAAGAGTCTTTGAAAGAAAAATCTTACGGAAATTTTTGGTGCCAGAAAAATAGAAAACGGCGAATATATAAGAAGAAATAACGCGGAAATTCAAGAACTCATTAAACAGGAAGACATCGACAGACTTGCCAAGGCACAAAGGCTGCAATGGGCCGGGCACATGATGCGAATGAGCGAAAGCCGAGTGCAAAAACGAGCCTTCAATATTAAACCTGATCTAAGAAGAAGTAGGGGCAGGCCACGTTTGAGATGGATTGGTAATGTTGAAAATGACGCTCGAGTGTTGCAGGTTGGAAATTGGAGAAGTGCTGCTCAAGATCGCGATGCGTGGCGAGAAGTTGTGAAGAAGGCCAAAGCTCACATCGAGCTGTAGCGCCACAAGAAGAAGAAGAAGATATAAACAAACAGTGATTTAATTTTTGCAGTTATTTGTTTTTAAAAGAAAAAAAAATCAAATTTTAATTATTTGAATTAATTATGTATAAAAAAAAAAAATTAAAGTTGAATTATAAGTTTATTGTTGGATGAATTATGGTTCCCATCGCATCTAATGTTGTCGGAGTAAAATAAAAAAAAAACAATCTCTGGTTAAATGGCTGCCACAGATAGATATCCAGTTGCTGTTTATTACTTTTGTGTTTTATTTAATTTTTCTCATTTTATTCGGTTTATCAAAATTAGTTAAGCTATTTATTTTATCAAATTTGAAAATAATAGTAGCAGTTTCATAAAACTGCAATTAAAGTTAATTTTCAAAAATGATTAAAAATTAATAAATAAAAGTAACATAATAATCAAAAAAAAAATTTTTTTACACGATGTTTTCAACTTGGTACGCTAACTTGCAGAGTTGAATAGGTTGCATTACACGTACAATTGTGAAATTTATATTTTTTCTTTTTCCTTTACAAAATTTTAACACAAAATTTTAACACAAAATTTTAGAAAAAGAAGAATATAAAATTCAATATTGCAAATGTGCATACCTAAACATTCATAACAAAATTCAAACCGATTTTTTATGAAATAGTGGCAAACACAAAAGTGAACTAAAACGTTTAATATGAATTGAATTATTAGAGTAATATAGAATTCTCTCACGGGCTGTCAATAGACTAGCTGACACGATTTTAGTCTTACACAATAAAAACATATCATCATATAATTTTTTAGTAATTTTATAAAACGTCAAATATCGGAACTGGTCGATACACATAAACTTGAAAATTGCGAATTAAAAATAATTTTTTAAATGAAATAAAATCAACAATTGCTTTGATTGTTTGAATGTTCTGAAATAAAAATAGTGTAGTTCCAAATAATTTAGACGTTATATAAAATTACAAATCAATTCTATAGGTTTTCGTTGTGTAAGACAAATAATGGGTGGTCAAAATTTTTTTTTGTGTAAAACAAAAGTATAAATTTAATTAAATTTATTCACATTCGGTACAATTTTAGGCTTACACAAGCCAGACATATTAACATATAATTTATTTGCCATTTTTAAAACGTCAAATTTTGAAACTGATCTATATACATAAATTTGACACTTGCGAAATAAAAATGAATTTTTTTTCTATTTTTAACTGAAATAGAGTCAATAATTGCTTTGATTGTTTGAATGTTTTGAATTACAAATAAAGCAGTTCCTAATTTTGACGTTTTACAAAATTACAAATCCATTCTAGAATATATTTTCGTTGTGTAAGACTAATAACGGACTGTCAAAATTTTTTTTGTGTAAAACAGAAGTACAATTTTATATAAATTTACTCACATCGGTACAATTTTGGTCTTACACAACACAAACATATTAACATATAATTTATTTGCCATTTTATAAAACGTCAAATATTGGAACTGCTCTATATACATAAACTTGACAGTTTCGAACTAAAATTATTTTTTTTTTTATTTTTTAACTAAAATAAAGTCAACAATTGCTTTGATTGTTTGAATGTTTTAAAATACATACAAATAGAGCGAAAATGACAAATCAATTAAAATATAATTAAATTGTGTTAGACTAAAATCGAACCTAATAGGAGTAAATTTAAATAAAATGTCTTTTACAGAAAAAAATATTAATCTCTAGCGCGACAAGAAAAGTGGAAGTTGCAACGCAAGATAAAATTTTCAGTGAACGAATCGTATCGTGTAGCGATCAATTGACGTTTAAGTTTTTACATTTTAATGTAAATAGTGTTTGTTTACAAGATTTTTCTGATAATTTTCGAAAGTAAAGCATTTCTTATAAAATTAAAAATAGAAATTGATTAAAAAACAAGTAAAGAAATAGTCAGTCGGTGCAACCGACTTAGAAATACCCTACACCTATTTGGTTCAAATTTAAAGACATATCCATAAGTCATTTTAGCGCCATAAAAGCAGTTATTAATTTGATTGTAAGACATAGCTAACCAAATTAAATTTATAATACTAAAAACATTTTCTAATTACTTTATCTATTCAAAAATATTACAAATTCTTACTTATTTATTTATTTAAAAATATTAAAAAATAAAAAAGCTTGTTATAAATGAAAATATATTTATTCCAATTCAATTACAAAATGAAAAAATTCTAGTTATTAAATTTTGTGATAAGAAGCTAATCAAAGCATAATATATTTAATAACCCAAATTTTTCAAAATTGCAATTATTTTAAATGGCTAGTTAATATACCTAATAGAAAAGCTTATACGCAAAATATGCAATAAATGTATTTCTAAAATACAATTACAAATTTACACCTTTTCATATAATTCATTTAAATATAAAAATAAATTTTACATAAATGCAGCAAGTACCTTTGAACATAGCTGAACCACTACAATTAAGTCTAAATTTCGGGGAAACATAGGAAATAGGAAATATATTCTTTGGCTTCGAAATTATACTCGTTCGGCCTCAAATCGATCAAAAGCTTCTAGAATCCGAAATCATTGACCAAACTCGACCAGAACCAATTCCAATGGTACTTTCATTACTAGTAATCTAGAGTTTAAATTTCATCAAAATAGCGGCATTATTTTTTGAGTTATGGTGTTTTTAAGATATATGTTTGTTAGCCCTTGAACTTTTCAAGAGTTCCAGAACCCGAAATTATGGTACGATTTCGCCTATATACAGTCCCCGTCATACTTTCAATACTAGTTAACCCTTGTACACAATTGGAACGTTCTATCTTAATTTTAAGTTACTAGTTTTATTAATTTCGATGATAAACTTTTGCACATTGGGGGGTCTAAGAAAGGTACAAAATTAGAGGGACACGCAGGAAATAGTAAAGAACACCCAAGTGCCAAATTTGAAGCTCTACATTTGTTTCAAGTTACTATCTTTATTAATTTCGCAAATATGCTTTAAGGTCCTTGGAACTGAGTGGCTGGTCCACACCCACTACTCCAATTGAGCTCAAATTTCAAGGACACTAAGGAAATAGAAAGCGACACCCTGAAACTAAATTTGGAGGTTCTATCTTCATTGGTTTCGGAATTATGCTAGTTTGGCCTAAATTCGATCAAAAAGTTCGAAATTCCGAACCCATTGTCCAATCCTCACCGTACACAATCGCCGCCTTAGTTTCATTACCAATAACCTACAGCACAAATTTCATGAAGATAGCGTCATTAGTTGTTGAGTTATCGTGATTATTTATATATGTTCGTTAGCCCTGAAACCGATTAAAAGGTCCAGAATCCGAACCCTTGGGCTGATTTCGCCCTTATGCAGCCCACGCTTAACTTTAAGCACTAGTTAACGCTTGTACACAATTTGAACGTTCTATCTTAATTTTAAGTTACTATTTTCAATAATTTCGATTATAAGCTTTCAAAACTTAAGAGGGTCTAAGAGGGATACTGAACCACCACTCCAATTGATCCCAAATTAGGGGGACACGCAAGGTTTAGTAAAGAACAACCTTGCGCCAAATTTGAAACTTCTACATTTTTTTAAGTTGTTATCTTTATTAATTTTAAAAATATGCTTTAAGGTCTTCGGAAACGTATGGCTGGTCTCCGACCCACTACTCCAACGGGGCCCAAATTTCAAAGACATTAAGGAAATAGGAAGGGACATCCTGATACAAAATTTGGATGTTCTATCTTCTTTGGTTTCGGAATTATGCTCGTTTGGCCTAAATTTGATCAAAAAGTTATAGGTTCCGAACCCATGGTCCAATCCCAAATTTACCCAATCCCCGAAGTAGTTTCATTACAAGTAACCTACTGCATAAATTTGATGAAGAAAGCGTCATTAGTTGTGGAGTTATTGTGATTTTTTATATATGATCGTTAGCCCTTCGATCGATTAAAAGGTCCAGAATCCGAACCAATGGGCCGATTTCACCCATATGCAATCCCCGCCGTACTTTCAGTCCTAGTAACCTCCAGTTAAAATTTCATCAAGATAGCTCCATTATTTTTTGAGTTATCGTGCCTACGGACGGACGGACGGAAATGGCTATATCGACTCAGGAGGTCACTCTGATCACAAATATATATACTTTTCCATATCTAGTTCGCTTCCTTTAGGTGGTTACAAACACCATACCAAAGTTAATATACCCTTTTACCTATTCTATAGGTGTGGGTATAATAAAAAATATAAGATTAAATATAACATACGCATTTGATTAGATTTAAAAATTTATTTTAATAATATTTTAAATAAAAAAATAATAAGGATAGAAATAGAATTAAAGAAATGATTTTGAAAACCATAGAAATTTTCCATTGTGTCCATAATTTAAATAAAATAAAAATATACCAAAAGTCACTCAATATCAAATGTCATTTAATTTATTGCAAATTGTTCAGTAAAACACTTTAGCGCTAGATGCTACACCGCTGCAATTCAGTTTAGCACTACTTCATTCTGAACGCAACTATTGCTTAAATTTTTACGAAGAATTTTACATCAAAAAAAAGTGTACAAAATAAATATATTGTCGGAGTAGGTTACATGCAAAACAAAAAATTAAACTTAAAAAAGATATTTTATCAGTGGTGTGGTTTCTCGTTGTTCATTTCAAATATAACGAAAAGATGATATACATGTATTAATTTTTTTTTAATATTTTTAATAAAGTACAATATCTTAACTGCAATGTTTAATTTTTTAAAAACGATAACTAATCAAACTATTAATACACAAATATGTTAGCGAGACTTAGCCATCTCACATCACAATTCATATTCACATAATGTAATTCGATCATCAATTGTATTGATAGAATAGCAACAGAAATATATTTGAAATAGAATATAGAGGCAAATATAAAAAAAATAATTAATATGAATTGAATTTTTTTTTATTTTTGTTAAAATTGTTATTGGAATCCAGGGATGATATTCAGAAAAATTTTTAAGTAATAAAACGATAAGTTTTTAATTTCTCACTAATGAAATTGGCAACGCGTTTGAAAATAAATTTTTAAAAACCTGAATTCTTATTTTTTTCGCAATATTTATACAAATACATATTTAAATACATATTTGTCGAAGTATTAAAAAATTTTCAAAAGTAACTCGGTATTGCAAAGTACTTCAAAATGGCAGTATTCGGTATCTAATGCTAAAAGAGTTAAAATACTTTCATATCAAAAACAAGTAAAGAAACAGTCAGTCGGTGCAACCGACTTAGAAATACCCTACAACTATTTGATTTAAATTTAATGGGAAGTTAATAAGTCATTTTAAAACCATAAAAGATTTTATTAGTTTGATCTTAAAACATGGCTAACAAAATTAACTTTATAGTACTAAAAAACATTTTCTATTTACTTTATCTATTCAAAAATATTACAAATTCTTATTAATTTATCTATTTAAAATTAAAAAACAAAAAAACTTGAAATAAATGAAATATATTTATTTCGATTCAATTACAAAAGTTAGAAAATTTGAATTATTAAATTTTGTGATAAAAAGCTAATATATAAGCATAATATATTTAAGAATTAAAATTTTTCAAAAATGCAATTATTTTAAATTGTTAGTTTATGTACCTATTAGAAAAGCTTATAAACGCAAAATATGCTATAAATATATTTCTAAAATACAATTACAATTTTAGAACTTTTCATATAATTCATTTAAATATAAAAATAAATTTTACATAAAAGCAGTAAGTACTTTTGAATATAGCTTAAATATTTTACACAATGTCTTAATTATATATCACCTTTGGTAATAATTCAATAAAATATACGATATGATTAACATTAAAAAAAAGGAATTTAACCGTTTATTAAAAAAATATTTTGTTTTTAATTTATAAAATATTATACAAAATATGTTTTATGGTAAAATTCTTAGCCTTTCAAAAATATAAAAGTGTTAAATAAAAACGGAAATAGGAAAGAACTCTCGTGTATCAAATTTTAAGTTTCTATCTTCTTGAATTTCGGAGATAAGCTTTTCAGTTTTAGGATTTCTTAGGAGGCATCTGAACCAATACTACAATTAAGTCTAAATTTCGGGGACACATAAGAAATAGGAAATATATCCTTTGGCTTCGAAATTATACTCGTTTGGCCTCAGAGCGAGGAACTGTGTGGCTGGTCCTCAACCCACTACTCCAATTGGTCCCAAATTTCAAGGACACTAAGGAAATAGAAACAGACACCCTGATACCAAGTTTGGAGGTTCTATCTTCATTGGTTTCGGAATTATGCTCGCTTGGCGTAAATTTGATCAAAAAGTTTTAAGTTCTGAACCCGTTGTACATTACCCACCGAACGCAATTCCCGCCGTAGTTTCATTACCAGTACCCTAAACCACAAATTTTATGAAGATAGCGTCATTAGTTGTTGATTTATCGTTATTTTTTATAGCATTTTCCGATTAAATGAAACTGTTTTTCAATTGAATGAAACTATTTTTCAATTGAATGAAACTATTTCTCAATAGAATGAAACCTTTTTCCAATAGATTGAAACCTTTTTCAAAATAAATGAAACTTTTTTAAAAATAAATGAAACATTTTTCAAAGTAAATGAAACCTTTTTCAAAATAAATGAAACTTTTTTCAAACTAAATGAAACTAAAAAAATTTCAAATACATTTTATTGTTAAAAATTAATTCAAATATTATACATTATATTACATATTTACAAAAACAAACTAACTAAATGAAACTAAAAAAATTTCAAATACATTTTATTGTTAAAAATTAAAAATTAATTCAAAAATTTAGATTATTATTTACAAAAATTAAACAAAAAAAATTTCAAATAAAATGTTTATTAACATTCAAATGTTTAAACAAAATATAATGGCCACTCTAATTTTAATTATTATTTAAAGCATTCTTGTATGTTTACAATGTTGCATTTCATGTCATTCATTATTAGTAGCACTAATAATAAATTAAAATTTTTATGGGTAACGGTATTACAATTATTTGTTTTTAGCCAAAAAAAATTATTATCCAATAAATCATAATTTAAAAGAATACATAAAAAATAATAATTAATTTTGTAATTTTAATTTTTTTTTTTTTTTTAAGAAAGGGGGGAATTAATTGTTTTTATTTGTTATTTATTAATTTTTGAAAGTTACATATAGGTTATTTAGGTCCACTAGCTTGCAAATTTAATGCAATTATTCTTATCATTCGATAAAAATATGAGAAGATTCGATTTCAAAGTTAAATTAATTTTATTATTACATAACACGTTAGGTAATTGAGATTGAATCATTTTGATTAATTAAACATTAGATAGTTATTAAAATGAGTGAACAAGACTTTTCTTCCGGAAGCTCGGAATACTGGCAACTGAGCCAAGAATATTTAGAGGGAATTGTTAACGATGAAAGTTCAGTTAGGCGAAGATCCAATATACAACGAGAGGGAAATGTAAACGATGAAAATCCTGTTAGGCGAAGATCCAATATACAACGAGGACGGAGAGCTGTAGGAAAATATTCAAAAATAACAAGAGATAAGAAACTTCTTTTCCTAAAATTGTATGAAGAAGGTAAAACCATTTCTGAGGCTTCTAACTTGACATCAATAAATGTGAACACCGCCAAAACCATAATCTCCCGTTAGCAAAAAAATAATGAAGTTCTAATTGAAAAAAAACGTGGTGGAAACCGTACAAAAAGAGTAACACCTCATATTCTTGAAAAGATTGAAGCAATTGTAGAACAAAATCCGAGCATAACCCTTAAAAATATAAAAACAAAATTGCTCGAAGTACAAAATGTGGTGATATCGCAGACAACGATTTTTAATAGTTTAAGGGAATTAAAAATAACGTTAAAAATGGCTTCAATTGAATTAGACAGGATGAATAGTGAACGATATAGTCATTTAGTTAGTTTGTTTTTGTA
Source organism: Dolichopus griseipennis (assembly GCA_963082915.1). Taxonomy (NCBI): domain Eukaryota; kingdom Metazoa; phylum Arthropoda; class Insecta; order Diptera; family Dolichopodidae; genus Dolichopus; species Dolichopus griseipennis. Next base: position 159,772,457 of record OY720441.1, on the reverse strand, counting down.
AATATGTAATATAATGTATAATATTTAAATTAATTTTTAACAATAAAATGTATTTGAAATTTTTTTAGTTTCATTTAGTTTGAAAAAAGTTTCATTTATTTTGAAAAAGGTTTCATTTACTTTGAAAAATGTTTCATTTATTTTTAAAAAAGTTTCATTTATTTTGAAAAAGGTTTCAATCTATTGGAAAAAGGTTTCATTCTATTGAGAAATAGTTTCATTCAATTGAAAAATAGTTTCATTCAATTGAAAAACAGTTTCATTTAATCGGAAAATGCATGTTCGTTAGCCCTTAGACTGATTAAAAGGTACAGAATCCGAACCCTTGGGCCGATTTTGTATAAAAAACCTGTGCAATTGCACAGGGGTTCTACTAGTATTTATAATATTTTTATGATCAAGCTGATATTTGTTATAATGGTATGACACAAACAAATATCAAAGTAGTAATCTATTAAAAAGGATTACCAACAGATTATATAGAAAGAAAAACTATTGAAATATCGGAGTTCCTCGTGGTGATGTTATAAAGGTCCTAATAGCGCATAGAAACCACATTGATAATAAATATCGAAAGTATCTCCAATAAATAAGAGAAAACTGGCAAAATTATATGATAAGCATTCGATAATGATCAATCACCCAAATATAAAAAAACAAATAGGGAATCATAATATTTTATACTTAAATATCTGTAGCATAAGAAATAAAATATTAGAATTAGAAGTTTTAATCACAGAGCTCAAGGATATTGATATAGTAGTTCTTACAAAGGTATGAATATTCGTCAACGAAATTGATATGTAGGAATGAAAGGATGAAAGATATAATTATATGGTAATTAAAATCCTAATCTCTCAACAAAGAGTAAAAATTGGAACATCCTATAAAGCTCCAGTGGAAAACAGCAATTTATTTATAGAATACTTATAAACTAAAATGAAGGATAATTCAAACCACATATTTTTTGCTGATACTAACTTAAATTTTTTAATAATACTAACTTACAAATAAGATACAAAGATATGACAGCTACTTCTAAATATTATATACTTAATAAGAGGAAAAGTACAAGAAATACAGCTCATACTAAATCTCTAATAGATCATATAATAACAAACTTCAATGAAAATTATCACGTTTCTTTCACGTTTATAAAAGTTTATCTGATCACCAAGTAGCCGTAACATCAATCAAAACATTAATGTTAAGAAAATGCCTATTCCAAACTATACTATAAATAAAACAGACTACACTCAAATGCGTAACATCGTAAAAACTAAAGTAGAAAATACAAACATTATGGATATTGATACACTAGTTAAAACAATACAGGAAGCGAAAGAATTGTGTTCTAAAACAGTAACTGTCAGAACTAGAAGTAATAGCTGGTTCACACCCATGATATTTGAAATATTAATCAGAACCATTAATGCTTTCATTAGCTTTTATCACAAAGTTTAATAATCAAAATATGCAATAAATGTATTTCTAAAGTACAATGACAATGGATTCGTAAAAATACAATTACAAATTTAGACCTTTTCATATAATTCATTTAAATATAAAAATAAATTTCACATAAATGCAGCAAGTAACTTTGAACATAGCTGAACCACTACAATTAAGTCTAAATTTCGGGGACACATAGGAAATAGGAAATATATTCTTTGGCTTCGAAATTTAACTTGACCAGAACCAATTCCCATGGTACTTTCATTACTAGTAACCTAGAGTTTAAATTTCATCAAAATAGCGGCATTATTTTTTGAGTTATGGTGTTTTCAAGATATATGTTTGTTAGCCCTTGAACTTTTCAAAGGTTCCAGAACCCGAAACCATGGTACGAGTTCGCCCATATGCAGTCCCCGTCATACTTTCAATACTAGTTAACCCTAGTACACAATTGGAACGTGTTATCTTAAATTTAAGTTACTAGTTTTTTTAATTTCGAAGATAAGCTTTTACACATTGGGGGGTCTAAGAGAGGTACTGAACCACCACTCCAATTGATCCAAAATTAGAGGGACACGCAGGAAATAGTAAAGAACACCCATGTGCCAAATTTGAAGCTTCTACATTTGTTTCAAGTTACTATCTTTATTAATTTCGAAAATATGCTTTAAGGTCCTCGGAACTGAGTGGCTGGTCCCCACCCACAACTCCTATTGGGCTCAAATTTCAAGGAGACTAAGGAGATCGAGAGCGACACTCTGATACCAAATTTGGAGGTTCAATCTTCATTGGTTACGGAATTATGCTAGTTTGGCATAAATTCGATCAAAAAGTTCTAAGTTCCGAACCCATTGTCTAATCCTCACCGTACGCAATCGCCGCCGTAGTTTCATTACCAATAACCTACAGCACAAATATCATGAAGATAGCGTCATTAGTTGTTGAGTTATCGTGATTTTTTATATATGTTCGTTAGCCCTTCGATCGATTAAAATGTCCAGAATCCGAACCCATGGGCCGATTTCGCCCATATGCAATCCCCGCCATACTTTCAGTCCTAGTAACCTACAGTTAAAATTTCATCAAGTTACTAGTAATGAAACTACTACAAACGAGCATAATTTCGAAACCAATGAAGTCGACTGACTGTTTCTTTACTATATGTTCGTTAGTCCTTAGAACGATTAAAAAGTTTAGAATCCGAAACCATGGGCCGATTTCGCCCATATGTAATTTCCGCCGTACTTTAGGTCCTAGTAACCTACAGTTAAAATTTCATTAAGATAGCTGCATTAGTTTTTGAGTTATCGTGCATACTTTCAATACTAGTGAACCCTTGTACACAATTGGAACGTTCTATCTTAATTTTAAGTTACTATTTTTATTAATTTCGATGTTAAGCCTTTAAACCTTGGTAGGTCTAGAGTTGCCTAAACCACCACTCCAATTGATCACAAATATATATACTTTTTCATATCATTAGCAAACAACTTTTCCATATCCGACCAACGCGATCGGATGTGTTTTTAATCGCGGCAGAAATAAAAAAAAATATAAAAATCATATATCGTGTAATATTTTAAACAGTTGTTCCTATAACGTACAGGCATGGCTGATTATCGGAAGTGTCGCTCGAAAATTAGAGGAGAAACGGGTATTAGATGTGACGGCGTGTGCGGGAAAATTTTTCATAGTGCGTCAAATGCTCTGGTCTTGAACAGGCGGCGAATAATTTTTTAGATTCAAACAAAAATATTAAATTTATATGTGATGAATGTATTTTATATATACATAATGTAGACATGGTGAATAAGCAAGAATTTGAGAGTGCATTAAAAAATAATCAGTTAGAAACAATGCAATTACTTAAAGCTATTGAAGATAGATATATCGAGCGTTTAGAAAGTATAAAAAGTGTGCAACAAAAAGAATTCGAAAAATTTTCTAAAATTAGTGATTTATTCAAAACGGAAAGTGAAAAAACTGAATGTAGCTATGAACAATACATCATCAAACAGTAATGAACTAAGTGATCAAATTACAAACATTAGTGTAAATGAAGTAAAACTTAATGTAGGTCAGAGCGTTTCATTCAATGATATTGTGAAACAAAGTACAAGTGTCAGCAAAAATAGGGTTAATGCGTTGCCAGTAATGAAAAAAAATTTTGCCGTTATTAATAAAACAAAAAAATAAGCAAAAAACAGAAATTACAAAAAAAGACTTAAATACTAAAGTGGATCCAAAAAATCTAAAAATAAAAAATGCTGAAATTAGAAATAATGATACTATTTCAATTTAAACAGATTCAAATGAAAATCGTGAAAAAATAAAAAATTAACTTGAAAATAAAATGAAGGAGAATTATGTTATCAAAATTTCTGTGGAAATAAAACCTAAATTTGAAATTGTGCATATAGAAGAATAAATTTAATGAGGATGAAATAATAGAAAAGCTTATGAAACAAAATAGTTTTTTGGAACAAAGTGAGTTAAAAATAATAAAATTAAATTCGGTTAATAAATACAAGAAAGATATGCAGAACGCTGTAATTGAAGTGGATAAAGATTCTTTCCCGAAAATATTAGCTGCGGAAAAACTTTGTATTGGTTGGGAAAGGTGCAAAGTTTTTGATGCTGTTAGTGTGAAAAGATGTTACAAGTTCAAAGGCTTTAACCATAAATCGGCTGACTGTACAAACAAAGAAACATGCATGAAGTGTCACCAGAACCATAAAACAAGTGATTGTAAACAACAGGAAGAAATTAATGAATGTAAAATAATGAAAAATTCAAGCTAGGACTAGATGTAAATAATAAAATATTAAGTAGATTCTGTCCAGTATATCAAAAAAAATTAAATGAAAGAAAGCAAAAAATTGGGTACTAGCAATTAAAGAAATGGGAAGAGGGTAAAAATATATTGAATAATTGTGCAAAGGGTGTTCCAGAAATTGTTGTTGATATTTATGATAATAATAATAGTAATAATAATAACGAAAGAATTATTGAAGGCGTAGCAATAGCAAATAAGAATGAAAGGTATTAATGAAAACAACTATAATTATACTACCAATAATAATGTTGAAAAAAATCAGATCAATAATAATGTTAGTTTAAATAAATCCAATAATAATGAAAGAGATATTGAGGGTGAAGTAATTGTCAATAAGAATGAAATAGGTGTTAATGAAAATAACTATTATTATAATAATAATACTGTTGAAAATAATCATATCAATAATAATGTTAATATAAATAAATGTAAAAAAAAAATAGTAGCATATTTAATTATCTTCCAAAATTTTGTTCAAGTAAAGGCACTAAAATTGAAATTGAACATAATAAAAAAATTTCCAGTAATGATAAAATCTCTAGTTATACTGGAACTGGAACAAAGAGGAAACACTTAATCCAAAAACCGAAAAGGAACAGATTAATCTGAATATTTCTAATGATACCAATACAAGTTTGCTTGACCCTATGGTTTCTCCAATTGTAAAACTTACAAAAATAGCAATTGAAAGTGGTGATAACGTATATGTGCTATCCAGATTAAGAGATCACAGAATATATAGTAACGTAAGAATATATTTATCATATTTTTATGATCAAGCTGATATTTGTTATAATGGTACGACACAAACAAATATCAAAGTACTAATCGATCAAAAAGGATTACCAACAGATTATAAAGAACTACGTAAAATATATTATAAATATCATGAAAATATCGGAGTCTCTCATGAGGATGTTATAAAGGATCTAAAAGCGTTGATAATAAATATTGAGTAGAGAGTATTTTCAAAAAATAAGAGACAACTGGCAAAATTATATGATAAGCATTCGATAATGATCAATCACCCAAATATAAGAAAACAAATAGGGAATCTAAATACTTTATACTTAAATATCTGTAGCATAATAAATAAAATATTAGAATTAGAAGTTTTAATCACAGAACTCAAGGATATTGATATTAAGTTACTATTTCATAGGTGTAGGGTATAAAAAGATTAAAATATTATATGCTTTCCAAAAAGAAAGTAGAAAAATTAATTAAGGAAGCTAAAAATAAACACATTATTAAAAGTATTGAAAAAGCAGGGAATGACTCTAGAAAACTATGGAAATTATTAAATAATGCTATAAAAAATAATAATGACCAAAAAACTGAAACTATTACTTGTGTTTTAAAAAAAAATGGCGAGAAAACAGTTAATGGAAATGAGACGGCAGATACTATTAATAAATTTTTTAATGAAATAAGTAAATGTATTCTAACTGAGAGTTGGAATTCTAGCACAGTTAATAATGCTGCTTATAAAATGTATAATAGTAATTCGTTATTTCTTACTCCAGTTACACAAGCGGCAATCTATCAAATTATCATGAAATTAAATAAAAATGCACTTCCACGATTAGATAAAATAACATGAATTGGTTTATGTTATAAAACAACCTTTAGATATAATGATCAACAAATGTTTTACAGAAGGATTTCTAGATCAACTTAAAAAAGCCTTTATAGTTCCTATACACAAATCTGGGTTAAAAGAAGATTGTAATAATTATAGGCCAATCTCAATTTTAAATTCTATATCAAAAATATATGAAAAAGCTATTAATAATAGAATTAGAAATTTTATTACACAAACAATAGGCTTTGATACCAATCAACATGGTTTCTTACAAAATAGTGGGACAGAGTCAACCATTACAGCAACATTGAATATGTAGGTGCGGTATTTATTGATGTAACAAAAGCATTTGACATGGTTAATCATTCCAGATTACTAAATTTTTTAGAGAACATGGGAATAAGAGGGAATAGTAACAAATAGAAACCAATGTGTTAAAATTAACCAAATTTTGAGCGATGAACTATTAATAAAAACAGGTATACCACAAGAGTCTCTTCTTGGGCCGATTTTGTACTTACTCTATATAATGAACATACCAAAAATAATATCATGTCAAATTACAATGTTTATGACACCAATCTGATTGCAAAAGCTAAAACAATGAAAGAATTGGAAGATGTACTAAATGAGGACCTGGAAACATTATGTAATTGGTTAGAGAATAATGAACTAAGCATAAATGCTAAAAAAAACTAATATAATATTCAAAACCCAGAAAAAAAATATGATGATATTACTCTGAAAATAAAAAATATTATAATTCAAAGAGTGGATAGCGTTAAATATTCAGGAATGATAATTGATGAAAATTTAAGATGGACAAATACAAAAAAAAATTAAGAAACAAATTATCCCTTTATGTATGTCTATAAAAAGAACTGGTGGCATTCCGAATCATGCAGCTAAGCTTGTTTGCAATGGTCATATTTTATCAAGAATTAGATATAATATATGCAGCTGAAGTCAATGCTCAAAATTTCACGTAAATTCGATTGGTAAGGTAATGAATAAGGCATTAAAAGTTTTATTTAAAATAAATCCTAAAACTAGTTCTAGGGAATAATATAAAGCAACTAATGTACTTAATATAAATCAACTAATTTATTTTGATAAATGTAAATACATTTATAATATACTAAATAGTAATTTTAAATCAAAATTAATTCTAATTAATAGAGAGAATGTAATTATCTTACTAGATATAGAAAAAATATTGAAATACCTAAAGCTAGAACATCCAAACAACAAAAAAGCTTGTAATGTAGTGCAATTAAACTCTTCAACTCTTTACCCACGGAAATTAAAAATTGTTAAAATGTGATATGATATTTAAAAATAAACTTAAAAAAAATATTAAAATAGCCAAAATTATATTTAAAAGTAAAATTAGAGATAACTAAAATTAATTTGTATTTAAATTTTGATTTCTTATGCATAATTTTATATTTATATTGTAAAATTATCTGAAATTAAATAAATATTTATATATATATATGTATATATTTATATATAAAAAAAAAAACAAAAACAAACAATATTAAATATTCTCGTAGTTAACTGATTAGTATGACTGAATTAACTTTTTTTTTTTTTATTCAATTTTTATTTAATTTCAGATAATTTTACAATAATATATAAAATTATGTACAAGAAATTAAGTAATTCTTAAACTACAGCTTATAACTAACATTTAATAAAATATGATTTTTTACAATTTTTCTAATTTCTAGATTTTTTTTTTTTTTTAAATTTTCAAATTTTAAAGATTAATTTCTAAGATTTTTTACAATTTTTCTAAGTTTACTTTTAAATATGTTTAAATTTTGACTGTAATTTCTACAGGTAGCGAGTTGAAAAGTTTTATTGCGCTGCATTTTGACTCTTTTGCTTCAACGTTGTTTTGGCTTTAGGAATTTCGATATTTTTCCTGTTTCTGGTTAGATAATTATGAATATTCTCCCTATTTTGAAGTTTTAGTTTTGACTTAATATTATTATACTTGTATTTACATTTTTCAAAGTAAATTAGTTGGTTAATATCCAGTGTATCAATTATTTTATATAAATTATTAATTCTGGTTCTTATATTCAAATTAAATAAAGGTTTGAGGACTCTATTCATTACCACACTCATTTGATTTTTATGAAAAAATGAACAATGACTCAAACTGCATACATTATACTTAATTCTTGATAATATATGGCCATTATATATAAGTTTAGCAGCATAATTCGGAATACTCCCCATTCTTCTGACAGCCATTGTTAAGTGAATAATTTTTTTTAATGCTTTTTATATGTTTATCCCATCTTAAGTTTTCGTCAATTATCATTCCCAAGTACTTAACATTATCAACTTGTTCTATTATAGTATCCTTTACCTTAAGCGTAATATTATCATTTGTTTTCTTTTGTATTTTGAATATCATATAATTAGTTTTTTTCGCATTTATACATAATTCATTTTGGTCCAACCAATTGCAATATATCTTTAAGTCATCATTTAGTATATTTTGAAGCTCTTCTAATGTTTTCGCTTTTGCTATAAGGTTAGTGTCATCCGCATAAATGTTGTATTTTGACTTAGTATTGTTTTTAGGTAAGTCCATTATATACAGCAGGTATCATTCTCTTTACATCGTTGTGTGGGGTAACATGTTAGAGAATTTTTTCCGGGTTTATACATATTAAAAAAAAAAAAAAAAAAAGATATTTTTACTTTTATTTTTTTTTTTTTTTTATTAAACTACCAAAATCTTATAACTTATTTAATTATAAAAAATTGTCACTTTAAAGTATTTGGTTGGTTTTGCCTGAAATTAAAATAATTTAAAATGAATTGTGGTATTTGCAACTCAAAAATTTTGCGGCAAGATGTAAATAAGATTTGTTGCGGAGATTGTAAGGTTGTGTTTCATTGCGAATGTGTGAATATAAAAACAGAAGAGCTAGATTTTTTCAAAAGCAGCGGTACTAAGTTTAGGTGTGTTAAGTGCAGTGCTCTGAAGAGAAACTCATTAATTGGCTCAAATTCTAATGTAATGCATTCAAATACATCAAATGCTAGAACACTGCCACTAACACACAACAGTGTACTTAGAAATACAAGTGCAAACCAAAGAAACAACAACAACAATAATGCTGATCAACACAACATTATAAAAGAGTTTGCTACTGTTGATATATATACTGGACCACCTTCACAATCAAAAAATATTGTACTTGACAATACACTTGTGAATCAATACGATATCGACAACAACGCAATTGCTGACCAACACGATCTTACAAAAGAAATCTCTAATACTGATATACAAGAAAATACAATTACATTGGAAATGATATATCAAAAACTCAGCAGCTTAGAAAGTGCAAATAGAAAATGTTTAAATGTAATTAAAGAATTGCAGCATAAAAATTCTAACCTACATGCAAAAATACACAAATTAGAGAATAGGTTAAATTATATGCAGCAACAACAATTAAACAATTACATTGAAATAAGTGGTTTACCATCGTTTGAGAGAGATGAGAATAACTACATAAATGCAGCAAAAAAAGTAATTAAAGAAGGTTTATCTATTGATATAAGCGAAAGTGAAATTGAGAAATGTTTTCTGAAGAAGAGTAAACAAAAGACAGCAGAGAGTAAAAACAACAACAACAATCTTAGCAATAATGAGAGCAATAGCAGTATTAACAACAAAGCTGCAATTAGGCAAACTATCTGTGTAAAATTTAAAGAAAGTGCTACAAAACAAAAAATTATGACAGCAAAAAGAAAAAACAACAAAAAATTAAATACAGAACTTTTTAGAAATATATACAACAACAATAAAATAAATAAAATTTTTATAAACGACAGTTTAACTAATTATAATCTAGCTTTATTTATGGAAGCCAAGAAGATGAAGGGAGAAAAGGAGTACAAATATCTTTGGTATAAAAATTGTAATATATTTATTAGAAAGGATGAAAACAGTGCAATCTTCATAATAAGATCATTTGATGACTTACAAAATATTTAAAAAATATACTTGTTAGTTATCTAATATATTTTTTTGTTTTTGTTTATTATGATTCTAAAAAATGATCTTATTGAAGATTGCAATAATAATAATTTTCTTGTAGTTCATCAAAACATAAGGAGTCTGAGAAAAAATTTTGACGTTTTTGTTGCAAATCTTGAAGCCTTAGGAAACATTCCTGACTTTATTTTTATATCTGAAATTTGGATTTACGATTTTGAGGTAAATGATTTTGAAATACCAGGTTTTAAATTTTTTGCTTGTACTAATAATCAATACTCAGCGGGCGGTGTAGGTGTTTTTGTAAAGAATGAATTTGATTGTATAGTAGAAAATTTTAACTTTTTATCAGCAGATATTATAAAAATTAGTTGCAATATTAAAAGTGAACCATTCACTTTTATGTGTATTTATAGATTTCATCGACAAAACGTTCAGTTATTTCTTGAAGAATTTTCTAAATTATTAAGTGATGTAAGAGCTAATAATCTTATAGTGTTAGGTGACTTTAATTTAGACCTTTTAAATTGTTGTGAATATGTGGAATCATATCTCACAGTTATAGCGGAATATGGTTTAACATCTTTTATAAATGAAATTACAAGACCTAATTCTGGTACATGTATAGACCATATTTTAGGTAGGTTTTATAAAATACCACTAAATTGTTGTGAAATTGTCAATATGGATCTGCAAATTTCGGACCATTATATGACAGGTCTGTTATTAAATGTATTTAATAAACAAAAACCAGAAAAATATATCACTTTACCAGGCAAGAAAGAAATTAACTTTATAAAACTTAATCAAAAACTAAAGTTTGAATTTTGGGAAAATGTTTATAATAATATTGATGTGTCTTCAGCTTTTAAGAATTTCATAAAAATTTTACTTGGTCATATAGATGAGTGTTATACTATGAAAGAGCCAAAAAAGGTGAAAAAATATTTAAAAATTTGGATGAATAAGAATTTACTTAATAAAATTAAATTAAAAAATAAATTAAGGGTTAAATGTTCTAAACATCCATCTAATAGCAGAATTAAACTTCAATATAAAAATCTATGTAGAAAATTAAAATAAGATATTTCAAATTGTCGTGATAACTATTATCAAAACAAATTCTCTGAATGTGAAGGGAACCTAAAAAAAGAATGGAATTTAATTAATAATATAGTAAATAATTCGCCTCGCCTAGACATAAAAACTAGTTTTTTATCTGATAGTTCGACTATAACTGACTCAACCGAAATAGCGAACAAATTTAATGATTATTTTACTTCAGTAGCAGAAAATTCCATTCCACCTGATTACTCTTTATTATGTAACTGCTGCAAAAATTTAAATTTAATAAATGATACATATTCTGGAAGTATTTTCTTTTTTAACAATATTACTGCATTAGAATTACTAAAAATCGTTAATTCATTAGCTGACTCTGACTCTAGATGGTATATCTAGTAATATTCTGAAAAATATTGCATTGTAGATGCGTTGTGGATGCGTTGTCATATATTTTTAATCATAGTGTTATGTCGGGGGTATTCCCGGTAGATTTGAAATGTGCTGTGGTAATACCTCTCTTTAAAAAAGGAAGTACTAAGGAAGTTAACAATTACAGACCAATTTCGTTATTATCCACATTTTCTAAAGTGTTTGAGAAAGCTGTGAAAAGTAGAATAGTAAATTTCTTAAATAAAAACCAGTTTTTTTATGTTAGGCAGTACGGTTTTAAAAAGGGAGTATCTACTGAGGACGCTCTACTGGATTTTTGTTATAATGTTCAACAAGGTTTAAATATGAAAAAATGTTGTGCAGGACTCTTCGTAGACATTACCAAAGCATTCGACATGATAAACCATAATATTCTTTTGAAAAAACTTTTAAATATCGGATTCAGAGGACCAATACTTGACTGGTTTAGATCTTTTTTGGACAACCGTACTCAAAAAGTATTAGTTGAAAACCACTTTAGTCATCTTAAAGCATTAAAACATGGGGTACCCCAGGGTTCGGTTTTGGGTCCAATCCTGTTCTTAATATATATAAACTCGTTATTTAGCCAGCCTTTCTATAGTAAGTTGACAGCGTTTGCTGATGATTTGGGGTGTACATACTCATCAGATTCTCCATTAGATATGGTTAGTGCTATTAATAATGATTTATTTTTACTAAGAAATTGGTTTACGGAACATAAACTGATTATTAGTAACAAAACCAAGATCATGTTTTTTAACCTGTCTAACAAGAATCTTCCTGATTTAAATATGTTATATCACTCTTCTGAGTGTAAAAAGTTTAAATTAATTAATACTTTGTGTACCTCAAATGTTAATGTACCTTCCTTTTGTGACAACGAAGCCTGTAGCACTAACTGCTTTAATATCGAGATAGTGAAAAAATTCAAATATTTGGGTATTACTCTAGATTGTGGTATGAATTGGTCCAAACACACTCTAGAATTAAAAAAATATCTGCGCACTACATTACGAAATTTTTATCGTTTGAGCCAAGTTTGTTCTAAAAAGTTAATGAAACAATTCTACTTCGGAATATTCCATTCGAAAATTCAATATGGGATATCATGTTGGGGGGGAGCATATCTAAATAAAATTAAACCTTATTATTCAAAAGTGCGTAATAAGAAAAATATGTAAAAAAAGTCGATTACATCCTAGCTTTTCATTGTTTACTGAAACTAAAATTCTACCCGTTAGGCATTTATATTATTACAAAGTCTTAAAAATATTTTATAATAGAGCAGGCTACTTAAAGAGCAGATCTTCTACTAGATATAACCTGAGAAATAATGATAGTTCAGTTAACGTTCCTACTTTCCGAACAATAAACTTCCGAAACTCATATACTGTGGTATCTTGCCGTTTATTTAACAAGCTGCCTGAACCAATAAAAAATATAAGAAATCAAAACAAATTCTTAAATAAGGTTAAAGCTTGGTTGTTAGAATTCAAATACAATGAAATCGAAGATTTATTAAAAGTTAGGGTTTAAATGTTCTTTTTCGTTTTACCTAGGGATACTTTGTCATGTTTTGTGCACACTTTATGGAAACATTTTGAATTTTGTTTTATTTTTATTCCTTCTCCTTATGTTATATCATGATGAACACATTAAAATTGATATATTACTTACATATTTTCTTCCTTCTCTACACGATTTTAATTAGTTTTGTACTTTTCCTTTTGCTTATATTTTTTTGGCTTTATAAATCTTAAGCTTTGCTTTTTATACCCTACACCTATAGAATAGGTAAAGGGGTATATTAACTTTGGTATGGTGTTTGTAACCACCTAAAGGAAGCGAGCTAGATATGGAAAAGTATATATATTTGTGATCAGCGTGACCGCCTTAGTCGATATAGCCATGTCCGTCCATCCGTCCGTCCGTCCGTCCGTAGGCACGATAACTCAAAAAATAATGGAGCTATCTTGATGAAATTTTAACTGTAGGTTACTAGGACTGAAAGTACGGCGGGGATTACATATGGGCGAAATCGGCCTATGGGTTCGGATTCTGGACCTTTTAATCGGTTTCAGGGCTAACGAACAAATATAAAAAATCACGATAACTCAACGACTAATGACGCTATCTTCATCAAATTTGTGCTGTAGGTTACTAGTAATGAAACTACTTCGGGAATTTCGTAAGGTCGGGATTGGACCATGGGTTCGGAACCTAGATCTTTTTGATCGAATTTAGGCCAAACGAGCATAATTCCGAAACCAATGAAGATAGAACCTCCAAATTTAGTATCAGGGTGTCCCTTCCTATTTCCTAAGTGTCTTGTGAATTTGGGTCCCATTGGAGTAGTGGGTCGGGGACCAGCCACACATTTCCGAAGACCTTAAAGCATATCTTTAAAATTAATAAAGATAACAACTTGAAAAAATGTAGAAGCTTCCAATTTGCCACAAGGGTGTTCTTTACTATCTCTTGCGTGTTCCCCTAATTTGGGATCAATTGGAGTGGTGGTTCTGTACCCCTCTCAGACCTCCCAAGTTTTAAAGGCTTATAATCGAAATTACTAAAAATAGTTACTTTAAAATTAGGATAGACCGTTCAAATTGTGTACAAGGGTTAACTAGTACTATAAGTACAGCGCAGACTATATAAGGGCGAAATCAGCCCAACGGTTCGGATTCCGGACCTTTTAATCGATGTCAGGGCTAAGGAACATATATAAAAAATCACGATAACTCAACAACTAATGAGGCTATCTTCATGAAATTTGTGCTGTAGGTTATTGGCAGCGAAACTACGGCGGTGATTACGTACGGTGAGGATTGGACAATGGGTTCGGAACTTAGAACTTTTTGATCGAATTTAGGCCAAACGAGCATAATTCCGAAACCAATGAAGATAGAACCTCCAAATTTGGTATCAGGGTGTCCCTTCCTATTTCGTAAGTGTCTTTGAAATTTGGGCCCCATTGGAGTAGTGGATCGGGGACCAGCCACTCAGTTCTTAGGCCCTTAAAGCATATTTTCGAAATTAATAAAGATAGTAACTTGAAACAAATGTAGAAGCTTCCAATTTGCCACAAGGGTGTTCTTTACTATTTCTTGCGTGCCCCCCTAATTTGGTATCAATTGGAGTGGTGGTTCAGAACCTCTCTTAGACCCTCCAATGTGTAAAAGCTTATCATCGAAATTAATAAAACTAGTAACTTAAAATTAAGATAGAGCGTTCCAATTGTGTACAAGGGTTAACTAGTATTGAAAGTATGACGGGACTGCATATGGGCGAAATCGTACCATAATTTCGGGTCCTGGAACCCTTGAAAAGTTCAAGGACTAACAAACATATATCTTACAAACACCATAACTCAAAAAATAATGCCGGTATTTTGATGAAATTTAACAGTAGGTTACTAGTAATGAAAGTACCATGGGAATTGGTTGTGGTCGAGTTTAATTTCGAAGCCAAAGAATATATTTCCTATGTCCTATGTGTCTCCGAAATCTAGACTTAATTGTAGTGGTTCAGCTATGTTCAAAGGTACTTGCTGCATTTATGTAAAATTTATTTTTATATTTAAATGAATTATATGAAAAGGTGTAAATTTTTAATTGTCTTTTAGAAATACATTTATTGCATATTTTGCGTTTATAAGCTTTTCTATTAGGTATATAAACTAACCATTTAAAATAATTGCAATTTTTAAAAATTTGGATTATTAAATATATTATGCTTTGATTATCTTTTTATCACAAAATTTAATAATTAGAATTTTTTCATTTTGTAATTGAATTGGAATAAATATATTTTCATTTATTTCAAGTTTGTTTGTTTTTTAATATTTTTAAATAGATAAATTAGTAAGAATTTGTAGTATTTTTTAATAGATAGGGTAATTAGAAAATGTTTTTAGTATTACACAGTTAATTTGGTTAGCTATGTCTTACGATCAAATTAATAACAGCTTCTATGGTGTTAAAATGACTTATGCATATGTCCTTAAATTTGAACCAAATAGGTGTAGGGTATTTCTAAGTCGGTTGCACCGACTGACTGTTTCTTTACTTGTTTTTTTGTTTTTTCTCTCTACTTTTTACACTTAATTAATTAATTGATATTAAATAATATTATATAAAAGTTTTTTTACCTTTTATTTTTAATTTGGATTATGTATTTCTTAGTTCATGATAATATATAATATAATACAATAACCCCACAATAACGTATTAGTATATTTTTAAGTATTTAGTTTATTATGAAATGGCATTGAACACAAATTTCTGTAATTTTTAAATGTCATTAACTATTCTCTCATTTAATATTATTGTACTTATTAATTAACTATATTTATTATATATTTTTTTGGAGAATAAAGACTTATTTAATAATAAAAAAAAAAATAATAACGGCCCCAGTAATGGACCTTGTGGTACGCCTGTTTTTATTACTAGTTCATCACTTAGTTAGTACTTCATTAACTTTAACACATTGGGTTCTATTTGTCAAATAACTTTTTAGTAAGAGATTACTGTTACTTCTAATTACTAAGTAGTCTAGCAATCTGATAAGTCTGGAATGACTTACCATATCAAATGCTTTTGTTAGGTCAATAAAAACTGCCCCAACATAGTAGACGTCATCCGACGCATCGTAAATATATTTCAAGGTTGCTGCGATAGCTGATTCTGTACCACTTTTTTCTAAAAAACCATATTGTTTTTTTATACAATTCTTCTTTTATTAATTGTTTATCTTTTTCTTCATTTTTATATATTTTTCCTTTTTTTCATTATTGGTCGGATCATTTTTATGTCGATTATATAATGCTTTTCTTATTTTCAGCTTGTCATGAATAAAAAGTGTTATCCAGCTATTATTTCTCGTTCTCATTGGTATTGTCTTTGTACATAATCTTTTTGCTTCTTGTATAATTTTTACTAAGGTTTTAATTTCTGGTATATTATTATTTTCTATTTTGTATTTGACTATGGAACGCATTTGATTATAATCGATTTTGTTTATGTTGTACTTTTTCATTGGTAACTTCTCAATGTTAATTGCTTTAATAGTTACTATTGCCAATTGATGGTCCGATAGGCAGTTATTTTCTATTATATAATTAACATCATAATTGCCATTCATGTTTGTTATTATGTGATCAATTAGGTTGGTAGAGTTAGTTGTATTTCTTGTACTTTCCGTTTTATTAATTTTGCTATATCCAGAAGTTGCTATAATATCCTTATATTATATTTAATAATTATATTGGAATTCTCAACAATATTTAGATTGGTATCTTCAAAAAATATATGATTTGCCTTATCTACCAGTTTAAGTTCAAGAAACTCCATAATTAGGTTGCTGTTTTCCACTGGAGCTTTATAAAATGTACCGATTTTTAATTTTGGTTTTGAGTTCAGGATTTCAATTACAGTAAAGTTATATTTTTCATCTTTACATATTTCATTGAAACTAATATTATTTTTAATAAAAATGGCAGACTGCTTGATAATTGGGGATGTTGTAGGTATCTTTTTCATAATCATAAATCCAAACCTCTGTAATTATTACTATGTCTATTTCTTTATATTCATTAATTAATGTTTCCAGTTCCAGTATTTTATTTCTTATGCTACATATATTTAAATACAATATCTTTAGATCTCCCACTTGCATTATATTTTCTTGTTCTGCCATTACTATCTGCCGATCAGGTAATTTTGCCAAGATTCTCTTGTCTTTTGAAGATTTTCCCTATATTTGTTATAAACATGTCGTCTATATGTAGCTAGATCATTCGATGATGATCGAAACATCTTTATTGCAGATTTCTATGTTTTCGTGGTATCTGTCATATATTCTCCGAAGTTCCGGATAGTCAGTTGGTAGTCCTTCTTGATTAATTAAAACCTTTATATTGGTTTGTGTTATACCATCAAAGCAAATATCATTTTGATCGTGGAAAAATGCTAAATATAATCGCACATTGTTATATATTCTGTAATCCCTTAATCTGGAAAGAACATATACACTATCTCCATTTTCAATTGCTATTTTTGTAAGCCTTACAATTGGGGGTGACATGGGATCAACAAAACTTTTGCTATCATCTTGGAATTTGGAGTAACCTATTTTTCTTTCAGTTGTGTTCTGTGGATTTATTGTTTAGCCTTTATTCCAGTTTGGGTATTTGGAATCTTTTATTTCTACATTATTATTACTATTATCATTAGTTTGGTTAATGGTATAATTTTTTATCTTACGAATACTATCATTTCTCTTTTTTCTGTATTATTATCATAGATTGGGTTAATTTTATCGTTTTTAATTTTACTTTTTACTTTATCATTGGTTTGATGAATTCTATCGTTTTTAATCTTACTTGTACTATCATTTTCTACTTTTTCTGTATTATTATAATTTTTTTGGTTAATTTTATCATTTTTTAATGCTACTTTTTGAATTATTATTAATAGTTTTATTAATTTTTATATTACTTTTAAGGATAGTGTTTTTATTTGACCATAATTTTGGAAATATGAAAGAATTTAGCTACTATTATTATTATTATTTTCATTTTTTATATGAGTTATATCACTGTTAGTGTCTCTAATATTAATACTTGGCTTAACATTAGTATTATTCTTATTAATATTATCATTAACATTATCAATTCTGCATGCAGAATCACTTTTTTTATTTTCATTTACATTTATATTTAATTTGTTATCTTCCTCTTCTATTTTCCTTAATTGCTAGTATCCGAATTTTTGTTTTCTTATGCTTAATTTATTTTTATACACTGGATATGATCTACTAAAAATTTTATGATTAACATCCAACCCCAAACTGTATTTTTCGTTCGATTTTAAGCAATTAATGCATTTATTAATTTCTTCTTTTGGCATCTTCACTTGTCTTGTGTTGTTGGTGGCACTTCAAACATGTTTCTTTATGCATTCCGCAGCCCTATGGTTAAATCCTTTACATTTATAACATCTACAGACTTTTATGGTATCAAAAACCTTGCACCTTTCCCATCCAATACATAATTTTTTGTTAGCTATTATTTTTGGGGATGATTCCTTATCCACTTCCATAATTGCATTAAACATTTCTTTGTTGTATTTGTTCACTGGATATATCTTTAATAGTTTAAGTTCACTCATGTGTAGAAAAGAATTTTGTTTTTTAAGTTTTCCCACAATATCATTTTCACTAAATTTATTATTCATGTGCACAATTTCTATATTAGGTTTAATGATCACAGGTATTTTGATATCATAATTCTCTTTCTATTTTTCTTCTAATTCCTTTTTGATGTTTCACGATCTTCGATGGTTTCCGTTTCTATTAAAATCATCCCGTTTCTTTTGTTTTCAATATTCCTTATTTTCAAATTTTTTGGATCCACCTTTGTATTTAAATCACTTTTCGTTTTTTCAGTTTTCTGCTTATTCTTCGGTTTTATTATTAAACTTGCATTTGTAATGCTAGGCTCAGTGTTGTTGGCATGAGTTTTAACTTTATTTTCTTCCGTTTTAATAACTTAATTTGATTAACTTTATTTTATAGTTTTAATAGTAGAGTAGCATCATTTTACTAACACACTAACCGTTGTAAATGATGAATTTCAGTTAATTGTGATACTTCACTAAGTGAGCCAAATTTACTGATGTTTGATCTATACATTTCATTATACTACAAGAACAAGGGTAAATAGTGAAAATTTTATGTATTATATTAACGTTAATTAGTATATTCATTTAATATTAGTATGTACGTATTTACCTGACTAACAAAATCAACATTCAGCTAAAAATATAATTGATGCTCTAATACAGTTTTAAGCACACATAATACAATATTATAAAACCACTATTTATATTATAACCGTTCATTTAAACTGTCGTTAAAATATATATTTTGCTGCTCATTTACACTTTTGGTTGCTATACTACACATTTTGTCGTTACTGAAATATTATGTTGTTCAATTACACAAACTGCAGTTAGTTTTTTTTTATCTGTGTGCATACATAATTTGTTGTTGAAAACCCAAAATTTGTCGGGCCGAAAAATACAAGCCAATAACGTCATACGGCCATTTAGTTATCTGTCAATAGAAACTATTTGTATGTAAAATTAAAAATTTCCCTAAATTGGTACCACAAACTAAAAGAAAAAGGTCGGGCAGAGCTGGAAATTAAAAAAGGTAGGTTCGGATCGGAGTGACAAAAATGGAAATTGTTGCTATTTTTATGGGAGAATTTAAAGTGTTCCAGTTCTTGATATCACCCAACTTTTTTTTTTTTTGGCATTAAGTTTTCGAAATTATATATGTATTTATTATTTTATTTTTTATAAAAATTTTATTTCCACTTTTTATTCAAAGTATTAAAAAATAAAATTTCTTATTCATAAAAATCACATGCAATATGCACCACCACAGAATATAAAATTTGTTTTGTTTAATTATTACTGCAGTTGTCAAATATATTTGTTCCTCAGATGACGTAGGTCAGAACAAATCAAAAGTGTAACTCTGAAAATATTACTTTACTAATGTTTATACTATTTTAGGTAAAATTTTAATTTTACATGTGATAAGTAACGTTTATTGTTTTTTCTTTTTTTAACTAAATTATTTTTAGAAAAGATGATTGCGGAAAATATTAAGCAACTTGATACTCGCGAGTTTTATTTTGTTAACATTTATATCGAAAAGCTCAAACATTGAGTTGGTCTCTCTTGGCATTCGCGTAATAGGTTCAAACTTCCTATGTTTGGTTTGCTATATAAAAGAGTTCTACAGTTCTTAACCTTATACTACAAAATATTAACCGATATTTTCATAATAATAAAAAAAACAGCCCAATTCATATTTTTTTTTGCTCTCCAAAAACAAAATAATAATCAAAAAAAATAAAAAACCTAGAATTTACTAGAAATTAAATTAGATTTAACGATACCCTTGACAATTTCTGTAATAAAAATGACATCAGTAACTTTACGTCGAAAATTTAAAGTACACAAATCAATTAATTTTAGCCTTTGTTCATAATATGGTGGTAAAATAATAGGATTCGACCATGGCAAATGGCGTAAGGCAAATCTAAGAAATTTTTTTTGTATTGCCTCAATCCTATCAATGTGTACCATATAAAACGGAGACCAAACTTGACTAGCATATTCCAAGTTTGGTCTTATAAGACAAGTGTACAACGATTTAAGAACATAAGGATCGGAAAATTCCTTGGCAGAACGTTTAACAAATCCTAATAGTGAATTACCTTTATTTATAATATTATTATAATGGGTTTTAAAGCTAAGTTGGGAATCGAAGTACAACCTAAGTCCTTTATTGAGGTAACTTTAGTTAAACTAATACCATCTAAGTTATAATTGAAACAAATATGACTAGATCGGCGCGTATAAGATATCAATGCGCATTTATTTACATTAAGTAGTAAAATGTTATTAACGCACCAATTGTTAAAATTTTGAAGATCATTCTGCATAAGGATGGCGTCATTATAAGAAGTAATATTTTTAAAAAGTTTCATATCATCAGCGTAAACTTGAAGCTCGCAATTAGAAATTAAAGAAGAAACATCATTTAAAGATAAGATAAAAAATAGAGGGCCAAGGTGGCTACCTTGTGGAACTCCCGAATTTGCCACGAAAGGTTCTGAAATCATATTTTTAAATATAACACTATAGGAGCGATCACATAAATAAGAATGTATCCACTTAAGGAAAAATAGTGGCAAACCATATTTTTCAAGTTTTAGTAAAATAATATTATGTGGCAATAGATCAAATGCTTTACTAAAATCAGTATAGACAACATCTGTTTGAAATCCTTCTTCCATGTTATTAAGAAGAAGAGATGTGGTTTGAACTAGATTAGTCACCGTAGATTTTTGTTTAACAAAGCCATGTTGGTTATCTATTAAAAGATTCCTACAATGATTATAAATTGAATCCGTTATAATTAATTCAAATAATTTAGGAATTGAAGATAATTTATTCTATTGGGCGATAGTTAGTGATTTAATTTTTAGCAATCTTTTTGTGAATTGGCCTGATATAAGAAATTTTCCAAATAGGAGGAAAATATCCGGAATTTAATGAATTTTTAAAGAGTAATGTTAAAGGCGTAGTGAGAATGTTAGAACACTTGCTCAAAATTATTTCTGGTATACCATCTGGTCCAGGAATAGTATTATCACCCAGTTTATTTAGATAGCTGGAAACTATTTGTTCATTAATATTAATGTCAGTAAGAGAAGTTTTTTGATATCTGTTCATATAGGAGAAATAATTTTCATTTGGCGTAAAAGAAGAATCACTATATAAAACTCACGAAAATATTTCGAAATAGTTGAAGGATCATTACTAGAAAGAGAATTGAAATTCATAAATGTTGGGTAATCATCACATTTACGTTTAGAGTTTAAGAATTTCACAAATTTTTTCGGATCAGACTTTAATTTAGTTGCCATTAAATTAATGTAACTATTATAAAGTATTTCAGAAGAAGTTTTAAAATTCTCAAACAATTTGACAAAATTATTAAATTCATTAATATCTTTTGTTTTGAGATATTTACGCCAGGCTTTGTTTTTCTTATTTCTGAAAGATCTAAGCTCCTTTGTGAACCATGGTGGGCCAGAGTTAGAATATCTGTTTTTTGAAATAGGAACAAATTGTGTAAAACCTTCGAACATTATTTCATAAAACCTAATTGTCATTTGATTAAGGTCTATATTATTAAATATAGACGTGAAGTCATAGGTGTTTAAGAAATTTACTAGTCCGGGAAAGTTGGTTTTATTGAAATTAAACCTATAAGAATTTGCTGCTTCATGATTTATGGAATTAGTCAAACAATAAGGATCATTACTAGAAAGAGAATTGAAATTCATAAATGTTGAGTAATCATTACATTTACGTTTAGAGTTTAAGAATTTCACAAATTTTTTCGGATCAGACTTTAATTTAGTTGCCATTAAATTAATGTAACTATTATAAAGTATTTCAGAAGAAGTTTTAAAATTCTCAAACAATATGACAAAATTATTAAATTCATTAATATCTTTTGTTTTGAGATATTTACGCCATGCTTTGTTTTTCTTATTTCTGAAAGATCTAAGCTCCTTTGTTAACCATGGTGGGCCAGAGTTAGAACATCTGTTTTTTGAAATAGGAACAAATTGTGTAAAACCTTCGAACATTATTTCATAAAACCTAATTGTCATTTGATTAAGGTCTATATTATTAAATATAGACGTGAAGTCATAGGTGTTTAAGAAATTTACTAGTCCGGGAAAGTTGGTTTTATAGAAATTAAACCTATAAGAATCTGCTGCTTCATGATTTATGGAATTAATCAAACAATAAGTAAAATTTATTGAAGGATGATAGGGGTTTTAACGCAACAAGCGATAACACCGATTCACAGAAAATAATATTATTCCAATCAGAAGTAAATATTAGATCCAATTGTTTATCTTTAAAATTGCGGCAATGGGAAACCTGTTGTAAATCGTTGGTATTTAAACTATCAATAAATTGAGAATCAGGTTCATTCACTGAAGAATCAGCAATCAAAAAAGATTGTTCGTCATGATTGATCCAAGTTAAATTAGGGAGATTAAAATCTCCACATAAAATTAACTCATCATTAGGACCAGAATTACAGCAAATCGAATCTATTACATTTAAAAGAGTAATATAAATATTTGAATTCGAAGAAGGTGGAATGTATGTGTTAACAATATTAACACTTTTATTAGAAAATTTTATGTTCACACCAATTATTTCAAGACAGTCCGCGTCAGAAATAGAAATTTCATTTGCATTAAATGAGTTTTTAACGGCTATCAATACTCCTCCCCCTTTAGGAATGTAACTATTAGATACATTAAGTTCAGAGTATCTGTCTTTTCTAAAAACCGAGTATGAGCTATCAAAAAGCTGAAGATTGTTAATAGAAGAATTTAGCCAAGTTTCAGTCAAAGCAAATACGTCAAAATTTAAATTTTTTGAATTAAGTAGGACTTGTCTAGTTTTTGTTCTAAGACCTCTGACATTTTGATAATATAATGATAAATTTATCAAATTTGAAGGATCAATCGAAGATGTAGAGGTCTTATTTAAATATTATTTAACATGAAAATATTTATTATGGTTGTCATTTGAAACCTGCAAGTGATTGTAATAATTACTACTACAATGGTTACGGTATGCCTTTAAGTCGTCAGAAACATCTTTGGAAGATATACTTTTAATTTCGTAAAATTTAATATATAATTTATAGAGTTCTTTATAATCGGTCGGTAAACCTTCGTTATCAATTAAGACCTTTACACTTATTCTAGTCTTACCTTCCAATACCTTATTATAATTATCGTCAAACAAATACGACAAATACAATCTCACCATGTTATAAACTTTATCATCTCTTAGCCTAGAAAGAGCTATTGTATAGTCCTTGTTGGCAAGAGATTGTTGTGTCATTCTAGTTATTGGTGGTAAAAGTGGATTAATAATTGAAGGCTGAAGAGTTTCACCTTGCACAAATTTTACGAATTTAGAAGTAGAAGGAATCTTTGGAGAAGTCAAAGAAGAAGGAGGAGGTTCAATAAGTGTAGTAGAATTAGCATTGACAATTTCAGGCTCTTTAGTTACTGATGAAGTATTTAAAATGTTTGTATTGTTATCATTGTTCTGAATAGTATTGTGGTTATGACAAATGTTGTTCTGATTTATGTTTGAATTACTGTTATTAGTATTTAATTTAGTGTTTATGGAATTATTTGAATCTGTTGAGTTAGAATTAGTTGAATTGTTAGCAGTTTCGCTATTATTAGGATGTACAGTTATATTATTAACGTTAATGCTAGTATTAGTATTTCTATTGTCAGAGTTAATATTACTATTTGCAGAACTATTATTATTATTATTGTTATTATTATTATTATTGTTATTATATTTATTTTTATTAGTCTTATTACTTTTATTACTAGATATATTTTTATTTTTACGATTATTATAATTATTTTTATTTTTATTACTTTTATTTTTATTACCTCTAACATCCCGAAATTTTGTAATTTTCGTTCCCTTCTTCCAAAATTTAAGATTTCTCACCTTTTCAACCATCATATCCGGAACGGACACTTTTAATGACAGGTATTTTGGATTCCGGATCCTTTTGGGAGTAACTTTTTTATAAATTGCAATCTCACACTTAAATTTTTGTTTAATAAAGCTCTCAAGGCTTTTTTCAGTCATTTTACAATTTAGCCTTGAAATGCAAAGAGTAAACGAAGGCTTTGTTGTAACAATTGGGGTTAGTAAAGCCTTAACTCCGGATTTTGTCTTATTTATTTTACTCTTTGCCGTTGTGCTAGGTGTGATATTGTCAGTTTGGATAAATACATCTTTATAAACTAATAATTTAATTGGTGGTTTATTTAATTTATCCAACTGTTGTTTAATTAACTCCATATCGCACTGAATTTCCTTCTGTCTATGATTGGGTATTTGTTGATCAGAACCCAAAGCATGAAGTGATACGTTCATGCGATTTAAGTCGTCCTTCATTAGATCCACCACTTCACGAATGCCAACCAGCTCCTTTGATGTTGCCGATATAAGCTCACCTTTGAGATCATTTAATAGATCTGTCAAAGTGTTGTTCAAATATTTGTTCCGGTCAGAAAGAAAACTGCATAAAGCTTGATTGAAGTTATCATAGCTTTTGGCCATATCGTTAAAGCATACCGAATTGTTATTCAAAGCATCTACTGCTTTAGTCGTGCAACCTTGGCAGTCACTTTTAATATCATTTAGTAACCATCAACTCGTTTTTTAGTATTTGTATAGGCTGGTTCAAATCCAAGGTTCAAATGTAATAGGTTAATTTTTTTAATGTTTTAAAAAATTACACTTCCAAAATGTTTTATTAAAAGTGAATAAACTTCAATGAGCTAAATTGAAATTTGATCGTCAACAATGAAAATTTAAAATTATTATAAAAAAAAGTCTTACTAATTTTAAAGTTATAATGTAAATTTCTTCTTATTTAAATTAAGTGTCAGCACTTTTTTGAAAATGTTTAAAATTATTAAAAGTTTTTGTTTATTAAAAAAGTTTTATATTAAAAACTAATTAAAAATAAAAAAAAAGCGGGTTTAATAAAAATACCGTTAAATTGTTAATGGTTTGATGGTTTGATAAGAACTGGTTTAAGATATGAGTATACAAAAGCTTTATTCATATGTTCACCACAAACGGGTTTATTGATTAAAATTTTCACTCATAAAATCATCTTTTTCATTACCATCAATTTCACTGCCTGATATGTGCTCTAATAACTCATAATCAGATTGAATTTCTGAAACATTCCCAAAACTGCTCATAGAATCGTCGTCATGATCACATAAATTGTGAAGAATTCTCAATATCGTTTTCTTGTAAATACTCGGCCATTTTACTATACAATCAGAATCATACAAACAACAAACAATAAAAAATATACAAAATTACCTACAAATCGGTTTCTAATACTTTCTTTTAGTTTCTAACGGTTGGAAATATCGCCGAATACTAAACAAAAAAAAACTTACATAAAAAACAAACATTGAATGCACACATTTTCCACTTTTGGAACAATCAAAAATATAAATACTTACAAATAGCTTTCTAATGCTTTTTTCTCAGTTCTATCACTTAAATATGTTGCAGAATACTAAAGTACGAATTTACAAATGCATGCTGTAAAATTTTTGGAAATGTTGCATAGCCTACTGCGATTTTTAAATATTGTAAGACAAAAATGGTACATATGTGCACTCAAAAGGTTAAATTGCTCGGATTATCCCTAAATCTCCTTTGTTCACGAATATAGGGTGAGGTAATTTCGCTGCGCATAATTTGCTGAACGAACAAAACTTCCGCCACTAAACGGCGTGACTGTAAACAAGTGAGATTAATCAGAGAGAGTCTAGCTTCACAAGGTGGAAGACGGATTGGCTCAGTCCATGGTAGATTGCGCAAAGCAAACCTTAAAAATCTCTTTTGTACTGATTCAATACGAGAAATATCAATATCACGATATGGAGACCATACTTGACTTGAATATTCAGTGACTGGTATAACGTAGGTATTCTTTTGAAATCTTTTGACCAACGAAAATGAAGCCTAAAGTTGTATTAGCCTTGTAAACAATGTGATTGTAGTGACTTTCAAAGTTCACCTTTTTATCAACAACCACAGCCAAATCGGAAACCCAAGCAACAAATTAATTATTGAGCATGTACTCATACTTAACGGTTGAGTTTAAACGTAGCCTTGAAAAGCACCAAATTTTTCTATTTCTGCACCAAATCCCAAAATTGTTCATGTCTTGTTGTAACAAATTACAATCTTGAATGGAAGTGATAGTTTTACTGGTTTTAGTATCAGCAGAACTATGAAGAGTAGAGTAGGATAGTGATAAAGAATATCAAAGGTCAAAACTATAAAACGAGGCCCTTGTCAACTTTTAGATACCCGTTCATACCCACTATGGTGTATAAAATAAACCGTAATTTACTTCCCTTATACATTTAACTCATTACTCCATAATTTTGACGTAAAAAAAAAAAAAAAAATATTAACAAAAAAAAAAAAAATCACAACAAAAAACAAAATTTTCATTCATTGTTCCATAACTTTAAATTAAAAAAAAAAAAAAAAAAATTAACAAAAAAAAAAAAAAACAACAAAACAAAAAACAAAATTTTCTTTCATCGTCCCACTAACTTTAGCTTACAAAAAAAAAAAAAAAATCACAAAAAAAAAACAAAATTTTCATTCATTGTCCCATAACTTTAGCTTAAAAAAACAAAAAAAAACAAAATTTTCATTCATTGTCCCATAACTTTAGCTTAAAAAAAAAAAAAATCACAAACCAAAAAACAAAATTTTCATTCATTGTCCCATAACTTAAGCTTAAAAAAAAAGAAAATAAAACAAAAAAAAAATGGCCCACCCAAAAATTCCGATGGTCCGAGTGATGTCCAACTTTGCCAACTAACCCAATTTTAATTTTAACCTTGTAGCTTCATTAGATTCACAGTTATTGAATCGCAAACTTTGTATGGCAGCCACCCAAAATGGGCCGTAACATTTTGAAACTTCATATAAGTGCTCCATTCATTATATAAATAACCGTGTGTAATTTTTATCGTCGTAGTATAATTAGTTTTGAAGAAATTCATATTGGTGCAAATAAGTTGTATGGCAGCCCCCCGAAAATGGGGTCCTAACATTTTGAAACTTCATATAAGTGCTCGATTCATTATATAACTAACCGTGTGTAATTTTCAGCCTCGTAGTATAATTAGTTTTGAAGAAATTCATATTGGTGCAAAGAAGTTGTGTGGCTGTCCCCCGAAAATGGGGCCCTAACATTTTGAAACGTCATATAAGTGCTCGATTCATTATATAACTAACCGTGTGTAATTTTCATGGTCGTAGTATAATTAGTTTTGAAGAAATTCATATTGGTGCAAAGAAGTTGTATGGCAGCCCCCCGAAAATGGGGCCGTAACATTTTGAAACGTCATATAAGTGCTCGATTCATTATATAAATAACCGTGTGTAATTTTTATCGTCGTAGTATAATTAGTTTTGAAGAAATTCATATTGGTGCAAATAAGTTGTATGGCAGCCCCCCGAAAATGGGGCCCTAACATTTTGAAACTTCATATAAGTGCCGGAGTCATTATAAAACTGACCGTGTGTAATTTTCATCCCCGTAGTATAATTAGTTTTGAAGAAATTCATATTGGTGCTAAAATGTTGTATGGCAGCTCCCCGAAGCCTTGGTCCGATTTTAACCAAAAACAAGTAAAGAAACAGTCAGTCGGTGCAACCGACTTAGAAATACCCTACACCTATTTGGTTCAAATTTAAGGACATATCCGTAAGTCGTTTTAACACCATAAGAGCTGTTATTAATTTGATCGTAAGACATAGCTAACCAAATTAACTTTATAATACTAAAAGCATTTTCTAATTACACTATCTATTAAAAAATATTACAAATTCTTACTAATTTATCTATTTAAAAATATTAAAAAACAAACAAACTTGAAATAAATGAAAAAAGATAATCAAGGTGTTTTTAAGATATATGTTTTTTAGTCCTTGAACTTGTCAAGGGTTCCAGAACCCGAAACCATGGTACGATTTCGCCCATATGCAGTCCCGTCATACTTTCAATACTAGTTAACCCTTATACAATTGGAACGTTCTATCTTAATTTTAAGTTACTAGTTTTATTAATTTCGATGATAAGCTTTTACACATTTGGGAGGTCTAAGAGAGGTCCTGAACCACCAGTCCAAATGATCCCAAGTTAAGCGAACACGCAAGAAATAGTAAAGAACACTCTTGTGGCAAATTGGAAGCTTCTACATTTTTTCAAGTTGTTATCTTTATTAATTTTAAAGATATGCTTTGAGGTCTTCGAAAATGTGTGGCTGGTCCCGACCCAGTACTCCAATGGGACCCAAATTACCAAAACACTTAGGAAATAGGCAGGGACACCCTGATACCAAATTTGGAGATTCTATCTTCATTGGTTTCGGAATTATGCTCGTTTGGCCTAAATTCGATCAAAAAGTTCTAGGTTCCGAACCCATGGTCCAATCCCGTCCTTACGCAATCCCCGAAGTAGTTTCATTATTAGTAACCTACAGCACAAATTTGATGAAGATAGCGTCATTAGTTGTTGAGTTATCGTGATTTTTTATATATGTTCGTTAGCCCGTCGATCGATTAAAAGGTCCAGAATCCGAACCCATGGGCCGATTTCGCCCATATGCAATCCCCGCCGTACTTTCAGTCCTAGTCATCTACAGTTAAAATTTCATCAAGATAGCTCCATTATTTTTTGAGTTATCGTGCCTACGGCGGACGGACGGACAGACGGACGGACGGACATGGCTATATCGACTCAGGCGGTCACGCTGATCACAAATATATATGCTTTTCCATATCTAGCTCGCTTCCTTTAGGTGGTTATAAACACCATACCAAAGTTAATATACCCCTTTACCTATTCTATAGGTGTAGGGTATAACAATAGGGAACCTAGAAATTGCCTAAAAATCACTTTGTGTGCATTTGAAGACTCTAGCCCTTTTAGTTTTTGAGTTATCGTGCTGACACTCAGACGGACGGACGGGCAGACACACATAGCTAGATCGACTAATTTTTCGATTTTGAGCCGATACGTACCCTTGACACTATATCTAGCTCGTCTAGATCGATGCGTTTCAAACGGAGGAGCAATTTTAATATACCCGATGTCATATATGTATGCACGGGTATAATAAGGACCTAAGTGGCTGCCTTGTGGGAACCTGAGTTTGCAATATAATTTGCAGAAGTTGTAGACCTAAATAAAACTTTGTACGACCTGGATTAATTAGTTGGAGAAGAGATGTTTTCGACTCATAAAATTTAAAAAATATTGGTTAAAATTTGAGATAAAATTTAAATGAAACTAGTAAAAAGGGATGTTTCAGCATTTATAATATGGATTTAAACAACATTTTATGCGACAAGATTTACGACAATTGTACATTTTATTTTGAAGAATATTATTAATTACAATTTTACAGTTTTTACCAGGGCTGTGGAGTCGTATCGAAATTGATCAACTCCGACTCCAACTCCAACTCCGGGCTTTTATTGGACTCGACTCCGACTCCGACTCCGACCTGACTCCGACTCCGACCTATATTCATCAACATGTACAAAATAAAATTTTTTTTTTATTTAATTCTATTAAATTTATGTTTTACTAAAAGATGAGAAAAAAAAAGTAAAAAACAAAAAAAAATCTCATTTAAAATATGTATTGTTTTCTATTTTAATTTTTAAAATATATATTATTTCTTAAAAATAGAATTGCTTCAATCAAATCTTCTTTAAGCGATGCACGTAGGTCTGACTTAATTATTTTCAGAGCAGAAAACAATCTTTCGACACTGACTTGTGTCGGCGGTAAAGCGGTTACAATTCTAGCAACATTTTCGATTATTTTTGGGTACACATCGATAGCTTCTTGGACGTTCAATTTTGATGATCGATCATATTTTTCAACTCCCTCCAAAGCGGTAAAAAACTCCTTTTTAAACTTCTGCTCTTCTGTATCTGGTTCCTTTTCATTATAACGCTTTCGTTTTATAACATCCAATTGATTTAAATATTTGTCAAAATCTAAATCTTCATTTGAACTAGAAGCTGATTCCTGACTAGAGACAAAGTAAGAAGGCTCGATCTGTGTTTCACTATCTAATCCCGGAAAATATTTGATGCGAACGGTGATTTGATAGAGCGTCTCTTTTGCTTTTGCAATTTGATGGTCATTTAATAGAATTCGGCTCATTGGATCAATGTAAATAGCGGCTACCAAAATTTCATTTTGCAAAAGTAGTAGTTCCCTTTTATTCATGGAAGATGTAATAGCACTGGAAATTGGTTCATCAGTGCGGGACAACTGATAAATTAAGTTTCTCCACTCAAAAAAGAAGGTCCCTGGAGTTATATCTTCAGTTTGCAATTTTTTTGTCAGAAGATATGGACGAAATAAAATATTTTCTAAATTTGCGGCTTGTTCCCATTCGGTTTCATTTAGAAAAAGATTTGAATTATCCATATCTGCAAAAAATGTTTTTAATTCAAGCAAACGCTTTATCATAAGGTAAGTGCTTCCCCAACGTGTAGCTTGATCTAAAATCGCACCTTTCCCAGCGCGCCTCTTTAAAATAGCATCTATTTTAGGAGTTCTCGCTGTGACAGCCATTTGTCTCAGCTTTATGATAGTATTTGTTGCATCATGATTTTTTAGACCATCTCGTATTGCTAATTGCAATGTATGCACAGCGCATCTCATATGTTGAATATAAAATGATTTGGATACTTCATCACAAATATCATTCAAGTCTTCACTGTTTTGCTCTACTAAGAGTTCAGTTGCATCAAAATCGTCCTCCATAACCAACGCCTCTTCATTTTCCTTATTTAATTTCTCCGTAACACTTAGCATATTCGAAGCATTATCAGTAACTATACATAAAATCTGCTCTTTTTTACTTAGCGGTTAGACTTCAAAAATTGAAAGGTCTTAAATTTTTTAAGTTCAGTTCTGTCATCTCAAA
This sequence comes from Dolichopus griseipennis, assembly GCA_963082915.1. Classification (NCBI taxonomy): domain Eukaryota; kingdom Metazoa; phylum Arthropoda; class Insecta; order Diptera; family Dolichopodidae; genus Dolichopus; species Dolichopus griseipennis. The sequence continues at coordinate 159,740,845 of OY720441.1, read as the reverse complement.
CATGTTACTGTCAAAATCTCAAAACATTTTATTGCCAAATCTCAAATTTCCCAATGTTATTAAATTAAATTGGGAATAGTTTGTATTTTGATCTGACGTTTATGTTTTTTTTTCTTTTGGCGCATTCAATTATTTTGAATAAATTTATGTTTAGTTAATATTTTGTCTTTTTATTTTGTTTTTATTATATTTGTAAAAAGTTAATTGAATTGAATTTCATAAAGCTGGAAAAGTATTTTTTAAATATGTAAAAACATTTAATATGGTTGAAAATGTTGGATTACCAAGAGATCACCACGAAAGTTATCACTATTTTATGTGGAAAAATTATTTAAACATGTTCATACTGTATGAAGATGCTACTATGGAGTTACGCGAAGACTGTGAAAAATTAATAATCTTTTAAAATAGAAGTTCAACAATCTATTGTCTTTACAAATGACAAATTTTTAACCGCCAAATTGTATTACTACTTTAGTTCAAACAGCCTACTTACAATTTTATAAACTATTTTATTATTTTAATTAAATTTTCAAACGCTTCAACTTTTTATAATTTATTTATGAACGGATCTATATAAAATTTGACAGATGCATCAACTTTTTATGTTTTCATAATTTTCTGTCTAACCACTCAAACATAATAAAAACTTTTGCCAAACTCAAATTATGTATTGCAAAAGTTTTTGTGATACATAAAACATTCAAGTCTAACAGCGGCCTTAAAAGCTGCATTCGATTTCTGTGATAATTTTATATGTACATGCATAGAATTACTAGTTCTAGAATGGCAAAAGAATGTTCCTGACTCTTTTCTTCTAATGTGATTTCCTATCCTGAGGTATTCAGACAAAAAAATACATATGCAATTTCGTATGCGTATACAAATGGTACGGCTACTTCATCTGTCATTGCTTATATTTAAGTAAATGAGAATGTTTATTAGGCAGTTTCTTATTAGTTTTTTTGTTTATATTTTACATAGAAATACATTTGGATTGGGCAGTTTGTATATTGTAAGTTATTTCGAATAAAGATATTTACTATTTTATTTAATTTACTTTTATTTTAAATATTTACTTTTTAATATTAAATATATAATTGAAGAAAACATTAAGAAAAAAATTTGAATAATATTTGAACAAATTGCAGTCAATTATTTTTAAAATAATGGAATCTCCAACAAGTATATTTTTAGTTTAATTTTAGTTAACTTACATATCTATTTTGATTTATCTTAAGGTTTATCGTAGGTTTATTTATTCATCGTGGAAATGAAAATAAGTAAATCAAAAACAAATCATAATTTTTTGAACAAAACAAAAAGTATTTATAGTCTTGTGAATATATAAACATTTTTAGCCATTTTTAAATATGAACGAACCTTTTGCAAATATGAAATCTACATTTATGTTAACCGTAAGGAGGGTTTTGATTTCTGTTTCAAATAACTTAACGTTTCCGAATAAAGAATTAAAAGGTTTTTTCTTTACCCTTTTTTTATTCAATAAAAATTTTACTTATTATTTAAAAATTTTAGCATTACAATATGATTTTCAAATTGATTCTATTCAAAAATAGACAATGTTTTGGTAAATTTACAGAACTGTCACTTTATAATAATGAAAAATGGAGAGCAAAAACCAAAAGGAAAATACCTTTAAAATAATTTAAAAAAAATTGGCTGAAATTTGTAAAACCTCAAGAAATAACAAAAATTCTTTAAGCAACACTTTTTTCCCCATCTTAATAATCCTTTATTTAATTTAATGTTTTTTTAAAAAACTTCAAAAAGCATAACAACACACAAATTTTTTGAATATAATTTTTCTAATTTGTTATCATTTACTTTTAACTTTGAAATCTTACTTGAATCGTACTTAAAAGTTTCTTTTATATTTCACTTTCAAAATGAAATGAATCGCGGAGAAACTAGTAAATACATACAAACGGTACACGTACCAAATTTTGAAATTTGTCTGAAAATTTTTTCTCTATTGCCATTCTAGTACTAGTAATTCTATGTGTACATGTATGTATATTAAATGATTTGTCATTCCAGTATTTCTCAATTGTTGTTCGTTAACTACAATTTGTAGTTAACGAAAAAATTCGTTCAGCTTCAACGAATATTTTTAAAAATATTTTAAATTTTTCCTAAACGCAATTATGTCAAAAGCGATCAAATAAAAAAATAAATCAATCAAAAATCAAATCGAAATATTTCGAGTTTTTTTCCTGTCAAAGAATATTTTTTCCAGTCAAATTTGACCGGAATACTGTCAAAATGGCAACACTGCTTGCGACAGGAAACCACATTAGAAGAAAAGAGTTGGGAACATTCGTTTGCCATTCTAGTATTTAATTCTATGGGTAAAATTATGATAGAGAATTTTACGAAAAGTGGAAAGGTTAAACAATTTTAAAAAAAATTAATGAAAAAAAAATTTAAACAGAAAAACAAAGATTTTTAGGAAATGTAATAGAATAGATAAACAATTATTTGTCAATTTTGTAAAGAAAAATGTAGAACAGAAAAGTGTTTAATAGTTTTGTGATCTATTCTAAATTGTTCTAGGCAGGGCTAGTGTTTGGCGTTTAATTGTGGGCTGTCCTGTCTGTCGTCTGAAAATGATAGAATAGACAAACCTTTAAATTCCATTGTATTGAACAATTTTGGAAACAATTACGGTAGCCTTTTTGTATATTTTTAGTTAAGATTGAAAATAAATATTTTGGTTAGAAAGCGTACAACGCTACGCTTTGTTATTCCTAATAGCGCTTTTAACGTTTTGGTATATTGTGTTTGAAATATTTGTTTTCATCAGGTTGTTCTTTTATTTTTTTATCTTCATTCTTTAATTTAACTAAATTTTATTTTCTTGCATGATTTAAATTTAAAGGTATTGTAATATTTATATACACAGTATATAGTTTTTAAAAGTCCGCATGTTAACACGCTGTCCAAAAACAAGGTTTACATTGAAGCTTATTTTAAAAATTTTGATAATACATACATTGTGTAACTTTGCATTGTTTGGTGACGAGATTAATAAGGAGCAAAAAGTTTGGTTTTAGTGGCTGACGTGTATTATCATCGTTTAATTTTGGAAAATATTGTAATTTAAAAATAACTGACAACATGGTTTGTTAATTAATTTATTCTGTTAATTTTCTTTTGGTAATTAAACTTTATTTTAGGAATTACCTACAATATTTTCTTCAATTTTAATTATTTTGTTTATGTTTCAAGTAATGGCTGAAAATTGTGATGGTAGCCTGATAGTAATAATCTAACCAGTATGTATGTACTAATTTTTTTCTTTTTAAAGTTTGCATCAATACGGTGGGAAGGTTTGCACAATCTCTAACAAATGATCAATTAAAGGATACTAAAAAAATTGAAAATTCTTTTAAAGAGTTCTGTAAAGGTACAATAAACAAAGAGCAAAGACTTGTAAGTTTATGAAGTACATATTATGTAAATAATGCTATAAAAAATTTTTAACAGATCTAAATTGTATATTTTAATGTAAGTAATTTTGTATTGGTAAAGTGACAAATGTATCGCTGATTTTGATTTAAACACAAATCCATATTATAAACGCCGATACATTAAATTTTATATATCTTATGTCTAAGACTGCTTAATATAAGCTTCAGTTAATGTTAATTTAGTTAGAGGTTTGGTTCTTAACCTTTCTTTTCTCGCAATTGCCCATTTAAAATTTGTTTGGAACCTTCACTTTTTTAATAATTTATTAATTTTGAATTGATTGAATTTTTACATAATTGAACAAAATAAATTTGAATATTTGAAATTTTGAGTTAATTGAATTTTGAATTAAGTTTTTGTAACATTTTAACTATATTAATTCATCTATTTAAATATTTAAATTATAGAATTCAAAGTACAATTATCAATTCTGATAATGTTTCTTCATCAAGTGCTGGTACACAGTTGTATGTATCTTGAACCTTGATTGTTGATATGGTCAGGAAGGATATTAAACGCTGTGCTTACTTGTTTTAAAAATTAAAAATGTGCTTACTTGTTTTGCTGTTAGGTACTGCATATAGATTGCAGTTTCAAGTAGTTCGGCCTGTAGTCTGGATCTTCATTTTAATTAAAATAAACATTTACTGGTGCTTGATTTAAAGCTATTGTCTGATACAAAAAATATTATTTTATGTTCTGTTTTGAGATACTTTATATCATAAATATCAAGCCCGGAATAAGAACCCCCAAAGAATATATTAGTGCAAAATTTAAACATGCATTGTGAGAATTGGGAGAATTTTTTAGTTTTTTTTTTTCACTCTTTTGCTTAGGGAAAAATAGAAAATAATGAAATTTTAGCAATTTTCATTTGCAACTTTAAAGGCAGGTTTTCGTGAGAAAATTTTGCCCAGTATTCTAATTTTAGAAAGAAAGGTATATAGTATACCCTTAATAGGAGAGAAAGAGCAAAATGATTAAATTTATATTAAATTTTTTTTATGTTTTGATAAAAAAAAAAATTACATAACCTTATTTTTTAAATTTACATTTCGCGAATTTTTCATTTCAAAGTTAAAATTTTATTAATTTAAAATAAATGATTAAATTTTAATCAATTGCAAATAATTTTTAATAAAAATTCGCTCATCAAACCATAATATAAATTTTTTTTTGTTTGTTTACATTCTCTTGTATTACTTAGCGGTTAGACTTCAATGTTTGGTACATGTTTCGTCAATGTTTCATACCCTTTGCAGAACTTAAAACATGAAATAGGTTAGAATCGAACGAAATTTCCAAAACTTAAAAAATTGAAAGGTCTTCAATTTTTTAAGTTCAGTTCTGTCATCTCAAACATGTTACTGTCAAAATCTCAAAACATTTTCTTAGCGGTTAGACTTCAATGTTTGGTACATGTTTCGTCAATGTTTCATACCCTTTGCAAAACTTAAATCATGTAATAGGTTAGAATCGAACGAAATTTCCAAAACTTAAAAAATTGAAAGGTCTTCAATTTTTTAAGTTCGGTTCTGTCATCTCAAACATGTTACTGTCAAAATCTCAAAACATTTTGCTGTCAAATCTCTAATTTCCCAATGTTATTAAATTAAATTGGGAATAGTTTGTATTTTGATCTGACGTTTATGTTTTGTTTTCTTTTGGCCCATTCAATATTTTAATATATTAACCAAATTTGTTAATACAATTAATGATGTGCTGACTCTATTTATTTGATTATCTTAATCAATAATAGAAAATGATTATATAAATCAAAACATTACATATAAGTTAAATTAATAAATTATTTATTTGAAGATCAAAAAATTACATACATATAAGTTATACTAATTATTTATTTTTAAGTTTTCATATTTTTCTGTCTAACCACTCAAACATAATACAAACTTTTGCAAAACTTAAATTATGTATTGCAAAAGTTTTTGTGATACATAAAACATTGAAGTCTAACAGCGGCCTTACAAAATTGCAATGTCCATGTATTCATAAAAATATGTATTCGTATGCAAAAAATTTTTGTGTAGAATCATAACCTACAATAATTCAAAAGGCCTGGACATCTAAAAAAAAAAGGTCAAAATGGGACTCCCGCAAATGAAATTTACACGTAGTCTTATGGGGAAAACGCGGGAGTCCTCCTAAAAATGTTAAAATAACTCAAAAACTACTGATTTTTTTTAATTATGTTAAAAGAGTAAATTGAAATTTCATCTTTTTTACATCATTTAGTAACAAAAAAAAGTTTTAACTTTAATTTTTTCATTCATAAGAATGGATTTCAAAAAATTGCTTCCAAAAAAAATTTTAATAGGAAAAAGCTTCTTAGAAGCTTTCAAAAAGATTATTAATGTTGTACATTAATGGTCAAAAAGAAAGTTGTGTTCAGTGGGAATTTGAATGAGTTTAATTATTTCATTAGAATATTAAAAATTGAAAAATATAAATCATAAATAAATGGAAATAAAAAATAAGTAATTAAATAAAAAAAATTAATATATACATATATATATATATATATATTATAGATATTTAATAATTCTCGTTTCCACACCACCGTAGAGGTAGAGAATATGGCTCGTTTTTTTTAAAGTGGTATCCCCAGGAGCAATTGACGCATTTAATATATTTTTTTAGTGATTTTGAAGCATAGCCTCCCACATACAAATTAGATTCGGGATCGAAATCTGCTTCACATAAATAGTCGGACGAATCAAAAATTTTAACAAATATCTACTACATGTTCCAGAGTATTTTCACCAATATCTTGTTTTAAATTATTTAGTTCGGCTAAATATTTTTTATAAACTTGATGAATTCTAATTTTATAAAATACTACTCTACACAATTTTACACTACGCAACTACTTTTTATTTGAAACTGTACTTATTAGAAAAAACTTTGTTACCCAGAATGTGGTACTCCTTTTCCAATTCTTGCTTGGAAATGTGCTGAAAAAAATGATTTCAAATTTAATTTTTTTACGAGTGAAAAGAGAATTCTTTAAGCTTTATTTATATATAAATTTCATAATTATTTATTAAATTAATATATATTAAAACTTAGATTGAATTTGAACTACTTACCGAAATCGTTGAAAAAATTTGAAATTATAGCTTTCAATTTGAAGGTTATGTTCACTAAAAAACCTGATAAATGTCTATTCAAATATTTTTTGAGAGTGTCAAAATGGCGGTATTTTTTAATACTAAAAAAATCATTGAATATATTTTGCTGTAAATATATTAAAAATTTCGAGTTGAAAGCTGAAATTTTGATATGTTACAGAAAAAATTTCAAATTTTATTTTAATATAAAAATTAAGATATTTGGACAATTATTTCATAGGTAAAAGTCTAAAAGAAAATTGATGAAAATTTTAATTTTACCTAAAAAACGAGGAAGATTATAGTTGCCCTTGTCAACTTTTAGATACCCGTGCATACCCACTATGGTGTATAAAATAACCGTAATTTACTTCCCTTATACATTTAACTCATTACTCCATAATTTAGACGTAAAAAAAAAAAAAAAAAAAATTAACAAAAAAAACAAAAAAAATCACAAAACAAAAAACAAAATTTTCATTCATTGTCCCATAACTTTAGCTTAAAAAAAAAAAAACAAAAAAAAAAATGGCCCACCCTAAAATTCCGATGGTCCGAGTGATGTCCAACTTTGCCAACTAACTTGCCCTATTACTTTACCTGCCCAATTTTAATTTTAACCTTATAGCTTCATTAGATTCACAGTTATTGAATCGAAAACTTTGTATGGCAGCCCCCCAAAATGGGGCCGAAACATTTGAAACATCATATAAGTGCTCGATTCATTATATAAATAACTGTGTGTAATTTTTATCGTCGTAGTATAATTAGTTTTGTAGAAATTCATATTGGTGCAAAGAAGTTGTATGGCAGCCCCTGAAAATGGGGCCCTAACATTTTGAAACTTCATATAAGTGCACGATTCATTATATAACTAACCGTGTGTAATTTTCATCCCCGTAGTATAATTAGTTTTGAAGAAATTCATATTGGTGCAAAAAAGTTGTATGGCAGCTCCTCGAAGCCTTGTTCCGATTTTAACCAAAAACAATAGGGAACCTACAAATTGTCTAAAAATTACTTTGTGAAAGTTTCAGAACTCTAGCTCTTATAGTTTTTGAGTTATCGTGCTGACGGACGGACGGACACACATAGCTAGATCGATTCGCTTTTCGATGCTGATTCGATACGTACCCTTGACACTATATCTAGCTCTTATATTTCGATGCGTTACAAACGGAGGAGTAATTTTAATATACCCGATGTTCATATATGTATGCACGGGTATAACGAGGAAGAGTGTAGTAGAGTAGACTGTGTCAACTCTGGGATACCCGTATGACCATTATATAAACATTATATCATTATTATTTTAAATATTAATTACTTTTGGCAAAATTTCAAACATACCAGCTTTATTAGGTGTAGTGTAATGCTCATATAAAAGAAGGAGTTGTGTGGCAGCTACTCGAACCCTCTGTAGTAGACCAACCAAATTTTGCAGTAACTTTGGCCATTACACTAAACTATTTTTGGCAAAATTTCAGACACCCAACTTCAATATGTGCAGAGTAATGCTCATATAAAATAAGAAGTTGTATGGCAGCTACTACATACACTTGAGTTTATATAAACGTAATGGCAAATTTATTATACCCTTTGACTATATAGTCATACGGGTATAAAAAACATAAACATAAAAGTACAAAAAATTTTTTAAGAAACGTAATTTGGAAGATCTTTTTTTCACACACTTTAACAATGTGTACTAATACATTCAAATATTTTCGATGTCCAGGCCTTCTGAAAGAAATAATGTAGGTTCTGGTGGAATACAATTTTTTTTTGTATGTGTATTTTCGAAAAAATGTCTTTTTTAGAAGTTATTAAAGATTTAAAGTTACCCCACTATTTAGCTTTTACTTTTCCAATAAGAGCCAATGTAAATAGTGGAGTAAATTGAGCTTTCGTTTTCTTCAGTTCCGGTCTTGATATTTATGTAGTCTACTATATATTTTGTTTTGTCGAGCCAGATTATTTCCCTTATGTTGCTGAACTTAGTTTCTATGTAAACGCTCCTAGCACTGTGTTCTCTATTGTAGTGGAATACTGTTTTTAGTACCTTAGTCAGAATCAGATGGCGTTTTTGAATCAGATATTTAGCATATGACGACCAGATTATGATGTTATATCTAATATACGAGATGACATGAGCGTTTAAGACTTCCCGTGCAGTGAATGTGTGAGTCCGTTGAAGCTGGTTGTCAATTATCATACCTAAGTGTTTAGTTGAGGCAACCTGTTCTTGTAAAATTCCATTCCAGGAAATGCGTGGATTGGTAGGTAGTTTATTTTTGTTGTTGAATATTATAAATTTTATTTTTGCTTCATTAATTGTAATTTATTCTCATTTCCTCATCTTGAGAATACTCGTAGATTTTCATTAACTAGATTTTCAAGATTTTGCTATAAATTAATAATAAATTGGGCGATAATTTGTTACATCTGATTTATTCCCACATTTGTGAACCGGAATAATTGTTGTTGTTTTCAGTGATTCCGAAAAAGTACTAGTTCAAAGCGAAAAGTTAATAAGCTTTACTAGAACAGATGCAATTGTGTCCTTAATACCCTTAGCAGTATTTCTATCTATTCCTGGAGCCGTGTTGCTTTTCAGCCCTAATATTATTGCTTTAATTTTACTTACAACATTGAATTGACGTTAGTAATGTTTTTTACTTCTTCTACTGAATTAGGTAAATTGTTTGCTAGTAGAATCCCGATTTGGTTAAAATAGTTGAATATGTTGGCAATTTTAATCTTATTACTTATGTCTTTTTCTTCATGTTTTATCGATTTTATCATTTGACTTTTGGTGGCGTCCTTCCCCAAGATTTGTTTTTTTATGACCTCCCATAATTTCCTCGCGTTCGGGCAGGCTTTCAGTATTTCTATATTGTAATAATTCTGTTTCGCTGTTTTTACCAAAGATGTCGTGTCGTTACGAGCTTTTTTGTACACTTGGTTGGTTATGTAATTATTTGGGTTATTTTTATTTTTCTGAACCAATAATCTCTTTTCTTAATAGACTCAATTTCTTCGTCATTCATCTAGTGATTCGATCTAGTTTGAACGGTGCGACTCCTGGTGAATAAATGATTTTGCCAATTTTATTATAAATTCCTCAATGTTTATAGTAGGTGAACGTAAAATTGCGCTTGCCACTACACTATTCATTATTTCATAATCCGCGATGAAGTAATTTGTTAGCACCATAGGTTTTAGTTGGATCGCCATTTTGTTAATTTTTACTTTGATAACCTTATGGTCAAATACAGCCAAATCTAACATTTCAATGTCGATTTCATGTTTCCTTTCACATATGTTTGAGATAATATGGTCAATTACGATGCCCGATGTATTCGTTGATCTTGTTGAATGCCTAATTTAATATTCATATCAAATTCTTTTTAATAGTAAAATCAAAAAATTTTTTTTCATTAATTTTAATTCCATTTAATATTATTTATTGTTTGAAATACCACTTTATTCCCATATTTTTGTTATGCTACATCTTTTTTTTTTATATGCATTTTATATGAATAATTCAAATTTTGCAAAATTTAAATTAATTTAAATTCCTAGTGTACTTATTAAAAAAGCTTATAAATGCAAAATATGCAATAAATGTTTTTTTAAAATTCAATGAAAAATTTAGAACTTTTCATATAATTCATTTAGTTATGTTTATGAAATTAGAAGATAATCTTTTTAGTTTGGGATATCTTAGAAGGCACCTGAACCACCATTACAATTAAATTTCATCAAAAGTTTAAATTTCATCAAAATAACGTCATTAGTTTTTGAGTAATCGTGTTTTTTGAATATATTCGTTAGCCCTTGAACGGATCAAATGTTCCAGAACTCGAACCTATGGTCCGTTTTCGCCAATATGCAATCCCGTCGTACTTTCAATATTAGTTAACCCTTGTACACTATTGGAACGTTCTATCTTAATTTCAAGTTACTAATTTTATAAATTTCGATGATAATCTTTAAATACTTGGGAGGGTCTAAGAGAGGTATATGAACCACCACTCTAATTGATCATAAATTAGGAAGACATGCTAGAAATACATAGTCAAGAACACTTTTGTGCCAAATTTGAAGCTTCTACATTTGTTTCAAGTTATTATCTTTATTAATTTCGAAGATATTCTTTAAGGTCTTCGGAACTGTGTGGATATTCCCCGATCCACTATTCCAATTAGTCCTAAGTTTCAAGGATATTAAGGAAATAGCTTAGAATAGACACCCTGATACCAAATTTGAAGGTTTTATCTTCATTAGTTTCGGAACTATGCTCGCTCGGACTAAATTCGATCAAAAAGTTGGAAGATTCGATCCCATGGTCCGACCTCGACCGTACGCAATCCCCGCCGTAGTTTCATGACTAGCAATCTATAGCACTTGCCCATTTAATGAAGATAGCGTTATTAGTTGTTGAGTTATCGTAATTTTTTGTATATGTTCGTTAGCCCTTGAAACGATTAAAAGATCCAGAATGTAATGAAATTAAAGATTAGCAGTACGAAAAATAATTTAAAAACAAATCAACAAAATAATGCAAAAATATTAAAAAAAGAAGATACGAAGCACATACAAGAAATACCAAAATGCTCAAAAGGTGTAATTGTAATACCACATAATAAAGATAAAAAAAGGATAGATACTGAAAAGCTAATAAGAAAAAAAAATTTTACCAGCTAAGATTAAGGTGGGAATCACATCGAAAAACCATATAAAAAATGGAGATGTTATATTAAATACAGAAAGTGAAGATAAATGCAATGATCTTCGACAAGAAGTAGCGAATCATCTTTCAAGTGAACAAGCCTTAAAAACCTCAGGTTATACTGCAAAACATTAGCCAAGTGTATAATCAGAAGTATCTGGTAGAGGAGCTGATACATACCAACGCTTTTATTAATGAGAATATTGTGATAAAATTAGTATATAAGAAAAATAATAAAAAAACAAATAAATGGAGCTACATTATTATAAGGAAAAACGTATCAAAAAATTGTCGATAAATATGTTACACTATATTTCAATAATAATTTTATTATGCAATACATAAATATTTTAATATGTTAAAAATGTCAAAAGTATTACCATCAAAGTAAAAAATGTGAAGGAGCTGAAACTTGTGCTAACTGTGCACGAAATCATGATAAAAGACAATGCAATAATATCTCAGAAATCAAATGCATAAACTGTACAAGAGCTAATGTACATGGTGCGAATAGCACTATAAATCAGGAAAAGTATCACTTATGTAACAAGCAGAACAAGAGATAATACCTGGATAAAGTCAAACCAGTCAAATACACTTAAAACTAAAAGACAGACGCAATTTATATGATAAATACAAAAATGATCAAATGAATTCGGAAAAAATAGAAAAATATTTAAAATCAAAAAAAGAATTAGAAAAATCAATAAAAATTAATCAACAAAATCATATTGAAAAACACTGAATAAAAGCATGTAACAATAGCAGGAAAATATGGAAAATTATAAATGACAATTTAAAAAATGAATGCATCATCAAACAAGAAATAGAATAAATCGAAAATCAATTTATCTAAATCCTGTAACGGAGATGGAAGTTCTGTAAATTATGATGAACCTCAACGCAAATGCTTCTCAGGGTCAGGATGGTACATCAGTCAGATCTGCAAAATTTAGTTTCGGTTATTAAGAAACTACTAGCCAAGTGAATAAACAAATGTTTTACAAGCGGGGTATTTCCTGACTGCTTGAAAAATACAATAATTGTACCAATTCATAAATCTGGATCTAAAAATATTTGCAATAACTACAGACTCATATCTATATTGAACTCAGTAAGCAAAATTTTTGAAAAAGTAATTCAAAGAATTAGAAATTTCATATCAAAAACCATTGGCTTTGATACAAATCAATATGATTTTCAATATGGTCATAGCTAGAACTGATCGGATTTACGAAGAAATAGATAAAAGACGTAATGTATCAGCCATATTTATAGACTTGTCCAATCATGCGAAACTACTGAATTTTACAGAAGATTTAGGGATAAGAGAATATGCAAACAACCTAATAAGTAGCTGAAGTATAGATATCTGAGTAATAAAACACACCAGGTTCGTATAATGAACACACTCAGCGATGATTTAAAAATGGATATTGGAGTGCCACAAGGCTCTTTGCTTGGACCGTTGCTATATCTCTTACATATTCAGAATATAAATAAAATATCTTTTAAATCGTCATACAGCATATATGCAGACGACACAAATTTTGTAACATCAACGAAATCATTTACAGAACTCGAACAAATTATCAATGAGTTGACAGCTTAAATTTCAAACATAATGGACGAGTTTTATTTGGTTTAAATTAAAAACCAACTTTAAAAATGTTTTATAACTTTTCAAAAAAATATCGAATTAAGTTCAGTTAAGTTAAGTTAAAAACCAGGTTAAGCTTTTTTTTATATTTGTTTCAATACTTTTTAGTTCAATTGACAATTAAATAAAAAAGTTCCATGGCTTTTCTAAACCTTTCAATATTCAAACGTAACGGACGAATTTTATTAGCTTTGAATTCAAACCCAACGATAAATTTTTCAAATAAATTTTAAATTAAGTTTAAACCTTTCAGCTTAATTTTCAAACGTAACGGACGAGCTTTATTAGCTCTGAATTCAAACCCAAACTTTACATTTTTCAAATAAATATTAAATTAAGTTTAAACTTTAATAATTTTAACTTTTCGTTAATAATGAAATAAGCTTAATTTTCAAACATAACGAACGAGCTTTCTATATAGAACATAAATTACAATTTAAGCTTTAGAGCTTTTAACCAGAAACCTCATATCTATACTACTAGCTTGTTCCATATATAAGCTCTATAGTAAATACAACTTTCGAAACTTCAACATTTCCACAAGAACTAAAATGAAGTAAAATTGTACCTATTTTTAAAAATGGAAATGAAGAAAATATTAGTAATTTTACACCAATATCAATATCACCCATACTTAGTAAAATTATAGAAACAACAGTTAATAGTCAGTTCCCAGAATACTTGAATTAATATAATATAATCAGTAATAGACAGTATGGATTTCGTAAGAATTCGAACACTGAATCTGATCTATTTAACTTAATAAGTTTAATACAAGGAAAAAAATAGAAATTGTTTTCTATGACTCAACAAAAGCGTTCGATTCAGTGGATAGGAATATCTTATTGCAAGTTTTGTTTGGTGTAGGTGTAAAAGGAGCTTCACAAAATACCTAATAGGTCTCAATTTGCGGAGCTGGACCAACTAAAAAGTAAGAAATGAAAACTTAGAATATGGAGTTGAGTTGTGCAAGGTAGTTCACTGGGCGCGACGCCATTTCTTATTTATTTGATTGAAATAGCTAACGTACAAACATGGTGAAATAATCATGTATGCTGATGACTTTGCTGTTGTTTACATTGCTGATGATTACACCTATTTAGAAAGTAATATGAGTTTGGATAATTAAATACTGCTTGAAATAATAAACAAATATAAATTAACAAATAACACAACCAAAACAAAATATATGCTGATTAAAGGACCAGGTCAAATAAGCCCAAATATAACTTTTAATAGTAGAAAAATAGAAAATATAAATAATTATAAATATTTGGGACTAATAATAGATCAAAAACTAAATTCGAATATGCAAAATATAAATAAAATTCAAACTGTACAAAAACTAAAGAAAGCAGTTAAAAATTTGTACAATCTCAATATTAGAACACGAACAAGTATTTTTTTACAGGAAATATAACATATTAAACTTTAATTAACAATATAAACTTCTGCAAAAAAAAAAATTAATAAAAATAAATTAAATAAATTAAAGGAATAAAATAAATGAATTAATTAAATAAATAAATAAATAAATTAAAGGAATTAAATAAATAAATAAAATAAATCAAATAAATTAAGTATCAAATAAATTAGTAATAAATACATAATATTAATATTATACCCTACGAGAAAGGGTATATCAACTTTGGTATGGTGTTTGTAACCACCTAAAGGAAGCGAGATAGATATAGAAAAGTATATATATTTCTGATGAGCATGACCTCCTGAGTCGATATAGCCATGTCCGTCCGTCCGTCCGTAGGCACGATAACTCAAAAACTAATGGAGCTATCTTGATAAAATTTGAACTGTAGGTTACTAATAGCACTGTAGGTTACTGAAACTACGGCGGGGATTGCGTACGGTCGAGATCTGACAATGGGTTTGGGTTCTAGAATAATTTTAGCTTTTAATCGAATTAAGGCCAAACGACCATAATGTCGAAACGAAAGAAGATAAAACCTTAAATTTTGGAGTACATGTGTTTTCTCTTAATTCTTTGTGTCTGTGAAATTTTGGATGAATTAGAATAGTGGTTTGCGTACCACCCCCACTACTACCAATCCCTTAAAGCATATATTCCAAATTAATAAACACAGTAACTTGGAAAGCCTTATATTTGGTATAACAGTGTTTTTTCCTATTTCCTTTGTGTCCCCAAAATTGAGACTTAATTGTAGTGGTGAGTTTGGTGCCTCCTAAGAAATCCCAAAATCAAGAGGCTTATATTCGACATTAATGAATGAAACTTTAAATTTGATACATGAGGGTTCTTTCCTATTTCCGTTCTTATTTAACATTTTTAAATTCTTAAAATGCTAAGAATTTTACTACAAAACATATTATGTATTATATTTTATAAATTAAAAACAAAATATTTTTTTAATTAACGGTTCAATTTTTTTTTTAATTTTTATTATATCAAATATTTTATTGAATAATTACCATAGGTGATATATAATTAAGAAATTGTGTACGATACTTAAGTTGTGTTCAAAAGTACTTATGAGTACATGCATGTAAAATTTATTTTTATACTTAAATGAATTTTATGAAAAGTTCTAAATTTTTCATTATATTTTTGAAATGCATTAATTGCATGTTTTGCACTTATAAGCTTTTCGAATAGGTGCATATACTAAGAATTTAAATTAATTCTAATTTTGAAAACTATTAATTATTAAGTTTTGTAATTAAAAGCTAATCAAAGCATTAATGTTTTTAATTTACATTAAAAACCATGAAATTATATAAACCTTTATATATATATATACGAGTATTATCACAAATTAATATTTCTTTCGAATAATTTTGAGTTTAATGAAAATTACATAACAGAAAATTAGATAACAGCAGCATTATGATTGTAATACTTATTTATAACAGAAGTGCCCAAAATTCTTTAACATAAATATAAAAGATGAGAATTAACCAATTCTAATCGCAATATTTCAATCGAGAAATTAACTAGAAATTTTTAAATTAAAAGAATTAAAATATTAAAAATTAAATTGTTTATGATATTAAAAATAATTAAGAGAATCAATTTAAAAATTATTTATAATTGAAATATTTAAGGGTTCTAAATCATTCTACAGTAAATTCAGTACAACAAAAATTAATAATCCTGAAGCCAAGTAATTGCTTCATGTGTGTAAAATTTTATATATTTAGAAGAAAGATGTTAATGTTCTTCTTAAATTTGGATAAATCGTACATATATACATTATCAACTTTGGGGAACACATTTGGTGGAACATGGTTCCATAAATGAGATGAGCGCATTTCAAACGAATTTCCATAAGCCGTTTTACGCCATCTGGCATGAGCATCTGTTGCCCTCCTTGTTTCCCGTTGGAAAATCTTGAATGGAGGCATAAGTTGCTTGATTTCTTTAGAACAGGTGTTAGTCCCTACAAGATATCTATAAAACAAGGGCAGTGACCCAACAGTGCGACGATGGCTGAGTGGAGTGAGCGTTGAGGTAACACTGGGATCATTTATAAGACGACTAGTTCTATTTTGCACTTTATCAAGATATCCCAGCGCCGTAATGGGAGCACCAGCCCAAATATGTGCATTATACTCCATTTTCGGCCTAATATAAGTTTTATAGATATTAAGGAGATCAGAGGATGAGAAGTAAGTTTTGCAGCGGCACAAGAAACCCAAACATTTAGCAGCGTTCTTACTACTAACTACTACTACTAATTTCTGTAGCTCCTAGTGGAGCAAAGAGCCTTAACAAAATCCTTCCATTCAGTACGGTTCTGTGCGATCATTTTTATTTCACCCCATGTTTTTCTTGATTTGGTAATTTCGGAGTGAATTGTTCTTTTCCACGAGTTTTTCGGACGCCCGCGTTTTCTTGCACCTTGCGGGTTCCAATCAAGCGCTTGCCTGCAGATTTCGGACTGATCTTTTCTGAGTGTATGATCAATCCATTTCCATTTTCTTGTCAAAATCTCCTCTGCTATAGGTACTTGATTGCATCTGGCATGTAATTCCTCGTTCCTAATTCTGTTTGGCCACCATATTTTCAGTATTCGACGAAGACAGGTGTTAACGAAGCTTTGAATTTTGCTGGTAAGTTCCTCCGTTACTAACCACGTTTCGCAACCGTATAACAGAACAGATTTGACGTTTGAATTAAATATTTTAATTTTTGTTTCCTTAGAGATGATTGCAGACTTCCAGGTTTTTCGAAGTTGTGCAAACACTTGTTTAGCTTTATTTATTCTAGAGGTCATATCTGCTTTTGCTCCTCCCTCAGGCGTTATTACGCTACCAAGGTAACAAAAGTTGGTAACATTAGATATTTCTTCATTATATAACATCAAATTGTTTACATTAGGTGAGTTTACTTTCATTGCTTTTGTTTTCTTTACATTGACTTTTAGTTCGCGCAGTTCAGATTCTTGTGCCAAATCGTTCAATTTTTCCTGCAGATCGGTATTTCTAGTTGATAGTAGGCATATATCGTCCGCAAAGTCAAGATCTTCTAGATGTTCCCCGAAATTCCAAAATATGCCTCTGTTTAAATCGTCAATGGCAGCACTTAGTATGTCATCGAGCACAATTAAAAATAGAATTGGTGACAGCAGGCAACCCTGTCTGACTCCACAATCAATATTTATCGGCTCAGATAGTTGACCTTGATGTAGAATCCTGCATTTAAATCCTTCGTACTGTGCTCGGATAAGCCGTATCAACTTCATTGGCACTCCTCTAATTTTAAGCGAGTCCCATATATATTCTTGATGTATAGTATCAAATGCAGACTTGAAGTCTACGAAAACTAGTTTTAATGTGGATTGCCATTCATTCACCTGCTCTATGATTATTCGGAGTGTATTGATTTGATCCACGCATGATCTATTAGGGCGAAATCCCGATTGCTGTTTTCGGATTGTTTCATCTAGTTTAGTGTTGATTCTGTTCAACAGTATTTTTGAGAGAACTTTCGATGGAATAGATCGTAGTGTTATCCCTCTATAGTTATCACAGATGGACAGGTTACCTTTTTTAGGTAATTTTATTAAAATTCCTTCAAGCCAGTCTTTAGGTACCGACTCTGTTTGCCATATTTTTTGAAAAATTGGATGTAGCATACGTGCTGTTAGATTTGGGTCTGCCTTTAACATTTCTGCGGTAATTTGATCAAAACCTGGTGATTTATTGGATTTCATCGTTTTCACTGCTGTTTTTATTTCTTGAATATTGGGAGGGTATGTTTTTAAATTGGATCCTCTTTTATATTATTTTCAGAGAATGCCAGTTGACTGTGAGATTTATAGCACTCACTGAAGTGTTCATGCCATCTTTGCAACTGTTCTGTTCGATTTGTGATACTAATTCCATTTTTACTTAGTATTGGACGGTTATTACTTAATTTAGCTCCTGATAGTTTACGATTGGTATCGTATAGTAGCTTAATATTATTTGTTGCAGCTGCTTTTTCGGCTTGGTTAGCTAGTTCGTTCACCCAATTTCGCTTGTCTCTTCTGCAGGACTTTTTCACTTCAGTGTTATATTTACTATATATTTTAACAGCATTTTCTTTTTGTTTCCGTGTTTTGGCGTTGTTTTTAATATGCTTTGCATTTTTTCTTTCTTCTATCAATTTCCAGGTAACTTCCGATAACCATTCTTTTCTCTCTTTTGGTCTATGACCTAGGATTTTTTCACTTGTTGTTAACATTATTGATTTAAAAGCATTCCAGTTTTCTTCGATAGTCATTTGTTGTGGGTTGTTAGTTTCATGGTAGCATTTGTTTAATTCTGATGTGAAAGCACTATTCACTGCTGGATCTTTTAATTTTCCTAAGTCAAACTTCTTTGGTATAGTTTTGGCTTTTTGTACAATTGCAGCTATTTTGATACGAATTTTGGCTACTACAAGGTGATGGTCAGATCCAATGTCTGCACCTCTTTTAGCTCGTACATCTAATAGACTACTTCTCCAAAGTTTATTGATACATATATGATCTATTTGATTTTCAGTTTTATTATCGGGGGACACCCAGGTGGCCTTGTGACATGGTTTATGAATAAAGGTGTCCCACCAATGACGAGTTCTGACGTCATACATGTTTCGATCAAATATTCTCCATTTTCATTCATAGATCCGATTCCGTATGGGTAACATTTTCCAGCCCTTTATTGTCTGCTCCTACTTTGGCGTTGAAATCACCCATAAGAATAACTATGTTTTTCTTCTTGATTTCAGACAACGTTGTTGAGAGTTGATGGTAAAAATCCTCTTTAACTTCTTTACTGGAAACTTCGGTTGGAGCATATACTTGTACCATAACGATGTTCCTAGCTCTACCTTGTAGTTTGACGTATATAACTCTTTCACTTACAGGTTTCCATTCAATTAGTGCTTTGGAAGCCTTCTTGTTAAGTAGAAATCCAACTCCATCTCGGTGAATATCGTTTTCTGCGCGACCGGAATACAAAAATATTTCGCCACTGGCCAGTTGGTGTTCGCCTGAGCCATTCCATCTGCATTCGCTCATACTACAGGAAATATAACATATTAAACTTTAATTAACAATATAAACTTCTGCAAAAAAAAAAATTAATAAAAATAAATTAAATAAATTAAAGGAATAAAATAAATGAATTAATTAAATAAATAAATAAATAAATTAAAGGAATTAAATAAATAAATAAAATAAATCAAATAAATTAAGTATCAAATAAATTAGTAATAAATACATAATATTAATATTATACCCTACGAGAAAGGGTATATTAACTTTGGTATGGTGTTTGTAACCACCTAAAGGAAGCGAGATAGATATAGAAAAGTATATATATTTCTGATGAGCATGACCTCCTGAGTCGATATAGCCATGTCCGTCCGTCCGTCCGTAGGCACGATAACTCAAAAACTAATGGAGCTATCTTGATAAAATTTGAACTGTAGGTTACTAATACTAAAGTAACCTACAGTTGATAGTAATGAAACTACGGCGGGGATTGCGTACGGTCGAGATCTGACAATGGGTTTGGGTTCTAGAATAATTTTAGCTTTTAATCGAATTAAGGCCAAACGACCATAATGTCGAAACGAAAGAAGATAAAACCTTAAATTTTGGAGTACATGTGTTTTCTCTTAATTCTTTGTGTCTGTGAAATTTTGGATGAATTAGAATAGTGGTTTGCGTACCACCCCCACTACTACCAATCCCTTAAAGCATATATTCCAAATTAATAAACACAGTAACTTGGAAAGCCTTATATTTGGTATAACAGTGTTTTTTCCTATTTCCTTTGTGTCCCCAAAATTGAGACTTAATTGTAGTGGTGAGTTTGGTGCCTCCTAAGAAATCCCAAAATCAAGAGGCTTATATTCGACATTAATGAATGAAACTTTAAATTTGATACATGAGGGTTCTTTCCTATTTCCGTTCTTATTTAACATTTTTAAATTCTTAAAATGCTAAGAATTTTACTACAAAACATATTATGTATTATATTTTATAAATTAAAAACAAAATATTTTTTTAATTAACGGTTCAATTTTTTTTTTAATTTTTATTATATCAAATATTTTATTGAATAATTACCATAGGTGATATATAATTAAGAAATTGTGTACGATACTTAAGTTGTGTTCAAAAGTACTTATGAGTACATGCATGTAAAATTTATTTTTATACTTAAATGAATTTTATGAAAAGTTCTAAATTTTTCATTATATTTTTGAAATGCATTAATTGCATGTTTTGCACTCATAAGCTTTTCGAATAGGTGCATATACTAAGAATTTAAATTAATTCTAATTTTGAAAACTATTAATTATTAAGTTTTGTAATTAAAAGCTAATCAAAGCATTAATGTTTTTAATTTACATTAAAAACCATGAAATTATATAAACCTTTATATATATATATACGAGTATTATCACAAATTAATATTTCTTTCGAATAATTTTGAGTTTAATGAAAATTACATAACAGAAAATTAGATAACAGCAGCATTATGATTGTAATACTTATTTATAACAGAAGTGCCCAAAATTCTTTAACATAAATATAAAAGATGAGAATTAACCAATTCTAATCGCAATATTTCAATCGAGAAATTAACTAGAAATTTTTAAATTAAAAGAATTAAAATATTAAAAATTAAATTGTTTATGATATTAAAAATAATTAAGAGAATCAATTTAAAAATTATTTATAATTGAAATATTTAAGGGTTCTAAATCATTCTACAGTAAATTCAGTACAACAAAAATTAATAATCCTGAAGCCAAGTAATTGCTTCATGTGTGTAAAATTTTATATATTTAGAAGAAAGATGTTAATGTTCTTCTTAAATTTGGATAAATCGTACATATATACATTATCAACTTTGGGGAACACATTTGGTGGAACATGGTTCCATAAATGAGATGAGCGCATTTCAAACGAATTTCCATAAGCCGTTTTACGCCATCTGGCATGAGCATCTGTTGCCCTCCTTGTTTCCCGTTGGAAAATCTTGAATGGAGGCATAAGTTGCTTGATTTCTTTAGAACAGGTGTTAGTCCCTACAAGATATCTATAAAACAAGGGCAGTGACCCAACAGTGCGACGATGGCTGAGTGGAGTGAGCGTTGAGGTAACACTGGGATCATTTATAAGACGACTAGTTCTATTTTGCACTTTATCAAGATATCCCAGCGCCGTAATGGGAGCACCAGCCCAAATATGTGCATTATACTCCATTTTCGGCCTAATATAAGTTTTATAGATATTAAGGAGATCAGAGGATGAGAAGTAAGTTTTGCAGCGGCACAAGAAACCCAAACATTTAGCAGCGTTCTTACTACTAACTACTACTACTAATTTCTGTAGCTCCTAGTGGAGCAAAGAGCCTTAACAAAATCCTTCCATTCAGTACGGTTCTGTGCGATCATTTTTATTTCACCCCATGTTTTTCTTGATTTGGTAATTTCGGAGTGAATTGTTCTTTTCCACGAGTTTTTCGGACGCCCGCGTTTTCTTGCACCTTGCGGGTTCCAATCAAGCGCTTGCCTGCAGATTTCGGACTGATCTTTTCTGAGTGTATGATCAATCCATTTCCATTTTCTTGTCAAAATCTCCTCTGCTATAGGTACTTGATTGCATCTGGCATGTAATTCCTCGTTCCTAATTCTGTTTGGCCACCATATTTTCAGTATTCGACGAAGACAGGTGTTAACGAAGCTTTGAATTTTGCTGGTAAGTTCCTCCGTTACTAACCACGTTTCGCAACCGTATAACAGAACAGATTTGACGTTTGAATTAAATATTTTAATTTTTGTTTCCTTAGAGATGATTGCAGACTTCCAGGTTTTTCGAAGTTGTGCAAACACTTGTTTAGCTTTATTTATTCTAGAGGTCATATCTGCTTTTGCTCCTCCCTCAGGCGTTATTACGCTACCAAGGTAACAAAAGTTGGTAACATTAGATATTTCTTCATTATATAACATCAAATTGTTTACATTAGGTGAGTTTACTTTCATTGCTTTTGTTTTCTTTACATTGACTTTTAGTTCGCGCAGTTCAGACTCTTGTGCCAAATCGTTCAATTTTTCCTGCAGATCGGTATTTCTAGTTGATAGTAGGCATATATCGTCCGCAAAGTCAAGATCTTCTAGATGTTCCCCGAAATTCCAAAATATGCCTCTGTTTAAATCGTCAATGGCAGCACTTAGTATGTCATCGAGCACAATTAAAAATAGAATTGGTGACAGCAGGCAACCCTGTCTGACTCCACAATCAATATTTATCGGCTCAGATAGTTGACCTTGATGTAGAATCCTGCATTTAAATCCTTCGTACTGTGCTCGGATAAGCCGTATCAACTTCATTGGCACTCCTCTAATTTTAAGCGAGTCCCATATATATTCTTGATGTATAGTATCAAATGCAGACTTGAAGTCTACGAAAACTAGTTTTAATGTGGATTGCCATTCATTCACCTGCTCTATGATTATTCGGAGTGTATTGATTTGATCCACGCATGATCTATTAGGGCGAAATCCCGATTGCTGTTTTCGGATTGTTTCATCTAGTTTAGTGTTGATTCTGTTCAACAGTATTTTTGAGAGAACTTTCGATGGAATAGATCGTAGTGTTATCCCTCTATAGTTATCACAGATGGACAGGTTACCTTTTTTAGGTAATTTTATTAAAATTCCTTCAAGCCAGTCTTTAGGTACCGACTCTGTTTGCCATATTTTTTGAAAAATTGGATGTAGCATACGTGCTGTTAGATTTGGGTCTGCCTTTAACATTTCTGCGGTAATTTGATCAAAACCTGGTGATTTATTGGATTTCATCGTTTTCACTGCTGTTTTTATTTCTTGAATATTGGGAGGGTATGTATTTAAATTGGATCCTCTTTTATATTATTTTCAGAGAATGCCAGTTGACTGTGAGATTTATAGCACTCACTGAAGTGTTCATGCCATCTTTGCAACTGTTCTGTTCGATTTGTGCTACTAATTCCATTTTTACTTAGTATTGGACGGTTATTACTTAATTTAGCTCCTGATAGTTTACGATTGGTATCGTATAGTAGCTTAATATTATTTGTTGCAGCTGCTTTTTCGGCTTGGTTAGCTAGTTCGTTCACCCAATTTCGCTTGTCTCTTCTGCAGGACTTTTTCACTTCAGTGTTATATTTACTATATATTTTAACAGCATTTTCTTTTTGTTTCCGTGTTTTGGCGTTGTTTTTAATATGCTTTGCATTTTTTCTTTCTTCTATCAATTTCCAGGTAACTTCCGATAACCATTCTTTTCTCTCTTTTGGTCTATGACCTAGGATTTTTTCACTTGTTGTTAACATTATTGATTTAAAAGCATTCCAGTTTTCTTCGATAGTCATTTGTTGTGGGTTGTTAGTTTCATGGTAGCATTTGTTTAATTCTGATGTGAAAGCACTATTCACTGCTGGATCTTTTAATTTTCCTAAGTCAAACTTCTTTGGTATAGTTTTGGCTTTTTGTACAATTGCAGCTATTTTGATACGAATTTTGGCTACTACAAGGTGATGGTCAGATCCAATGTCTGCACCTCTTTTAGCTCGTACATCTAATAGACTACTTCTCCAAAGTTTATTGATACATATATGATCTATTTGATTTTCAGTTTTATTATCGGGGGACACCCAGGTGGCCTTGTGACATGGTTTATGAATAAAGAGTGTCCCACCAATGACGAGTTCTGACGTCATACATGTTTCGATCAAATATTCTCCATTTTCATTCATAGATCCGATTCCGTATTTACCCATAACATTTTCCAGCCCTTTATTGTCTGCTCCTACTTTGGCGTTGAAATCACCCATAAGAATAACTATGTTTTTCTTCTTGATTTCAGACAACGTTGTTGAGAGTTGATGGTAAAAATCCTCTTTAACTTCTTTACTGGAAACTTCGGTTGGAGCATATACTTGTACCATAACGATGTTCCTAGCTCTACCTTGTAGTTTGACGTATATAACTCTTTCACTTACAGGTTTCCATTCAATTAGTGCTTTGGAAGCCTTCTTGTTAAGTAGAAATCCAACTCCATCTCGGTGAATATCGTTTTCTGCGCGACCGGAATACAAAAATATTTCGCCACTGGCCAGTTGGTGTTCGCCTGAGCCATTCCATCTGCATTCGCTCATACCCAGAATATCCAATTTAAATTTATTTAACTCTCGGGCTGCTTGATGTAGTTTCCCCGTTTCAAAAAGTGTTCGCACATTCCAAGTACCAATTTTTGTACTGTACTTCATACTAAATAAAGGTATTTTTGCTTTGGTTTCATTTATAGATGAAATATTGTTGAAATTACATGAATTCTGCACCTCCAAATCCGATGTGCATGCCGCTTGTGCGCAGCGTTCCTTTTCCCAGCAGCGTTCTTAGCTACTCCAAAAATATGATTTGACCAAGTCAATTTTTGGTTTAGCTCAATCCCCAAAATGTTCAAGTCTTCCGAATGGTGCAAAGCTTCTCCGTGAAAAGAAAGGTTCGGAATAGTTGTAGCTATTTTTCGCGAGACTAGACAGCATTGGGTTTTTTGGTGTTTTAATTAAACCAAATTTTTGGATTTTAATTAAATCTTTGTTTAATTCACTTATAGTAAAATTTTTTGCTGTTGAATTAATCTGGTGAATAATGTTACAGCGGCTATGAAATTCATAGGAAGCAACAAGGGTACTGTCGTCTGCGAAGCTATGGATTGGATTGGAGGTTATTGATAGTAGGTCATTTATAAATATTAGGAAAAGACTGGGGGATAAAACAGATCCCAGAGAGACACCAGCATTTATTCTAAAATCTTTGGATGAATATCCATCGACAAGAACACAAATCGTGCGATTCGAAAAGAAATCTCCAATCCATATAACGAAAACCCTACCTAGACCTAAAGCCCTGCATTTGGCCAATAAAGCATCATGCCAAACTCGATCGAAAGCTTAAAAAATATCCAAAGCCACAACATCAGACTCGCCAGAATGGTGACGACTGATATTAAGCTTTTCGCACAGGTAGGTCATGAAATCACCAGTTGAACGACGGGCTCTGAAGCCGTATTGTCGATCATGAAGCAAACCTTTACGATCTAGATATTTCAAAAGCATATAGTTAATAACTTTTTCCTTTACTTTGGAGAGGACCGATGTAATAGCAACAGGTCGGTAGTTAGAGGGATCGCTTTTATCGCATTTTTTAGGTATTGGAAAAACATGTGCAATCTTCCATTGGGTAGGATGAATACCCGAAGTAAAGGAAAGATGGAATAGATTGCACAGAGGTTTTGAAATGGAGGTATATGTGTTTTTCAGGACATGGAGGTAGTTGTAATATCGTTTTGTATCAAGATTCTTCAAGATTTTCATCACTGCTCGCGTCCTAAAGTATATTCTACCAATGGCGCAGCCAACTTTTGGAATAGATGGGGGTCTTTGAGTTGACTGAAGCAGTGACGAGTTAGAAGCGAACTGTTTGCCAAACAAATTCGCTTTTTCTTTTGAATCTGACACGATGTGGTTGTTTATATCAACAAGTGGAGGAAAAGAAGACCCACTATTGTCTTCTTTTAAATTTTTTGCAAAAGTCTAAAAGGATTTGCTATTCTTGGGCATGTGTATTAGTTTACGTTTCAACCTTTGGTTGAACAAGAATTTTTGTTTGTTGATAATTCTCTTGCATCTGTTCCGAACCACTATATAGTTGGCCCTGTAAGCCTCCAAACCACTGTTCCGGTACTTTTTGAACGGCTTCGAATGGCTTTAGAATGGCTTCTTTGCAATTATGATTAAACCAAGTTTTGGGTTTCCGCTTAATAGATTTCATGGAGTGAGGTATAAATAATCTCATTCCAAGTAGAATAGTTTCACTAATCGCATTTGAAGCAAAGTCAACATTCCTGCCACGGAAGCACAGTGACCTCAAAGGTTTTGTAAAAATTGTTCAGACCTTCCCAGTTAGCATGGTTATAACGCCATACCAATTTTTTGGGAAGGGACCTTTGATTGGACACCGAGCCTGCCTGGAAGCTTGTATTGGCCAAACAGTGATCAGAGTCCCCCAGGGGGCAACCAACTGAAACCACATACTTTTCAGGGTGTGTGGTTAGAAACAGATCCAAGAGGTGACTTTCTTGATCAGCACGGTCAGGTATTCTAGTGGGACTTTTAACAAGTTGAGAAAGGTGAAATAGAGTGGAAAATAATTCAACTTGTTTCCCAATCGAGTTTTGACTCGGAGCTACTGGAAAAGTGAAGCCAGTCTTTGTTATGAACATTAAAATCCCCTGCCAGAACAATTTCAGTCTCAGGATAACAATCGAGAATTTCATTGATCTAGTTTGAAAGGTTTTCAATTTCCATAACAGTTTCCTGTTCACTTGGATTGGGTGATCTGTATAGAAAACAAAAATGTATAACATGCTTTCCAACATGGATTTTGACCCAAACGTAGTTGAAGGTTGGGCTAGAAGATTTATATTTGACAAGAATGTTGAAAGCAATGTCTTTTTTTATGTAGATGGCGATGCCTCTTTTGGGAACGAAGTGTGAAATGAGTTAGTAGCCGTTAATATCGAAGTTAACATTTTGGCTACTAACTTGCGTTTCACATAGAGCAAGGATTGCTGGTTTAATTGAATTAAGATGGCCCTCAACGGCATGGAAGTTCGTTTGTAAACCGCGAATATTACAAAAATTAACGTTAAAGTTGATAATTTTGTTAAAAATTAGAATGAACAATAATAAAGAAAAAAAAGAAAAACAAATGCTTATTGTATGATTTATTCAACCTAAATCGATAACACCTTCAACCTTTAACACCTTAATTTTTTCGATTTTAATTTTAAAAGTTTTATTTCGAGCGAGAGGATGGTTTATAACTTGCACGATATAGAATCTATATAGAAACTATATGTGCCCTTATTGTAGTAGGTACAACCAAAAACTCAATCAAAATAAAACAAATGCACAATTACATCTGACTAAAAAAAAAACAAAATTTGTAATTGTGACAATATAAATAGTAAAATACAAAAATTGAATGAAAGTTTATTGATAATATTGGACATATACCATCAGAATTTATTAATTAAGTTACGGTGCTCCATGATGGTATATTGAGAGCGGTGAGAATTGTTTGAAACATTAACATCTATCAATGGGAAGGAGATAGATGGATATATTTTTGTTTACCACTAGAAGAAGATTAAAAGAAGTATTACTTCAAAAAAAAAAAAAAAAAAAATTATTATTTTAATTTAGTTAAATGTAAACAAAACAAACCGGCGCGTAATTTTAAAATTTATAATAATTTTTTTTTTAAAAAAAATTCTATATAAACAAAAAAATTAATTAAATAATTAATAAAAGAAATAGAAAAATAATAATTTATAGTTATAAAAAATAAAAAAATATTTAGTGTTAGATAAAAATAATTTTAGTTAAGAAATTTGTTAGTTTAATAGATTGAATAATAATACTTAACAAAAAAATGCCGCCATTGGAAATGCGGCAATGTGGTCCAAACCGATTCACAAAAAAAAATTTAAATTTAAAAAAAAAGCAACACAAATTTTAAAACAAAACACTAAATTAAAATAAAACAGAATTATGTGAACTGGAAAAGTTGGTATTTGAAAAATTTTATTCTTTATTCGGATTTAAATAAATTACAAAAAAAAAATTTTAAAGAATCCAAAACCGGTGTTATCGCAACGAAGCATAAAAAGTTTTAAATATGGAATTTTGTAATTGCATTTTATGAATACATTTATTTCAAGTTTTTTAATATTTTTAAATAGATAAATAAGTAAGAATTTTTAATAGTATTGAATAGATAAAATAATTAGAAAATGTTTTTAGTATTATGAAGTTAATTTGGTTAGCTATGTTTTAATATGTTTAACTAATACAAGCTTTTATGGTATGTTTAGCTATGTTTAACTAATACAAGCTTTTATGGTTTTAAAATGTCTAATGGAATTCTAATTAAATTTGAATTAAATAGGTGTAGGGTATTTCTAAATCGGTTGCTATGTGACTGTTTCCTTAGTATTTTGTATGTTTCTTTATTGTTTTATTTTTAATTAGCGTTGAGAATTTAAAAAACATCATAACATGATTGGTATGATCTTTGGAATTCATAGGGGTAAAATTAATTATGTTATTATTTCTTCTAATACTTTTGATGGCTAAATTGAGAACTATATTGCTTTATGATAATTGGTTAACTGTTTATTCTTGTGATAATCCCAACATTGATTTTACTCTATTCATTAGTACTTTAGAAAAACATATTGATAAATGAATTTTTTAAAGCGAAATATCTTGAACAAATTTAAATAAGTTAAACCTTAGTTGAACGATTCTCTATTGGCTTGAATAAAGCTACGTAGTAAACTAGGAACAGCCAAAAAACTATGAAATCTGTTTTAAAACATCCAAATAATTACTATTTCTTTTCTTGTATTAGTTATTGATTTTCAAATTAATTTAATTATAAGCCTTATACTTTTAATATGAGAATTGAAATAAAGAACTATTAAATAAGCTTTTATATTGCCCGTGATTTGTTACTTATATATTACGTAAGTACATAAAATAATTTTTATACTTTAAACACAATACTTTTGAAACGTTTTTTTTTTCATTTAAACTTCTTCCTTCTTAAATCAATTTTAAAGTGAAAGTTCTACAAACGCTTGCAGTTTTTTTTAATGATATATTTTTGAAAACTTTGTGCTCGAAATGGTGCTTCACTGTGTTATTCGCGATATTAATTTTGTACGATTGTAATTCACTGCTATGGTAATCACGATAAGGCATACGGTAATCGGTAAATCGATACATACGCCAATCGGTACGGTAATCACGATAAGGCACAATAAATTAAAAATTTATCTACCATAAATTTTTTGTTCGAAATGCTCTAACTGAATACTGTACATTATACATTTTTTTTTAAATGTGCGGTATATCGTTAGGTAGTGTGCGACTTTAACGCACTAAAACCGCACTCTTTTTATACCAAACTTTAGGAAGGAACCAATGTACAGTTTGGGTGAAGGGATGGGAATATGAAATGTTTTTTAGGATTGTGGGAGGTTATTTGAGAATTTAGGATTATGGGGGATGGGAAAAATTTGGAGGAATTTTGAGGAGAAAGATGTAATATTCTTACACATACGAATTACCAACTTTAGGATACAAATTGGTCGGAATCTGATTCCATAATTTCGACATGCGCATAACAACATTTTTTCGATATTTACTTTTTGATTAAAACGAAAATTCAGATTATGTACCTTTGTCCTATAACCTTCTTCTTCTCGCAACTCAATTTTTAAATAAGTTAATTCTCATCTTTTTACTGCTATTGCATTTCTTCATTATTCAAATTAAAGAAAAAATTATTTAATGAATTTGTGGTTGTTGTCTCGGCTACGATTAGTGGTGGATATAATTTAAATATTACTTTTACTCGTACATGATAAGGTATTATAAACTGTCATGTGCATTTTACAATTGAAAAAAATATTTATCAAAAAGTGATGTGGAATGATCATATTTTTGATAAAGCTAAAAATGCTGCCAAATGCTTGGGTTTTCTCTTTAAGTGTTCATCGTATTTCTCTTCAAGGGACCTGTTCAAAATCTATAAAGCTTATATATGACCTAAGATAGCATATAACTCACACATTTGGGCTGACGCCTCATCTCTTTCCTTAAACTTTCTAGATCGAGTTCAAAAACGCGCCATTCGTCTAATTAATGACCCCGACGTGAGAAATACTATATTTTCGCTTGATAACCGTCGTAATATAGGAGCTCTTTCTCTTTTCTATAGATATCTTGTAGGTAATGACACTTGTTCAGTTGAAATATAATCACTGATGCCTCCTCTCAACAATTCCAACGTACCACCAGAGGGGCAGCAAACACGGATTCCTACTATGGGGAACTACCTAAGTGGTACTCTAATGGTTATAGTAATTCGTTTCTTGTCAGAACTGCAAAAATGTGGAATTTATTACCATTTTCTGTATTTCTTTTATAAACTTTATAAATTTTTAAGAGGCAAATGTTTAGGGTTGCCATACGGTACTAAAATTTAAAATTATGCAAAACTCAATTTTTGCAAAATTTTTGGCCACACATATCTTCTAAACGGTTCAAACTAGGATTTTGGGAGAAGTTAGGTCCTCCGAAATTAGTAGGAGTCGGTTAACAAAATTTTTTTTTCACGCCCAATGTTTAGGAGCTATAAAGGCTCAAAAATTGAAATTTTGCTATTTTTGAACACGTGTAACTTAAAAACCTGTTCAAATTTTTTTTTACAAATATACAAAATTTACAGCTGCAACATTATATTTCAACATACGTTAAAGGTTTTTTTTAAATTTTAAAGGGTTTCTTTCAATTAAAGAAATTGTCTCTTAGTTTTAACCATTTTTGCTAAGATAATAAAATCCTAGGTAAAATTCCAAATTTTGGTGGAGTTCACAATTGATTTCCTAGAACCGAAAAAAATTGAAGAGTGAGGACAGGAGAGGGGTGGGCAAATCCATCATGCAAAAGCAAACATTTTTCTAAGCCAAAATTTTCGGAACCTTCTCCATTGAAGGGTTACTAGGTCTTAAAAATTAAAACTTTTATGTTTTTATAAAACAGTAACTTATTCACCAGTGTAAGTGTTTCCGAAATTAAACGTTAACATTGAAGCTCCAACATTATATTTCGCACTTATTAACAGGTTTCCTTGAGTGCTATATATGTGGGCTATATTCTAAGTATTTCACTATTAGTCATATAATTAATAAATTAATGAAATAACTAAATTATAATATTATCATTTATTTTTATATACATTTTTATAAAAATTAATGATGAAGTACTCATTAAGAAACCGTATATAATTTTGAAAATGTGCTTTTCAAAAATCCTTGGTTTTTTTCCTTACTTGTTTAAATAAATATTGTGATTTTAATCTATGAAATTTATTAATTCTTTAAAAAATTAAAGTTAACTTTAATATATTTTCAGTGTTATTATCTTGGAGGATTGGAAAGCTCAGCTACCGGTATTTTAGCGGAACTTTCAAGACCTTTAAGCTGGTCTATGCCTGCTGAAAAAATTTGCAATAAGTTACAAAAAAAAGATGTGCAAATTTGTGAACTGCGCTATGGTATGATTTTCAATTCATAAACTTCTAGTTCTTCTATATCTATATTTTAGATGTTCAAATTGATATAAATGCGGTGGATATAAAAAAACTTAAAGTAAAAGAGTTAAAAAAAATATTGAATGACTGGAACACTGATTGTGAAGGGTGCTTAGAAAAAATAGATTATATAAAAAAAATTGAAAGCCTTAAACATAAGTATGTTCACAATGATTTGTAAATTAATAAAAATGTTTACTTTTACTTAATTTCTTCATTATAAGAAACAAAATTATTAATAATTTAATTTTTTAATTAATTTCTTTAAAATATGTTGTGAAGAATTATTTTCTTTTAGGCATTAAAAAAAAATAGAGTTACAAATTTTTATTTTTCGAAATGTATATTTATTAGAAAAATTTTCCTTTACATTAAAATGGCAAAATAATTAGCTCACCCAATTATTTATGCGATATTATTGTGTAAGAAAATATCAAAAATATTTTTAAAAAGTGTTAATTATAACCAAAAGTTTTATACACATACGAGTCCTAATCATTAGTAATTCGGACAGGAAAAAAAATTTAGTGAATTAGTTTTTAAAACAAATTTTGATAGTAACTAAATTCAAATTTTCAATTGCTGTAATATTGGTTTTTAAGCTTATTTGATTAGCTAATTTTCAATGTAAACTAAACATACTTCATATTAAAATTAAAAATAAATTGACCACTAATAATTTGTACCACATTAGAACATCTATCTAATTTATTTATTTTATTATTATTTCTTATTTAGTATAAGTTACAAAAAAGAAAAAAAATGTAAATTAACAAAAATTTGATTTATAAAATTACAAATTTGAACAAATACATTTTCGCAAATACATTTTAAGGCCAAGCCAGCCTTTTAAAAGTAATGAGTGATGACATTTTTCTCGCCAAAATAAAAAGTGACAACAAGAAATATGTCAGAATAAGTTAGAATTTTTAATTTTCGGAATATTTTGAAAATTTGGATTTTTTTTTTCACGAAAAAAATAACCATTATAAAATACATTATTTTGTCCAAATATATAATAATCCAAAATATTAATAAACAACCATTAATATAATATTTAGTTTTTTGTTTTTAAAAAAAATTTAAAAAAAAAAAAACGTCAACTTTCACTATAAGTAATTATATAAAAAGAATATTCAATCAGAAAAAATAATATTAGTCAATTTTCGTTGATTTGAAAAGTTTCAAATCGTTAAATGGGATTTTTGGGTGATCGTATTCTGAGATTTTGAAAATACGATCTTTGTTATATGGCCTGCTTTTATTTTTGTTCCCTTTTTTTGTTTGTATAATTTTTTAGCACATTTTCAAAAAATTTGATAAAACGTATAGGTTTTTGATTTTGAACGTATAGGTATTTCAAAAAAAATAATTTCCTAGAAGAACTATATAGCTTCACTCTGTCCGTCCGTCCGTATGTTTACAAAAACTTTTACACCGTTTGAAATAGAGTAAAGAAATTTTAACCATATGTAGTTTTTGCAAAAAAAATAATTTCGTAGAAGAATTTTTTTCTGTATCCCCACCCGTTACGGAGCTACAGCCCCCCAAAGTTGGAAAAAGCCCTATTTTTAAATTGTTGTAACAAGAGTTCTTTTAAGTGTATTATCAATCTGAAAACGGCAAGAGATAACTGGTTTTATAAAATTTAAATGTTTTTTTAAAGGTAAATATTTAGGGTTGCCATACGATACTAAAATGTACCACTATGCAAAATTCAATTTTTGCAAAATTTTTGGCCACACATATCTTCTGAACGGTTCAAGCTAGGATATTGAAATTTCCTTAGTTAGATCCATATAAATTATCTGAGCAATGGCATTGAAGTAAAGACGCCGCCTTTCATGTGCAAAGGTCTCGGGTTCAAACCCCGGTCAGATCATATCTAATAAAAAAATATCGTAAAATTCTATAATTATAGCGTAATATAAAATAAAAAAATAAAATAAAAAATATATAAATAATTCTTGTGTAAGATTATAGATGGCGCACAAAGTTAACATTTCTGAATATTTCATAACCTTATACAATAGCTATATTATAGCTATTTATAGCTATTGTATATTTTAATACTTAGTTATGGGCAGTGCTGCTACTAAAAAATTGTTTGAGGCTTTTTAGAGGCACCTCAGGGAATTTTTGTATTTGTTAAAACAAATTTAAATTTTATTTTGCTTTGAATAATTTATATACATATGTACATATTAATATTAAAAATTTATATGAAAAGAATGAAAACTTTTGAAAAACTTACTCCGATATTTTATTTTTTTATTTATTTATCTGTATATCGAAAGACCAACATTGCCCGTATAGAGTGTAATACATTAAATTAATAATCAGTACTTTTATTATAATATCTTTATAAAACTGCTATATTTTTTTATTTTTTGTTGCTATTTACTTTTTTTTATAAGCGAAATTCAATTAAATAAAAAAAAACTACACAAACGCAGAAATTGACGAGTGATGTTTTTAATTTATTTATTTATTCATAAACTCAAGAGAGCTCAGTCGCTCGTATAGAATATTCATAAAAAAAATCAAAACAGCATAACAATTCAGTAATTCAATGCTTACTAATAATAAAAAGAGAACACAATTAGGTACTAAAACAATTAATGAAAATAAAAAGAAAACATTCGAATTAATGTATAAATATAAGAAGCTAAGAAATTCAATTATAAAAATCAAATACTAATTGCAATACATAAGTTGTAAACTAAAATGTAGGTGTACATAAAATTTGTTAAATTTGACTTATAAAATATTCATTAATTTTTCTTTTAAAATTATTTAAGCAATTTAAGTCTTTCAAATAATTAGGCAAACAGTTGTAATTCTTAAACGCTAAGTTGTGTATGGTATCTTGCCTATTAAACCTGATTCTTGACGAGGTTAACCTAATGTTATCAGCACTCCTTGTACCATAACTGTGATAGTAATTGTTAAACCAGCGCTGGTCGTTCGTATTGATGTTTTCAGTAATCATTAAATAAGTTTGAGTTGGCCAATTTACATCTGATGAGTAAGTCAATAGGAAGAATGTTATGATTCGTATGTATTTCTTTAGTGGAAGTTCTCGAATTGTAGCCACATAGGTTTTTAATAGGATTGCTTTGTAGCTTTTGCAATAAATTGATGTTCTTGTCAAGTGTGTTTCCTTATATTTGTATCAAGTACATAACAAAACTGTGAAACATAGTTCGAACCTAAACTTTCTTCCTTTTTTAACTTATTCACCGATTTGGTTACGCCAATTCAATTTTTCATCAAAAATAACCCGTAAATATTTGTACCTGTCAGCTTTATCAATAAAACAATTGTCATAAAATATATCGACTTTATCGGACGGCTTAGATCTAAATAACATGAATTTCGTTTTCTTCGTATTAATTGATAATTTGTGTTTATTGATCCAAGATACTATATCTTCCATATCATTTAAAACTTTTTCTTTTATATTTTCCAATGAGTCTTCTGTATACACTATTACTAAATCATCCGCAAACATAAACGGTTTATCACACAGTTCCAGATTTAACAGACTACTAATATAAATCGAAAACAAAATCGGACCCAAAGAACTACCCTGTATTACAACACACGTATTATTGCGCTGTTTGCTTTCAACGGCCTCACCCTCAGTAAATTGTAGTCGTGCTGACAGATAACTTTTGAACCAATTATGCTCTTTTTCCATAACACCACATTTATGTAATATTTTTACCATTAAATTTCGATCAAAAGAATCAAAGGCCTTCGATATATCAAAAAATTATAATGAAGTTTTGGTTTTTTGTTTGAAAACGTCAAATCGATCGGTTGCAAAATTTTTTACGCTCCTGATTAATTATATAAAAAAAATTAAAAATAAAATAAATTTTTCAAAATATTTTTAATTAATACTGATAAATAAAAACACTCAAATATTTAACGTATCTAAATATATTTTTTTCTTAAATAAAAGGAAATAAATAGTTAAAGCGCAACCTTATTATACAAAAAAAAAAAAAAAAATTCAAAAAACTGATACAATAATTCTGTAAATTTTCGCGCAATTTCCAAGTGTTTTAATAAAATGGTTAAATGTGTTATTTGCCCAAAAGCTATTTGCGTAAATAGTCGAACAGTGCGTTGCAGTGGATCTTGTGGAGGAGTTTTTCACATCAGATGTGTTAACATCTCTGAGGCTCTATTCGAAAATATTAGCAATGCCAAATTGTTATGGCGCTGTAAAAATTGTCCCTCAGCAGAAGAACTGATATTAAAAAAAAAGAGTCATACACGTCAGAATTTTTCCCGGGTGAAGAGGGAAATAGAGAAATATGTTTCAGAAATCATCTATCTTCGTTTCAAAAAAAATTATATGAAGCAAAGTAAATTAAAATTAATTGTAAATTCCAATATTTGTGGGTTCATCATCATCATCTTTTAGCGTTACAACTCCTGGTGAGTTTTAGCCTTCTTCACTATCTTCCTCCATTCATCTCTGTTTCTCGCGGTGGTTTTCCAGTTTATTTCCCCTAGTTTTCTGGTATCGTCTTCAATGTTATTTTCCCATCTGCTTCTAGGCCTACCTCTTGCTCTGTTAAGCAATGGTCTAGCATTGTAAATTTTGTACTGTGCTCTATTTTCCGCCATTCTGATGACATGCCCCGTCCAACTTAATCTACTGAACTTTATATGTTTTACAATGTCCTCGTTCTCTGCTAGCGCATATAATTCTGAATTGTACCTTCTACGGTATTCGCCGTTTTCATTTCGTATTGGACCATAAATAGTTCTAAATATCTTTCTTTCAAATATTCTTAACACTTCTTCTTCATTTCTATTCATGGTCCATGTTTCACTTCCATAAGTTGCTACTGGGCGTATGATGGTTTTGTATATTTGCAACTTTGCTCTTCTTGTTATTAGCTTGGATGTCATCAGCTTCTTATGAGAGTAGTAACATTTGTTTGCTGCCTGTATTCGGTCTTGTACGCAGGCTTGGCTACTGTTATTGTTTGTTAATATTATGCCAAGATATTTGTAGCTATTAACACCTTCAATTTCATCTTGTTCGATTTTTATATTTTGTGGGAGTCTTCTTTGTTCATTTCTTGACATTTTTAGGTATTTAGTTTTTGCTATGTTTATATTTAAGCCTATTTTACGCGATTTTTTTGTGATTAATTTAAATATATCTGCCATTTTATTATAAGCTTTAGCAATAATCAAAATATCATCTGCGTACACTATAATCTGATACTCTCTCATGAATATATTACCTCCCAAATCCATGTTACCTATTGCATATTCCAGAAGCATATTAAAAATTATTGCTGAAAGAGCGTCCCCTTGTCGTACACCGCTTGTACTAATAAATTCTTCTGATGTAGAGTCCTGTATTAATACCTTATTCGTGGAATTTTGCATTGTCATCATTACAAGACCAGTCAACTTCGTGGACACGCCCAGTTTCAGTAAGGTCTTTGGAATTTCTTTTCTGTTAATGCTATCGGATGCTTGCTTGAAGTCTATAAATATCATATGCAAATCTACATTATACTCGTAGCATTTCTCCATGATTTGTTTAACCAGAAATGCTTGATCTATTGTCGATCTGCCATTTCTAAAACCACACTGGTACTCTCCGACTTGCTCTTCATATATTGGTTTTAATCTCTCATATAAAACATTTGACATAACCTTATATGCACAATTTAGCAGCGTTATTCCCCTGTAATTTTCACAGTTTAACTTGTTCCCCTTCTTGTGTATGGGGCATATTAATCCTACACTCCATTTTTTAGGCATAGCTTTATTGCTCCATATTTCAACTATTAATCTGTGAATTCTATCATGTAAAAATTCCCCGCCATTTTGTAATAATTCCGCTGTTATTTGGTCATCACCCGGGGCTTTATTACGCTTGAGTTTTTTTATTGCTTCACTAATTTCTTCTGCTGATGGTGGTATGTCTTTAGGTTCCACGTTGTACATTATATCATTGTTAATTTCTGCACTTATATGGTTTATATTTAACAGATCTTTGAAGTATTCGGACCATCTATTTAAAACCTCGTTTTCTTCTGACAATATTTTATTGTCTTTGTCCATGCAGGCTACTAACCTTGGTTGAAAGCCTCTGGTTTCTTTCTTTATTTTTTCGTAAAACCGTTTTACATTTTTTTGATCTTGCTCATTCTGGATTTCAATTATTTTGTTTCTCATCATTAATTTCTTTTTCCTACGACAGATTTTTGTAGATATTCTTCTTTTTTCGATGTGTTGTATTCTATTTGCTCTTGTGTTATTCTGTAATGTCTTTTCTCTAGCTTTATTCTTCTCTTCTATTGCTAGTACACATTCTTCATCAAACCATTCAGAATTTCTTTCAGGTCGCTTTCTTCCTATAACTTCTCTCGCTGCGGTAATTAAACTTTCTTCTATTTGCGACCATTTTCCATCTATAGTTTCATTTGTACCTTCTAGGGACTCTATTTTTGTTCTTATTGCACTTTGGTATTGTTCTTTTAAATCAGTTTCCTTAAACTTTTCATTATCCCATTTCACTCTTTTAACTCCACCCTTTTTTGCAATATTTGATATTCTTTGCCTTACTTTTGCAACAACAAGGAAATGATCGCTGTCGCAATTGGCTCCGCGGCATGTTGTGATGTTTATTATTGATGTTGCCCATCTTTTTGACACTAGTACATGGTCAATTTGATTTACTTCGTTTGTTCCCGGTATTTTCCATGTGCCTTTGTAAATATTTTTCCGTTCAAAGGCCGTACTTCTAACCCGCATATTTTGTTCGCACGCTAATTGACACAATCTTGCGCCATTATTGTTTGTTATATCGTGTAATGAGAATTTTCCTGCGATTTTATGTATACGTGCTTCTCTTCCAATCTTTGCGTTAAAGTCTCCCATGAGGACTATCGTGTCATAATTATTTATTATTTCACATACATCTCCAAGATTTTCATAGAAAGCATCCTTTTCATTTTCATCTGCATTTTCAGTTGGTCCATATGCGTTTATAATTGTAATATTGTTAAATTTACCTTTTAATCTTATGTAACTTATTCTATCATTAACTGGTGTAAATCCTAATACTTTTTCTTCTATATTCTTACTAACTATAAAACCAGTGCCATACATGCCTGTTTTTGTGGGTTAAAGATAATATTAAAATTCGAAAATCGTCTTCAAGCTAAATTCTCAATATTAATAATTTTAATGATATCGAGAAAATTAAAAATAATTATATTGATAACTAATAAAACTAATATAAACTTGCTAACTTCTGAAATTATATTTCATCTCTTTTCTTCTTCCACCCGGAACGTATTGTTTTTTTATTTTTGTACTTTTTATATTGATTTTTTTCTTAAAATTTTAAGTATCATCTTTTTGCACATTTCAATTAAAAAACAAAAAAAAACACAAAAATTTGTTTATAATTATATTCTGAATTTACAATTTTTTAATTATTTTAAAATTAATTTCATCAACATTTTTTAATTTTTTCCAATTACAATTCATTTTTTACTATTTATTTTCACATCAATATTTTAATTTTTATGTATCACAATTATTTTTTTATAAATAACCCGCCGCGGACCGCATTTTTCAAATCATCAAAACTTTTTCAAAAACTTCTTTTTAATTACTAAAACTACAATTAAAATTATATTCAATACTATTATTATAATTAAAAAAAAAAAAAGGAAATTTTTTATAAAAAACTTAAACCTAAATTATTTACTTTCTTATACTCTACTGTCGATGCGTTTTTAATTGAAGCCGTTCTAATACTGATTTTTATTATTCAGTTTTTCTATGTATGCTTGCCAAATTCCATGTGCTTAAGGACTCTATTGTCGTAATTAGCAATGACGTCATTTAATATAGAGAATGTTATGATAGTAAATTCCTTTACCAAAAGTTTAATAATGAATTATAAACACAATTTAAACATTTTATATTTAAACATCAGAAGTTTACGAAATAAATTAACTGTCCTTGAAATACTAATTAATTCTTATTCATGCGCAATACATGTTCTAGTCATAA
Source organism: Dolichopus griseipennis (assembly GCA_963082915.1). Lineage (NCBI taxonomy): Eukaryota > Metazoa > Arthropoda > Insecta > Diptera > Dolichopodidae > Dolichopus > Dolichopus griseipennis. The sequence goes on along the minus strand of OY720441.1, from coordinate 159,701,024 downwards.
CGGAAATATGGCTACATAAATCCGAAAATCAATTCTTCAACCTACCTGAATACACTGGTTACTTCTCAAATCGTACTGAGTCAATTCGTAACATTACGTACGGGGGTGTCGCTATATATGTGGCTGAAAATATTAGTAGCACTTCAGTCCTTGTGGAAGAGTTCAACAATTCCAACCTTTTGATAATTAGATTACTAAGAAAAAATGTGAACATCATGTCTTTTTATAGATCTCAACAAACAAATATAGTAGACTTTATAAATAAACTCGATTCAATTACATCTACCTATACTCGATCGCTAGTCTGAGGGGATTTCAATATAAATCTACTTGACGCGCATAACAGAGATGTTAAAAACTATTCTCAGGTTTTACTCTCTAACGGATATTTCATATACAATCAAATTAATGAACGATTTGCAACAAGAATTGACAAAAACTCTAAATCCATAATTGACCAGTTTATTTCCGATTTAATCGAATGTGAATATTGTTTACATATTATTGACACTCCTCTATCGGATCATCAAATGTTTCTTATTAGGAAAAATCTAAATCCATGCATTGAACAAAACGCCACTACTTATAAAACTGTATTAGATTACAATAACTTATCGGCGAATAGCTTTTGGTCAAACATTAACCTGAACAATTACAGTTTTGACGAATTCGTGCATGCTTTATCATTGCTAATAAAAGAACACACGAGAGTAATTCCGGTAACCCTACAAAAAAAAAACAATGGATGACTCCTCACATAATGTTCATAAAAATTCGAGATTCCTTTTATAAATACACGAAGAAGTACCCTAAGGATTCAAATGATCTGAATGATCTTTATGAATTTAATAAAAAAAAGGTAAAAGATCTGATTATGCAGGCCAAAACGAATTATTGTAATTTAACTATCTCCAAGTATCCTAGTGATGGGAGGAAACTGTGGACCTTGTATAAAGAAATTATGTACAATAAAAGTAATTCAAAAACAGGTAGTCAGATAATAACTCTAACAGAAACTCCACACCACACCAAGGTTATAGAAACTCCACACCAAATAAGCGACTTATTAAATAAATTTTTCGTTGACGTTACCGATACCCTTGACATTGACTTAAGTCCGATTGATGAGGAATATTTGGGGAAAGTTAATAGGAACATATTTTATCCTTTTCAACTTGAATCTTCATCAGCGACAGGGTACGATTGTATCTCTGCAAAATTTGTATAAAAATTCTCGACCCAACTTTGTCCAATTATAAAAGATTATATTAACAAGTCGTTTCTCGCTTCAACTTTTCCAAATTCGCTAAAATCTGCGGTAGTTACTCCTATCTACAAAGGTGGAAGAGCAACCAATCTAACTAATTATCGACCTATATCAGTCTTAAGCACTTTCTCGAAAATTTTTGAAAAAATGATTGAAAATCGCCTCACTTCCTTTTTGAGGAACAATGCTATCCTTCACCAAGATCAGTATGGTTTCGAAGAGAATTCCAATACTACCGCCGCATGTCTCGCATTAACGGACTTTGTTACTTGGAGTATGGATAAAGGCAAATACACTGTGTGTATCTTTATCGACCTTCAAAAAGCCTTTGATTGTGTCGATCACGAAATATTACTTTATACATTACCTAAATTAAACGCAGATGATGCCGTTCTAAAATATTCTATGGACAGCGAATCTGAGATATAAAGCGCCATCTTATCTGATTTATCTACCGTGGAGGAATGGCTTAAGAAAAACAAACTGTCCCTAAATATCAAAAACACTAAAATTATGTTATTTGAGAACAAAACTTGGACTAACTTCATCATCAATTATAAAAACGAATCATTAGAAATAGTCGAAGATTTTAACTACTTAGGTCTAGTTATAGATAACAAACTCAAATGGTCTCCTCACATCGATCAAGTTATCAAGAAGGTATCTCCATATATATTTATCTTAAGGAGACTAAGAAAATTCTTTAGTAAAGATGTCTTATTCCTAATATTCACGTCTTATATTTCATCACATTTATGTTACTTAAACCCTATATGGTGCAGAACGACGCAATCCTATATCAATAAATTAGACATTTTACACAAAAAAGCTATAAAATCTGTACATGGTTTTCCATTAAGATATCCTACACAACAACTATACACACATCAGTACATTTCTTTTGATAAATTATGCAAGCGTGAACTCTACTTTTTAGCTTTTAAAATAAACATAATTTCATTCTTAATCGAAATATAGACTTTGATAATTATAATACTAGAAACAAATCTAATCGACAAGCAAAAGAATAATTGTCTTTATAATTCTTTACAGGCTTTTAATAATTTACCAATCGAATTGAAGGAAATCCAGAGTTTTAGCATTTTTAAAAATAAAATTAAAGTATTCTTAATAAATTAGCTTAGGTGTTACAAATGGAATTTAAATGGTTTAACTATTTTCATAACTTTATAGTAGCAAATAATTGATCAATAAAACAAAAAAACACAAAATAAAAAAATAAAAAAAAAAAACAGGTTATTAAAATAAAACAAAAATAAAATAATAAGAAGAATTTTGAAAAGTATCATAATTAAGTTAATAATAAAATAATGATAAAAAAAAGGGAAAAATGAATTGTAATAAAATGAGTCGTAATAAAAAAAAATATATAACAATATTAACTAGATCTTGGTACCTAATTATAATTTGAATTATTTTAAAAAATTTTTGATCCAAACAAAAATAAAAATAAAAAAAAAACAAAAAATATGAATATAAAAAAAAAACTAAAAATTAAATATAAATCTCTACACACAAGGCATAACATCTTAAGTCGACTTAAGTAAAAAATGAGAAAAAATAGGTATTCAAATTTTAAATAGAATATCTTACTTTTCCTCTGGGTCCCATGTTTAAATTTTTTCTCTAACGGCTTTTATAAGCAATGATGCTTCATCTTATGTCCATCTTTTTAATGTTTTGCATTTGTCATACAATCTTAAGTAAACCTAAGATATTATTCAACACAAATTTATATTATGTTCTGTTAAATATTTGAAAAGGCAAAGTATCCTAAGAAAACATAAGATGTTTTGCCTTGTGCTAACTCATTCAAACCTTTGCCTTATGTCCACTTAAGATAAAGTAATGAAACTAATCATAGAAATTTCAAAAAAGGCATAATATCTTATGTAGACTTAAGATATTTTGAATTGATACGATCAAAAAATAATTCATAATTAAGTACACATAAGAGCATTTCGCTAGTGCATGTATAAAAATTCTAGCTGTAATTTCCGTTACATAAGATGATTTTTTTTTATTCGGTAATCATTCGATCATTATTTTTATTTTAAAACTTAAATCAGTCGGTGTATGCATTTTGTAATAATGTAAAAATGAAACGAAATATAGGTATGTATGTATAAAAATTATAAATTATTAATAATTTTATTATTATGAAATTATTATAAAGTTTTTATTGATATCAAAATAATTTATTAATATTTTATTGAATGTAGTTATGTGGTATTAAAATATGTACATACAAGTTACTAATTTGAATTTGGAAAAAGTAAATGAAAATTATTGATATTTGTTAATGTTTGCATAAAAACAAATAATAAATTTATTATTATTTTTGAAGTTACAAAAATGATTTGTTTTATTTACGAAAAAGAAAAGTAAGAGAAACTATTTGAAATAGGTAGATATGGAAAAATTTAGTTAATTCACTTATAATAATAATATTATTTCTTATTATTTTATTAGAACTATTATGAGTACTAATTTTAATATACATATTTTATAATAATTTCTACAATGCTGTCTCTTATTTAATTACTTTGGTTTTTTACTTTTTAAAATAGTTTTAATAAATTATAATACTTTTATAGATATCTTGAAATTGAATACGCGGGCGGCTAAAATAGTGGCATTTGTCAAAAATAACAAAATTTTAGATGATACAAAAGTTTCTGATAATTTCAACAATAATGAACGGATTTTAGAAAATAATATTATAATTAATAAGCCACAGCCAAAATACCAATTTTTAATTGAAGAGGATTTTGACGATATTTATAAGGATCCTGATTACCAAAATTCATCATCTTCAGAGATTATTACTAACCCTGCATCAATAAATCGGCAATCAATTTCAAAAACTAATTTTAAAAATATAGTATTATACAGCGACTCTTGTGCAGGCCAAAACAAAAATGCAGTTGTTTCAATAATGTTCTCACTGTACCTCCAAGAGAATCATAATATCGAATTTATTGACCATAAGTTTCTTGTGCCCGGTCATACGCACATGGAGTGCGACGTAGATCACTCAATCATTGAGAGAAAAAAAAAGAAAACTTGCCTAACTATACATTATCCGCGTGACTGGATACAATTTATTAAAACTCTTGGTTCAAAAAGGTTTTCCAAGTTGAGGAAATGACGCAGGAAAGGTTTTTTAATTTTTCTTCATTATTAAAAGAAAAATTTATGTGGCGCAAAGTGGACGAAAATGGAAATAAATTTAATAACAAAAACAGTTTCTTTTATTTGCCCTAAGAAACCAATATGACCCTTCAGAGTACTCCACTCTTCCAAGCTACATTACAAGACTAAATACCTTGAAAATGTTAAGTCTTGCATCACGCAGGGAAATTCTTTCATCCTGCTTCACTTTTGACATCCTAAATAAAAATATTGATATTCAGTTTCTAACGTATAAAGTCAGAATAAATAACGAAGTTAGACAAACAAGAAACACTAAATTTTTGATTGAAAATACTCACAGAACTCAATACGCAAATAATGAACCTATAAACAGATGTTGCACTACATTTAATAAACATAGTTATCTTTTTTCAACAGATATATCTAAAAACACTTTTAAATATAAACTTAAGCAAAAATTTTTAAATGAACCTATTTTGTAAACTTAATAATAATTTCAAGTTCAAGTTCAAGTACATATTAACATATTATATGGTATTATATCATAAGTAATTACGTTCATACAGTGCTTTTGCTTTTTTGTTTTTGTTCGGTAAGCATTTTTTGTTTTTTGTTTAAATTTTTAATATTTTGTACAGTAAAAAAAAAAAAAAAAAAAAAAAAAACTTTGTATTGTAATTTGACCTAAATATTCTAATTTTTGTTAATTGTTCTTACACTTTTTTTTTTTTGTTTTTGTAAATTCTGTTTAAAATTTTAATTTATGAATAATAGTATAAGATATTTTCTTTTTTTTTTGGTTTGTAAAAACCTTGTTTTGGTTAATGAAATAAAATAAAAAATAAATGAAAACGCGACTTTTGAAGTACTTAATATTAAAAAGCGTAATACTCCGAATGTAACAATAGCTAGTTTAAAGAAGTGCTATGATACGTTATTACCTATATCGAAACAGAAGAAAAATGATCTCATGTATTTAAATAATTTGATTGATCCTCTTTATCGTAATTTCTACAAAAATTTACCAGTTGAAGGAATTCCTGATATACATCCCGATCTTGTGGATTCATCCGATGAAGAATAATAAAATGTATTGTTTTATTTTTATTACTGTTAATTTATATTAATCGTTAATTTCCAATCTGAATATGGAGTTTTTAAGTTTACATTTTCGCTGAAGTATTAATTTATTTTATGTTACGTTTTGTTTAATTTATGTTATGTTTTGTAATTAAATTTAAGTTATTAATGGTAAAATATAAAAATTGAATTTTAAAAGTACAAAATCTTTCAAAATATACAATAATATCTTATTTACAGCTTTATGCAATTTTACACTTTAAAAACAAACTTATGTCGACGTAAGATGCTTTAGTGAAAGAAATATTTATACAAAAAATTTTATTAAAGTATCTTATGTCGACATATGACACCTACAAATTATAATATCATAATAAGTCACAATATCTTATGTTACATTTTACATATTAGTGGCTAAATTATTTGAGATATTTTCTTTTAATTTATGTCATTTAATGCATTTCTAAAATATCAATCGATATTTTACTCTAAAATTTCTTACATTTCAAAAATAAATTTTTCATATCATTTTTTCATTTAAAACGCTTCTACTGCAAAACTTGCAATTTTGACTTAAGATGTTATGCCTTGTGTGTAGAGAAATATGTAAAATTCTATAAGACCTGATAGCTTCGGCTAAGGTCAAATTAAATTCTAATGTAACATTTATGTATCATATATTTTATATCAATTGTCAATAAAGGCAAACAAAAAAAAAAAAATTGCCGGTCAGGTAGTGCAGCGTAGACGAAAACTTTTACAATACAATAATAAGATTATTTATGATGAATCTTATTGAATGCTAGTATTTCCGAATAGTGAAGTAATTTTTCAAATTTTAGAAATATATGATGCATATAAATAATATAAATGATACAATTTTTCATTATTTGAAATTGTATAAATTGATACAAATTGTATTATTACCTACAAAAATATAGACATATAGGTATATACATTGATTGACTATAAAACAAAAAAAACAAAAACATAAACAAAAATAAAATCAAATCCTGAGTCATTATATATTAATTTTAAGCTAAAATGCGATCAACCATGATCAGTTGCGAAAAAAACTTGCGTAGTTACTTTATGTTTTCAGAGACAACCAATTTTTGTTTGCTTCAATGACTCTTATTCGGACACAAATTTTAAATTCGGATAAAACTACTTTTTTCGGAAAAAAGTCATTTAACATTCTGTTAGTACATTCGGAGTTTTCCATACTATGTTATGTGAAAGGGTATTTTATTACAGATTATTATTGCTTAGAAAAATTTTGTTCAAAACGAACTTCAATTGGTGGTTTTATTTAAAATATCTGTAAGCTAAATTGCCTTCGTTCAAGCAAGCTTTAGTTGGGTCATACCAGTTTGGGTGATGGAGGACAAATTTTAAAAAATTATTTTGAATCCTGTTGATATGAATATAAAACAAGTAAAGAAACAATCAGTCGGTGCAACCGACTTAGAAATACCCTACACCTATTTGGTTCAAATTTAATGACATATCCATAAGTCATTTTAACGCCATAAAAGCTGTTATTAATTTGATTGTAAGACATATCTAACCAAATTAACTTTATAATACTAAAAACATTTTCTAATTACACTATCTCTTAAAAAATATTACAAATTCTTACTAATTTATTTATTTAAAAATATTAAAAAACAAAAAAACTTGTTATAAATGAAAATATATTTATTCCACTTCAATTACAAAATGAAAAAATTCTAGTTATTAAATTTTTTGATAAAAATCTGATCAAAGCATAATATATATAATAACCCAAAATTTTCAAAATTGCAATTATTTTAAATGGCTTATTTAATATACCTAATAGAAAAGCTTATACGCAAAATATGCAATAAATGTATTTCTAAAATACAATTACTAATTTACACCTTTTCATACAATTCATTTAAATATAAAAATAAACTTTACATAAATGCAGCAAGTTCCTTTGAAGAAAGCTGAACCACTACAATTAAGTCTAAATTTCGGGAACACATATGATATGATTTCTATTCTTTGGCTTCGAAATTTTACTCGTTCGGCCTCAAATCGAAAGCTTCTAGAATCCGAACTCATTGACCAAACTCGACCAGAACCAATTCAAATGGTACTTTCATTACTAGTGACCTAAAGTTTAAATTTCATCAAAAAAGCGGCATTATTGTTTGAGTTATGGTGTTTTTAAGATATATGTTTGTTAGCCCTTGAACTTTTCAAAGGTTGCAGAACCCGAAACCATGGTACGATTTCGCCCATATGCAGTCCCCGTCATACTTTAAATACTAGTTAACCCTTGTACACAATTGGAACGTTCTATCTTAATTTTAAGTTACTAGTTTTATTAATTTCGTTGATAAACTTTTACACATTGGGGGGTCTAAGAAAGGTACAAAATTAGAGGGACACGCAGGAAATAGTAAAGAACAGCCATGTTCCAAATTTGAAGCTTCTACATTTGTTTCAAGTTACTATCTTTATTAATTTCGAAAATATGCTTTAAGGTCCTTGGAACTGAGTGGCTAGTCCACACCCAGTACTCCAATTGGGCTCAAATTTCAAGGACACTAAGGAAATCGAAAGCGACACCCTGAAACCAAATTTGGAGGTTCTATCTTCATTGGTTTCGGAATTATGCTAGTTTGGCCTAAATTCGATCACAAAGTTCTAAGTTGCGAACCCATTGCCCAATCCTCACCGTACGCAATCGCCGCCGTAGTTTCATTACCAATAACCTACAGCACAAATTTCATGAAGATAGCGTCATTAGTTGTTGAGTTATCGTGATTATTTATATATGTTCGTTAGCCCTGAAACCGATTAAAAGGTCCAGAATCCGAACCCTTGGGCTGATTTCGCCCTTATGCAGTCCACGCTTAACTTTAAGCACTAGTTAACCCTTGTACACAATTTGAACGTTCTATCTTAATTTTAAGTTACTATTTTTGGTAATTTCGATTATAAGCTCTTAATACTTAAGAGGGTTTAAGAGGGATACTGAACCACCACTTCAATTGATCCCAAATTAGGGGGACATGCAAGGGATAGTAAAGAACACCCTTGTGCCAAATTTGAAGCTTCTACATTTTTTTAAGTTGTTATCTTTATTAATTTTATAGATATGCTTTAAGATCTTCGGAAATGTGTGGCTGGTCCCCGACCCACTACTCCAATGGGGCCCAAATTTCAAAGACATTAGGAAAATAGGAAGGGACACCCTGATACAAAATTTTGAGGTTCATCTTCTTTGGTTTCGGAATTATGATCGTTTGGCCTAAATTCGATCAAAAAGTTCTAGGTTCCGAACCCTTGATCCAATTCCGAACTTACGCAATCCCCGAAGTAGTTTCAGTCCTAGTAACCTCCAGTTAAAATTTCATCAAGATAGCTCTATTATTTTTTGAGTTATCGTGCCTACGGACGGACGGACGGACGGACATGGCTATATCGACTCAGGAGGTCACGCTGATCACAAATATATATGCTTTTCTATATCTAGCTCGCTTCCTTTAGGTGGTTACAAACACCATACCAAAGTTAATATACCCTTTTACCTATTCTGTAGGTGTAGGGTATAAAAATAGGGACCATAATTGGCTAGCATATTCAAAATTTCGTCGAACTAGGTTGGGGTAAATCGATTAAGTAACATATGGATCATTGAATTCCTTTGACCATCTTTTGATGAAGTCAAGCTTCGAATTAGCTTTGTTAATAATTCTAAAATTAAGTTTGTAATCAAAGTATATTCCCAGATTTCTAACTTTTGGAATGATTTAGTTTAAGTAATAAGTAATAATTTTAAGGCTTTGAGTTACTTGGAGATGTTTCAAGTGTCCATTTCGCCATAACAAGCGATTTTTCGGTTTTTATTTATTATTTAAAATAATAAGAAACAATACAAATAAATCTGAACATTTTTTGTTATAGTGTCTTTTTATTAATTTTCTAATTAATCAACAAAAAATAAAAAAATAATAAAAATTAAATTTTTATTGTGGTGTAATTGTTGTATGTAATTTGACACTCATAGTTCTAAGTTGTTAACTTAATTTTTATTTAAAAACTTTTATATTTTTTTTTGTTTGTTTTGCCATATGCTTAAAGTAATTTGATCACTTTGATTAATTAATTTATAATTATAGACTTAAAATTTTTAAAAGTGAATAAACATGGTTAACCTTTGTTTTCTTTTTTTTTAACGTGTTACTTATAATTTTATATTCAAAATGAGTTACAAATCCGATTAGGAGAATTGTTTCGATTTTGACAAAAAAATGTAAATTCGTGTTATGCAAAGCTTTTTGTAGAAGAAAGTTACATGGTGTATGCATGGGTTTTAGCAAAGACTGGTACCATCCATCTCTTGACTCATTTTTCATTTGTGAAAATTGTCAAAACTATGAAGGTTTGTTACGCGGAATGTTCGACAATATTCACAAATCAATCACTGAACTTGAAAATGAGGAAACGTGTTTATGCAACAAAACAAATAACATCATCGTAAATAATACAAACGCTTTCCAGGGCATGGCGAAATCGTTTGATGGGCTTTGCAGCCGGGTTCCTGTTCAAAATATTGATCCTTATTATACATCTACAATGCAAAAAATGAAAAAGGAAATTCTCTCATCTCTGCCTAAACATTTTGCTAATTTGGAAAATAATGTAAGAGATTTCATCGAAGCTGGATCCAGTCGCCAACATGTTGATGTTTCTTCATTTAATAAATTGTTAGTTTTTAAACATAATTTCTTTACTGATAAACTAGAATCTTTACATAATTCTACGAATTTATTCTTATTGGAGTTGCTGACTAACCTTCAAGATTCTAACTCCAAAAAGATGGAAACATTTAATAAAGGAATCCAGAGTACATTTATAACACGTGAATTTGGTACGCAAAATACTTTGGAAACTTGTGATATTGGCATTGAAACGGATCCAATAATTGCACATAAATTTTGGACTATATGAACTGAAGATGAGTGGGATCATAGAATATCTAAACTACATAATTTTAACCTCTCTTCAGCTAATATTGAAAAGTTAAAAAACTCATCTATTTGTATTAAAGGTCCATGCTCCTTTGATTGTATTAAAATGCTCCAGTTTATAAAAGATGAGTTTCGTGTCAATTCTGTTTCCTGTGGTAGCTCTACTCAAAAAACATTAAATTTCGCTGTTTTAAATTTACTGGGCCATATAGTACAATGCAGTTGTTATTGGATCCTAACAATGGTCACATTTGGGACAAAATTGGAACTCATACTACTAGTTGGACTTCGGATACAGTTATATGGCAAATAGACATGTTAAACCAAAGCGGCCTGATAAACCTGAGTTACCTGTTAAGCGTAAGCGATCTTCTATACCAAAGCAGTTAAGAACTAAAGGTAATCCCAAATTTTCAATTAATCTGCTAGATGCAAATTATAATCTTTCTAAACCTAACCTACATTCTAATAATACTAATAACACTAATTTTGAAAATTTAACCAACTCACTAATAACCGATCCTCCTAATTATATTAAAAATTCAAATACAGGTAAATTAAGCAATATAGATAATGATTTAATAAATCTTTTCGATGTTCCTATAGTTCATCCTAGTGATCCTTATACACTTAATTTCACTGCTAACACAAAATCTAAAGAAAATAACATTAATAGTCATCTTGACCTTCCTCATGTTAAATCATCATTACCAAAAAAATCGCAAGTGCTGAAAGCTTCGAATTCTTCAAGGTTTTCTAATTCAATAACAACATTACCATCGGCGTTAGACCCTCTTTTGCCACCTGTTGTTAAGGTTACACTTAAATCTTTAGATGATAATAATAATAGCAGGTATGTTTTAGCCAGACTCAGGGATAGTAGAATTTTTGAAAATGTTAGGCTTTATCTAGCCTATCTTCATAATAAGTCTAATGATGTATGTATAGGTGGAAAAACTAATACATCACTGAAAATTGCAATTCAACAAGAAGGATTGCCAACTGATGTTAATGAGCTGCGTGATATTTTTATAAGATATCATTACACATTTGGAATTTCTGCCGAAAATGCCTTGAATGATCTTAAGTCATAAGCTTCTCATATTTCGTGAAATAGAATTAATTATCTTCAAAGGGTAAGGGGAAAGTGTGATAAGTACTTTCGTCCGCTCCCAAGTGGAAGAAAATCTAGTTAACATTAATTTATCTCCACTTAATTTAGTTAATCCTTGCAATACTTTATCTAAATTGTCTATCTATTACCAAAACGTAAGAGATCTACGCACCAAAACGAAAACGGTTCTCTCTAATTCTACGCTTTTAGACTTTGATATCTATATTTTAACCGAAACTTGGCTTACTTCTTCAATTAAAAATTTAAAACTTTTTTCTTCATCTTTTAATGTTTTTAGAAAGGATGGATATAATTCCCTTTCTTTGGATAATACTTCTAAAGGTGGAGGAGTATTAATCGCAATAAAAAACTCACTTTGTTCCTCAGAATTGACATGCTCTCAAACTGAATTAATGAAAAATACTGAAATTGTGGCCATTAAAGTTGAATTGCAGTCCAATAATTTATTCATTATTAACTGTTATATTCCTCCAGCTTCTGATCTTGAATTTTATTCTAAATATTTATCAGCAATGGAGTCTTATATTAGCAAAATCAACGCAAGTGATGATAATTGATATCATCCTATGTGGTGATTTTAATTTACCTAATATCAGTTGGATTACTCATGATGAAGAGTCTTACTACGTACCAAAAGAACTGAGTAGTAATATCGAGTGCTTAGTAATAGATTCTTTAAACTCCTTTAACCTTCAACAAGTATCTTCGATATTCAATTATAGAGGTAATCAATTGGATCTTATTTTCACTACGAACTGGAACGATTTGTTTATTCTTGACTGGTCTATTGAATTAGTTGAAATCGATCCCTATCACCCCTCTATTTGTTTTTCCTTTTGTTCTTTATCCCCTGCGAAAGCTGAATCTATTTTACCACATCGTTTTAATTTTGATGATATTAATAACTTTTTGAACACTCATAATTTTTCATTTATTTCTTCTTCTAATTTAAATGATTCAGTTAATAGCTTCTATGGAATTATTCGGTCTTCTATTTCTCAATTGGTTCCTCTTGTAGTTGATACTACGAATGCATTTAGTCCACCTTGGTTTAATAAAAATCTTAAAACAATAAAAAATAAAGCTTGGCTTAAATTTCTTAAAAGTAACTCGAATTATGATTAGAACTTTTTTCTTTATTCAAATTATGTTTGTAACATGTCATCGAATATTAAAGCCAGTCCAAAACAGTTTTGGAAATTTGTAAACTCTAAAAAAAAAGTGATCAATATCCAGCCTTTTTATATACTTTTAATTGAACTTGCCTGTGTCTATGGCTTTATTTTTCTTTCTGTCAGTTAGTGATACATTTATATTAGAAATTTGACCATAAATTTATAAGAATTGTATAGTTCAGTGGTTAGCAAAGTGGCTTAGAGTGTAAATAGATGTGAGTTCGATCCTCCTTCAAAGATAAAAATTTTTTTTGTTTTTTTTTTTTTAATTCAACAGAAATAATAAAAAAATTACAAATAAAATTAATTTATTTGGATAGTTTCTTTAAAAATTTGTAACTTTAAGAACTAAAATACTTCACTTTGATAATATAAAAACATAGACCTAATAATTATAGATGATCAGTTTCATATAAAAAATTTTTAGGGTTTTTTTTATGTCAGTCCGTACATTTTTGGTTCACTAATTTAAAATTTATACAAGTAGGTACGTAAATAAAAAAAAAATTTTGATTAAAATTAAAAAGAAAATTTCACCATGAAGCGAATTTGAACCCTAGCTTATTCATCTTCAAATTTTTAAAATGCAACAAAAAAAATTTATCAGTCATTTGTTTTTGTTTACTTTTCTGTATCTGTATATTAGAATCGAAGCATAATCTGCGTAATACAAAATGTAAAGATTACGAAATGATTTTGTATTAATATGGAATGTAAATTAATATGAATGTATATATGTATGTATATATTATAGATAATAAGTAAGATAATAATTTTATATGAATAAGCGAGTGCGTAAGTGAATAGTTTTTATTAATGACATTAATATTTCTATTAAGATTTTCAACCATGTTATTTTTATATTATTATGAGCGTATGTATGTATATGTATGCAGAAATATTATAAAAGACCAAAACAAAGAACTAGGTATTTACAAACATACATATATATGTACAATGTGCTAAAATATATTCAGACTTAAAGATACCTAATAAATATAAAACAATTTTGTTTAACAAACTAGATAGTTAGATAAAGATTTTATCAAGTAGGTACTTATAATGCTTTTTAATGATATTTTTGTCTTCCGTTATAAAATTTAAATTAATTTAGATAAATTTACTAAAGGGGATATATTAATAAATTATGATTATTTAATAGATAAACCGATTATAGCTATCAATGAATTGGATTCAACTTGAAAATTGTCAAATTAAATATTGTATTTAATAATTTTATATAACTAAATAATTGTGTGAAAAAATTGAATTAAAAATAAAAGGTATAAAATAAAATAAAATAAAAAAATAATATTTTTTCAATATATACTTTTATTAAAGTAGTACTAGCCCCCTAAAATGTAGAAAATAAAAAATTTTATGTTAATGTAATATGTTAATATAAAAGTAAATTGCTGGTATAAGAAACAGTTCTTTTAATGTTTGAAAACTTTTAAGCTTAAAATGTTGAAAATTTCCACTAACCAAAAATTAATGGTAGATCTTTTGCATTTAAAAGTGTTTTATTATAAAAGTAAATTGCTGGATTAAGACTATCTGAAAGAAGAACTGTCACCATTTCAGCAATTTACTTTTATACTAAAACACTTTTAAATGCAAAAGATCTACCATCAATTTTTGGTTAATGAAAATTTTCAACATTTTAAGCTTAAAAGTTTTCAAACATTAAAAGAACTGTTTCTTATACCAGCAATTTACTTTTATTATAACACAGTAACAAACTCCAAAGATCTACCTTAATTTTTCATTTTCTACATTTTAGGGGGCTAGTACTACTTTAATAAAAGTATATATTGAAAAAATATTTTTTTTTTATTTTATTTTATTTAATTATAAAAATTCTGTTAGTAATGACTCCAAAATTATTTGTGATTTTTTTTGCGAATTTTTTTCTTCTAGTTACTTACTTCGACCTTTTCTTTAAACGAAGCAAACTTTTATCACCTTGAAAATTTTCAGAAAACTATTTAATTACCTAATTAAAATTGATGATAATTCTAATCCTGGAATTGATGGTATCCCTAACTTATTTTTAAAAAACTGCGCTGCCTCTTTGTCTGGCCCACTTTCCATCATATTTAATTGCTCATTAGTTACTGGGGTTTTCCCATCTATTTGGAAAAGTGCTCTTATTAGACCTATTCATAAGAAAGATCATTAAAATGACATTACTAATTATCGGCCGATAGCAAAATTATCCTCGACTCCAAAACTTTTTGAATTAATCGTTTTTGATTCTATTTATGATCACTGCGTCACCTTTTAATCGCCGTATCAACATGGCTGTGCAAAATAAGTCAACTGTTACTAATCTTATTGAGGAAACATAAATTTTTCTTAAAAATATAGAGGATGGCTTTCAAACTTTGTAATTTACACCGACTTTAGCAAATCATTTGATCTTCTTACTCACAATATTATCATCTTTAAATTAAGAAAATTAGGTTTTCCCTCATACTTTATAAATTGGATTTCCTCATATCTTTCAGATCATAACTATTCAATTCTATTTAGATCTATAATTTCGACCCCATTCTTGGCTATCACTAGGGTAACAAATTCCAATAAGGTATTACAATAAGGTATTAAAAACTGTTGTACTTGAATTTTCGATTGTAATGTTCTTCACTATTTTGGTGTTGGCACTATTATTATTATTATTACTACCATTATATTATGGTTTACTTTAACTTAATTTTTCCTATTTTTTTTTTTTAACTTTAATTACTGTGTATGTTTAATGTGTGATATGCATGTTTTCTGAAATTTTAATATAAATATTTTCAAATTTCCCTCCAATTCCGCTCGCAAGTTGTAGTTAATGGAGAACAATTTTCTATTACAATTTAGTAATATAAGAGGCTTAGCATATAATTTCCAGTCAGTTGAAGCCCATCTTAACTCAGAAAGACTAGCTATACTTGTGCTAAGCGAGACACAAGTTGTAGGTGATGATACTAATTATAATATCAACGGCTATACACTTGTTCCGCTTTTCATCCCTCATCGAGGAGTCGCTTTATATATACGATCTAATGTTGCTTTCAACACCCTTCATGATCTTAAAAGCTACAACCCGATTTTTCATTATCTCTGGGTCAAACTCCGTGTTGAAAATCCCTCAATATTTTTCTGTTTTTTATACAGATCCCCCCAAGCCAGTGAGCTGGAAACTGCTGTGGCTATTGAAGAACTATCTTACACTATCAATCAAATTCTGGAAAAGAATTCCGAATGTGAGATAGCTGTCGCAGGTGATTTTAATGTCCACAACAAAAACTGGCTCCATTTCTCAAGTCACAATAGCCCGGAAGACAAACAGGTTGAACTATTTTCAAACCTATTTCAACTTTCTCAACTTGTAAAGAGCCCAACTCGAATTCAAGACCGAGACGATCAAAATGAACACCTTGTTTTTTGGACTTGTTCTTGACTTCAAACCCAGAAAAATACAATATTTCTATTAGTTCCCCAATTGGCGGCTCCGACCATTGCCTTGTCAAATCCAGCTTTTCAATGGGTTCATCGCCCAATCGAAACTCTATTCCTAAAAGGTTAGTCTGGCACTATAACCGGGCTGACTGGGTAGGTCTGAATAGCTTTTTGGGAGGTTTCGATTGGTCAATGTGTTTCCATCATAGGAACGTTGACTTTGCTGCTGATGCCATTAGTAAAACAATTATGCTAGGAATGAAACTTTTTATTCCTAGCTCATACAAATCAGTAAAAACCCATTCCAAATCCTGGTTTAATGACATCTGCAGGGAAGCAATTCAATCCAGGAAGAGCATTTCAAAATGTACAAAGAAAATGCGTGTGAGTCCTCATTTGCGAACTATAAAGTTGTCAGGAACAATTGCAAGAGAATTATCAATCAGCAAAAGTTTCTTTATAACCAAAGATTGAAATGCAAAATAATCAATCTACCTCACTGCAATCGTTCTTTTTGGACTTTTGCGAAAAGTGTAAAGAATAACTTTTGCGAATCATCCTTTCCGCCGCTGATTGATAAAAACAATTCTATCATATCAGATTCAGTTGCTAAAGCCAATTTGTTTGCAAAATCCTTTGCGGCAAATTCTATGCTCCCTCCTACAGTACAAACTCCACCAGTACTACCCTCTGTTGATCCCACTAGGGTTAAAATTCTTCATAGGGTGTACTTTAGAACACGTACTGTAGTGAAAGTGCTCGAAAATCTGAATGCTAGAAAGTCCACTGGTCCTGATGGAATTCCTGCAATGGTTCTTAAACATATTGGCTCTCCCATTTCGAAACCTCTGCGCAATCTTTTTTCATTATCATTTTCGACTGGTCGATATCCCAGTCAATGGAAAATTGCTCATGTTTCTCCTATCCCAAAAAAAGGTGACAAAAGCGAACGGTTGATGAGATACCTTGACTGCAGAGGTATTTTACATGACAGGTAATATAGCTTCAGAAGCCAAAGATCTACAGGTGATCTTTTGACATACCTCAGCGAAAAGCTCAACACCAGTATTCACTGTTCCGGTGAATCTGAGTTTGTTGCTCTGGATATCTCAAAGGCCTTTGATCGAGTATGGCATTCTGCTCTTTTGAACAAATGCCGAGCTATTGGTTTTGGTATTCCTTTCTGTTAATGAATTGAGGATTTTCTTTCGAACCGTCGAATTTGTGTCCTTGTCGACAGTTTTATGTCTGACACTTTTGAAATTAACGCTGGCGTTCCACAAGGCTCCGCCTTATCACCCACTCTTTTTTTGATTTTTATCAACGACTTACTCATCTCTACCCTCAATCCAATCCATAGCTTCGCCGACGACAGCACTCTAGTGGCATCCTACGATTTCCTTAAGAAATCTAATGTCACACCTTCCGCAATCAGTTCAAAAAGAAATATAATGGTTAGTTTTTTAATACTTTAATACTATAATTTAATACTTCAAAAACTCAAAGCTGTCTGATTTCCTGCATGAGAAATCAGTTTAACCCGATTCTGCGATTCCAAGGTAAAAATATTAAACGATCATACAATCTAAGCATTTTAGGTTTGCAGCTAAATCAAAAAATGCTGTGGAATGAGCATATTTTTGATATAGCCAAGAACGCTGCCAAATGTTTGGGTTTCCTGTCACGTTGCAAAACATATTTCTCTCCTAAGGATCTGTCTAATATCTATAAAGCCTATATTCGACCTAAGATGGAGTATAACTCCCACATTTAGGCTGGCGCATCCCAAACTTCTTTGAGTTACCTCGACAAAATTCAAAATCGTGCCTTACGCCTAATAGGCGACCCTGTCGAACAAGTAACACTTACTCCTCTTAGCTCTCGTCGAAATATTGGAGCGATTTCTCTGTTTTATAGATATCTTGTAGGTAATGACACTTTCTCTATTGAACTAAAGTCAATTATGCCTCCTCTTAAACAATTCCAACGTAACACCAGAGGAGCAGCAAGTGCTCATTTCTACACCGTGGAAATTCCAAGATGGTTTAAAACTGTTTATGGAAACTCATTTGTTGTGAGAACTGCTAAGATGTGGAACATGCTTCCATCAAATGTGTTCCCCTTTTCTAATAATGTCCCATACTACAACTTGCATAAATTCAAAACGAATCTTTTTAGATTCATTTCCAACCTACCTCCTAATTCCTCTCTAATATCCTACTTTCCTTCCCTTTCCAACTAAACCTACATATTATGTACACAGGAATCCATTCATAGCGTTTAGTTAGCGTGTAAAAAAAAAAAAAAAAAAAAAAAGGGTTCCTCAGGGTAGTCATCTTGGTCCTTTATTGTTTATTATTTCGATAAACGACGTTACTTCTTTAATTTACAACAGTCACATTAAAATATATGCCGATGATATGAAGATTTTTAAAAAAATTAAATCATTAGATGATTCGTAGCTTTACAAGATGATTTAAATCGTTTTCATAACTGCTGTATTAATTATAACCTTCTTCTTAACATAATTTAATGTGCTTTTATTTCTTCTACACGTCGTTTAAATTCATTATTACATACTTATTCTTTTAATAACCAAACTATTCTATGTGTTGTTTTAATTAAAGATTTGGGAGTATTTTTTGATAGTAAACTATCATTTCAACCTCATTATACCTATAAATTAAATAAAGCAAATTGTATGCTGGGTTTTATCAAGCGTTGGGCAAGAGAATTTAAAGACCGCTATTAATTCTTTTTATACTTGCTTGGTAAGACCCAATTGGAATATGCCAGTCAGGTATGGAATGCATTTTATAGGGTCCATATTAATAGGATTGAATCTGTCCAAAAGAAATTTCTTAGATTTGCTCTTCGTCATCTGCCCTGGGAAGATCCGTTAAATCTTCCACCGTATGAGCATCGGCTAAATTTATTAAATCTTAACACCCTCGAAAAACGTCGAGAAGTTGTCGATATAATATTTTTAACAGAACTACTCAAAGGCAAAATTTTTTCTACGGAATTACTTGACAGGGTAGTCTTTTGTCCAGTTTCTAGATTAAGAACACATAACATGTTTTATCCCCATTTTCGTCGTACTAATTATGGAAAATTTGAACCTCTTAACAGGATGGTGGCTTTATGTAATAAATATAAACACATTATTAACCTTCAACTAACCAAATTTACTTTAAAGAAAGATTTATATTTGCATCGTTGAAATTTTGGGAGTATCTTTAGTTTATTATTTATTTTTGTTTATTTTTCATATTAAATTTATACTTAAATTTGTTTAATAATTTTGATTATTGTTAAACCTTTAATGATTATTATAATGAAAAATGTTAAAGAAATTGTTACTTTTTTAAATGTTTTTTAAATGATTTTTAGTTGATTATTCCTTTTTTTTATAAATTTTGCATTAATTAGTATTGTAATATTTATTTTTTTTTTTATTTCACTTTGTTAGTTTTAAATAATAATTAATAATTGTAACGTGTTTGAGTTAAGCATGAGTCAAATAAAATAAAATAAAATATGTTATTCTGGAGATTCAAAATCGCAACAGTTTTTCATATTTCAAATGGATGGCGTCAAAAAACAAAACAATAATTTTATCCAAGAAAATATTTATTTAAAAAATCGTTTGGAAAAAGCTGAAAAAAAAAATGCAAAATCTTCGGATCTAAAAATTAAAAAACTAGAAACTACATTGGATTAAGCTCACCGGGAAAAAACGAATTTAAATTGATTCTTGCTCGTCTACCTTACAGATATGCAAAAAGGTAAAGATGAAGTATTACACATTGCGAAAAAAAATTAATGCTAATATAGAGGATAATGATGTAGTGAAGGTTTCACAAATAGAGCTCAGAACACCGCAGAATGCCCACAATAACTCCGACAATTTGCTTTGTGTGGTTCATTTAGCATCTAAGAAGACTGACATGAAATTATTATCAAAAAAAAAAATCGTAAGCATGTAACTTATTTTCCTTATATTATATTGAATAATCTTTTTTACCATTTTTTTACTATTATTTTTATTAATTTTCAAAAAAAGATTTATTTCCAAGTAATGATGCATTTTTAAAGAGTTGTTGTGATCCAATTATTATATTATTTGTTCTTAATAATAATAATCTTAATATATAATTATAATTATAACCTTAAATTTTCTTTATTTTTATCATTTGTTAAGAATTCATTTTTTTATCATAATAACATTTTTTAAAAACAATATTAAATTCAAATACAATAAATACACTTTAAACTTTAATTTGCTACTGAACTTTCTTAAACATAATTTGTAATCTTATAAAAAAACAAGTAAAGAAACAGTCAGTCGGTGCAACCGACTTAGAAATACCCTACACCTATTTGGTTCAAATTTAAGGACATATCCATAAGTCATTTTAACACCATAGAAGCTGTTATTAATTTGATCGTAAGACATAGCTAACCAAATTAACTGTATAATACTAAAAACATTTTCTAATTACCCTATCTATTAAAAAATACTACAAATTCTTACTAATTTATCTATTTAAAAATATTAAAAAACAAACAAACTTGAAATAAATGAAAATATATTTATTCCAATTCAATTACAAAATGAAAAAATTCTAATTATTAAATTTTGTGATAAAAAGATAATCAAAGCATAATATATTTAATAATCCAAATTTTTAAAAATTGCAATTATTTTAAATGGTTAGTTTATATACCTAATAGAAAAAGCTTATAAACGCAAAATATGCAATAAATGTATTTCTAAAATACAATTAAAAATTTACACCTTTTCATATAATTCATTTAAATATAAAAATAAATTTTACATAAATGCAGCAAGTACCTTTGAACATAGCTGAACCACTACAATTAAGTCTAGATTTCGGAGACACATAGGACATAGGAAATATATTCTTTGGCTTCGAAATTAAACTCGACCACAACCAATTCCCATGGTACTTTCATTACTAGTAACCTACTGTTAAATTTCATCAAAATACCGGCATTATTTTTTGAGTTATGGTGTTTGTAAGATATATGTTTGTTAGTCCTTGAACTTATCAAGGGTTCCAGGACCCGAAATTATGGCACGATTTCGCCCATATGCAGTCCCGTCATACTTTCAATACTAGTTAACCCTTGTACACAATTGGAACGCTCTATCTTAATTTTAAGTTACTAGTTTTATTAATTTCGATGATAAGCTTTTACACATTGGGGGGTCTAAGAGAGGTTCTGAACCACCACTCCAATTGATCCCAAATTAGGGGGGCACGCAAGAAATAGTAAAGAACACCCTGGGCCAAATTTGAAGCTTCTACATTTGTTTCAAGTTACTATCTTTATTAATTTCGAAAATATGCTTTAAGGGCCTAAGAACTGAGTGGCTGGTCCCCGATCCACTACTCCAATGGGGCCCAAATTTCAAAGACACTTACGAAATAGGAAGGGACACCCTGATACCAAATTTGGAGGTTCTATCTTCATTGGTTTCGGAATTATGCTCGTTTGGCCTAAATTCGATCAAAAAGTTCTAAGTTCCGAACCCATTGTCCAATCCTCACCGTACGTAATCACCGCCGTAGTTTCGCTGCCAATAACCTACAGCACAAATTTCATGAAGATAGCCTCATTAGTTGTTGAGTTATCGTGATTTTTTATATATGTTCCTTAGCCCTGACATCGATTAAAAGGTCCGGAATCCGAACGGCTTGGCTGATTTCGCCCTTATATAGGCCTCGCTGTACTTATAGTACTAGTTAACCCTTGTACACAATTTGAACGGTCTATCCTAATTTTAAGTAACTATTTTTAGTAATTTCGATTATAAGCCTTTAAAACTTGGGAGGTCTGAGAGGGGTACAGAACAACCACTCCAATTGATCCCAAATTAGGGGAACACGCAAGAGATAGTAAAGAACACCCTTGTGGCAAATTGGAAGCTTCTACATTTTTTCAAGTTGTTATCTTTATTAATTTTAAAGATATGCTTTAAGGTCTTCGGAAATGTGTGGCTGGTCCCCGACCCACTACTCCAATGGGACCCAAATTCACAAGACACTTAGGAAATAGGAACGGACACCTTGATACTAAATTTGGAGGTTCTATCTTCATTGGTTTCGGAATTATGCTCGTTTGGCCTAAATTCGATCAAAAAGTTCTAGGTTCCGAACCCATGTTCCAATCCCGACCTTACGCAACTCCCGAAATAGTTTCATTACTAGTAACCTACAGCACCAATTTGATGAAGATAGCGTCATTAGTTGTTGAGTTATCGTGATTTTTTATATTTGTTCGTTAGCCCTGAAACCGATTAAAAGGTCCAGAATCCGAACCCATGGGCCGATTTCGCCCATATGCAATCCCCGCCGTACTTTCAGTCCTATTAACCTACAGTTAAAATTTCATCAAGATAGCTCCATTATTTTTTGAGTTATCGTGCCTACGGACGGACGGACGGACGGACGGACATGGCTATATCGACTAAGGCGGTCACGCTGATCACAAATATATATACTTTTCCATATCTAGCTCGCTTCCTTTAGGTGGTTACAAACACCATACCAAAGTTAATATACCCCTTTACCTATTCTATAGGTGTAGGGTATAAAAACAAGTAAAGAAACAATCAGTCGGTGCAACCGACTTAGAAATACCCTACACCTATTTGGTTCAAATTTAATGACATATCCATAAGTCATTTTAACGCCATAAAAGCTGTTATTAATTTGATTGTAAGACATAGCTAACCAAATTAACTTTATAATGCTAAAAACATTTTCTAATTACACTATCTCTTAAAAAATATTATAAATTCTTACTAATTTATTTATTTAAAAATATTAAAAAACAAAAAAACTTGTTATAAATGAAAATATATTTTTTCCACTTCAATTACAAAATGAAAAAATTCTAGTTATTAAATTTTTTGATAAAAATCTGATCAAAGCATAATATATAAGTTAACAACAGCTAAAATTGTAATCCCGAATTCCAACGCATCATATTACAATTTTATAAATTTTAATTTATAAATTTTTTTCTAAAACGTTTACCTGTCGAATCAGCAAGTTAACCTGTGAAATTAGTTCAACATTATTTCCCAACATAAATCACGCGTAATCAACATATGTTTGAGTCAGCATAATACAGGTAGAACAATGCTATTAATGTAAAATTAAAACTGTAAACTTTCAATTCAAATTTTAGCTTCGAATAATAAAGTTGATTTAAAAAAGAAATAAAAAGCGTTATAATTTTTTTTATATAAATCTTTTATTAAATTATAGAAATATTCTTTTTTTGGAATAAATATATTTTTGGGTGACTTGGAGTAATAAAATCTTTAACTGGCGCCCGAGCAGGGACCATTCAGTGTTGATAAGGAAAATAGTGAATAGCTACAAAGAAAAAATTGTGATAAATTAACAGTAAAAAAATAAATTAAAAATTTATTGAAAAAAAAGATAAATAAAAAACTATTTGTGGTGTAAACTATTAAAAACTATTTTTTTAGTAAAAATTGTGATAAATTAACAGTAAAAAAATAAATTAAAAATTTATTGAAAAAAAAGATAAATTAAAAACTATTAAAAACTATTTGTGGTGTAAACTGTTAAAAACTATTTTTTTAAGGAAAAATTGTGATAAATTAAACGTTAAAAAACATATTAAAAATTTATCAAACATTAAACTAAAAACTTTTAAAATTTTAATTAAAAATTATTAAAATCAAAAGTAAAAATTAAATTATTAAAATTAAAAATCAAAAACTATTGAAACTTTAAAAATTAAAAAGTAAAAACTATTAAAATTTAAATTAAAAAGTAAATTATTAAAAATAAAAAATTGAAAACCATTAAAACTATTAAATTAAAAAGTATTGAAATTTAAAAACAAAAACTGATTGTTTGGAACAAGGAGAGATCACAAATTTTTCAAAGAGTACCGTTCATCAAAAAATATTTGCCTGTCAACACGTGCAGCAAGTAAATCAAGGAGGACAACCCTAGATTGAACTTGATTTACCTAAAGGAACAGGAAACGAGGCCCCCGAGTAGCATCCCAGCAAAAAGGAGCTGCCGCATAAGGAATAACCAAAGCCTAACAAGTGTTGGCAGCAGCCGCCTGGTCTGGTAATATCAAAATACTGCAAATGGTTCTTCAATTTCAAGTCGCCACGTTTATGTAAGTTGATTATTTTTTTTTTATAAAGAAAAAAAATAAAAAATAAAGGAAAAATAATTAAGAAAAATAAATCTGAAAGTTTTGAAAAATTTTTTTTTGCGTAAATTAAACTATAATTTACTAGCAAATTAAATAAAAATACAAAATAAAAATTATAATCGAAAATTTTATTACAAATCTATAAATTAAGAATTGCAAAAATTATCGTAAATTTAACCATAATTTGCGGAAAATTTAAAAAATAAAATAAAAATATAAAATTTTCTAAGACATATAATTAAATAAGATAAATAAGTATAAAATAATTTATTTAAAGATTGCTTAGAATTTGAATGAAATTTAACCACAATTAATTGCAAATTCAGATAAATATCCTCATCTGTAAGGAGAAAAAAATTAAAATAGCAATCAGATAAATATCCTCATCCGTAAGGAGAAAAAAATTTAAATAAAAAAAAAAAAAATACTTAATATTAAAACTAAATTAAAACTAAAAATTATATTTGTTTAATTTTTTATTTGCTGTGACTCAAGCCTACTCGTCTATGCCTAAGGTGAGGCTGCCTTAGGCACAGCAAATACAAGAAAATAATTAATTTAAATAAAATAATATAATAAGCAATTCAAATAAAAATTTCTACGAATCAAAAAACAAAAAAATTCGTCGTCATATGTCTAGACATACAAAATAACTGGCCAGTAAACATAAATTAACTAAATAAAATAATTAAATAAAATTAAAATTAAAAATTAAAAATCTAAATAAAATAATTAAATAAAATAAAAATTAAATATTAAAAATCTAAATAAAATAATTAAATAAATTAAAAATTAAATATTAAAAATCTAAATAAAATAATTAAATAAAATAGAAATTAGATTAAATAATAATTAGATTAAATAAAAATTAAATAAAATAAAAATTAGATTAAATAAAAATTAGATTAAATAAAAATTAAATATTAAAAATCTAAACAAAATAATTAAATAAAATAAAAATTAAGTTAAATAAATCTAAATATTAAAAATCTAAATGAAGTAAAATAATTGAATTTAAAAGCTAATTTGTATTAAAATTGAAAAAAATTATTATAAACTTTTTATCGATATTTATCGATTTTACGATTTTGGCAAATTTGAAATATAATTATTTTTTACCAGAATTGCTTAATTTAGAATAATTTTCTCATTTTAATTTAAAAACTTTAATTTTTGTTAATTTTAATTTAAATCTTTAATTAAATTTAATTTAAGAAAAATTTAAATCTCATATAAAATTTTGGTCTATTTGATTGATAATATTTGGGATTTCATTAAAATATTTTAAATTAATAAAGTTTTAGTATTTAAGGTTTAATTAAATTTTATCTTTTATCAAAAATTATTTTTTTTGAATAAGAAATTTTTTATTTTAAGTTTTATTAAATTTTTATTCCACTTTCTTTTAAACATAAATTAATATTTTAGGATTTTACTAAAATTTGCTGAACATTGGTTTGTAAACTTTATATAAATAAATATTTTTAATATTAAATAAAAAAGAAAAAAAAATATAAAGAAAATATTAAATAAATAAATTTTTTGTTTAGAGAAATTAAAACACTTTAATAATTATCGAAATTTGCAAGCAAGAATTTTTTTTGAAAGGAAATTTTTATTTTTAGTTTTTGATATAATCAGGAAAATAAGCGTATCTTCAACTAGCATTTACTTTTATATTTCCAAATAATTTTTCTTATTAAATCTTTATAATTTAGGACCTAAGAGTTTTTAAAATAATATTCATAATTTACGTTCAATAATTTGCGAAAAGTTGATTTGATAAAATCACAGGTAATTTCGAATTTTATTTTAGATATTGGTTAAACAACTTTTAAAAAAATTTTTTTGTTGTCTTGGGTTTACTTTGATCACAACCTCTCTCGTTTTCCCTTTCTTTTGAATAAATTTCTTTTTAATTGAATAAAAATGAATCAAGAAGGAGCAACTCCGTTTGTAATGTCATCTACTCCAGAAAATCTAAACCCGAATTTGAGTCCAATAAGAGAAAATAGATATGATGAAAACTTTAGTGAATCAATCAGAGAGATGATTCAATATGAGGCAAGAAAACTAGTAAGAGAAGGCTACCACCAAAGGTTACACCAGGATGTAGAAGAAGAAGAAGAAGCAGAAGAAATCGAACAGCAGGCCTATATTCATCCAAACGACAATCTTGATGGGATGGACAAAGCTCCCAACATCATAAGGGAAATAGATGTTTTCTCTGGAGAAATAAGATTATATGCGTCTTGGAAAAAAGGAGTAGAGGAACTACTAAAAATCTACGATCATCTGAAAGGCACATCAAGATATTATGGGATACTAAGAACCATAAGAAATAAAATTAAGGGCGATGCTAATACAACAATAGAGGCATATAACACCCCTTTGAATTGGAATAGTATCGTGAAGTAAATATACAAATTGGGTTAAAGGTGAAACACTGAAACCTCAAATCAAAGAATCTGCAAACAAAATTGTTACATTTGATCCACCGATTGTAAGACTAACTCGTAAAGCAGTATTAGAAGGTGACAGTATTTATGTGCTCTCACGACTAAGAGACCACAGAATTTACAATAATGTTAGACTTTTTTTATCATATTTTTACGACCAAAGTGATATATGTTATGATGGCATAACACAAACGAGCCTTAAAGTCTTAATAAATCAAGATGGCTTACCAACAAATTATAAAGAACTTTGTAAAATATATTATGAATACCATGATAGAGTAGGAATATTCAAAGAAGATGTAAACAAAGATTTAAATTCATACAGAATACATATTGATAATAAATATAGAGATTACCTTCAAAAAGTTAGAGAAAATTGGAATAATTATATGAACCCTATTTCTAAATGATGGAGACCTACAATAACCTAAAAAAAATTAAATCAATAAATATTCTGTATGTGAATATTAGAAGTATGAGAAATAAATTAGACGATCTAATCTTATTGATTAAAACGCACTCTCCAGAAATTGTTATTCTAAATGAAACATGGATTTACTCATCTGAAATTCCATTTATGCAAATTCCTGAATTTTCAGCCATTCATTCATGTAGAGATAATAATCGGGGAGGTGGTACCGCAATTTATATAAAAAACGGAATTTCTTTTACAACTCGTTCTCTACCTAATTCAATTAATGATAAACTAAATACAATCGGAATACAAATACTCAATTGTCAACCCAACATGAAGATCTTCACAATGTATAATGCTCCGGACAATGACAAAAATGATTATATAAACGCACTGGGTATTCTTCTTAAAACATTTAATAAGAACTGCATCATAGTAGGTGACACAAACATTGATTTACTCCAAAGTAATGAAATCACGAGTACTTATGCTAACATAATTGATTCATACAACTTCAATATTCTCAATGATACGACTACTTGCGGAATTACTCGTCAAGCCGTCAATTGCAGCTGCCAAATCGATTGTAATCATGGAAGTATTCTGGATCATGTTATTGCAAACTTTAAAACCTTTAAAGCATTGATCAAATCATATGATAATCCCATTAGTGACCACAAAGTTTTGGATATTAATATTGAAAAATGCGACATTATACTTGAACCAATGACACGAGTCACTATTGAAAAAACGAACTGGAATGTATTTCAGAATCTAGTTGCGCAAAGAGTTGAAACGTGTAATTCATACGACAAGCTCACGGAGTGTTTAAAAGAAAGTAAAGCTCTGGCATCATCATTAAGAATAGTTAGAAGAAGAAATCAAAACCTCTGGGTTACACCATTTATACTTAGCGTAATCAAAAAGAGAAATAAACTATACTCTAAACTTCGCAAAAACAAAGACAACTCTGAACTACAAGATAGGTATAGAAGAATCAAAAATTATGTTCAAAAATTAATAAAAAAAGCAAAAGAAGATTACTTTAACAACCAAATGAGTGAAAGTACCAACCCTCAACAGATGTGGAAAGTCATCAATAAGCATTTAAATCAAAATAGCTCAAAAGAAAATTCAACAATTCGCTTAAATAAGAATAATGGTGAAATCTCTACATCTGAGCTAGAGGCAGCAAACATTCTCAACAATCATTTTGCTACCATTGGAAGCACATTAGATAAAAACTTCACCAACCAAACAGTTAATGAAATAAGTACACAGCATTGCATAAATCAGAACTCAATATATTTGATTCCAACAGACAATAGTGAATTAAAACATATCATAAACTCTTTTAAAACTAATTCATCTCCTGGGCCTGATGGTATTTCAATAAAACACATTAAATCAGTCGAGCAAATAATATCAAACAAACTAGTTAATATAATAAATGAAGTTTTATCTACTGGTGTTTTTCCAGATATGGCTAAAGAATGTACTATCACTCCAATTTTTAAATCAGGGGATAAAATGGACTGTAATAATTATAGACCGATAACCTTAACAAACTGTCTATCAAAAATTATTGAAAAAGTTATTAAACGTCGTTTAATTACGTTTTTTACTAATTCAAAACTAATTGATGACCACCAATTTGGTTTTTTAAATGGAAGCAGTACTGAATCAGCAGCACTCGAAGTTGTGAACTTCATTAATACAGCATTGGACAAAAATAATTATGCAGTAGCTATTCTATTAGACTTAAAAAAAGCTTTCGATACGGTAAATCATGATATACTTCTAAATAGTCTTGATAAAATGGGTATTCGAGGAGTTGCAGCCAATCTATTCCATTCCTACTTAAAATTTCGTAAAATCAAAACTAAAATAAACGAACTTATTAGTGAAGAAGCAAATCTTGAAGTTGGAGTTCCTCAAGGCACAGTTCTTGGTCCTATTCTTTATTTAGCTTATGTGAATAGCTTTAACAAAATTGGGCTAAGTGGACATTATTCAATGTTTGCGGATGATACCATAATTTTATATAAAGGAAAAAGCAGTAATCTACTAGAAGAATATATTAATTTGGATTTAAATAAAGTTAGTGAGTGGCTAGACCAAAAGAGACTAACGATTAACGTAACTAAAACTGATCTCATAATTTTTAAGCAAAAAAATAAAGAAAACATTAACCTATCAATTTCTATTAATCAACAACAAATAAAAAGAGTTAAATCTTCTAAATATTTAGGATTAGTTATTGATGAAGACCTATCTTGGAAAATACACATTGAAAAATTAAAAAAAACAATAATGTCAATAGTAGGTGCCATTGGAAGATGTCCTAAATTAAGCGAACAAGTTGCAAAATTAGTCTTTTACTCTCACATTCAGTCTAAAATACGGTACTTAATTCCAGTTTGGAGCCAGGGTTGCAAATACATTACCAATTCAATAAGCATCCTTATCAATAGAGCTATAAAAATTTTATACAGATTACCATATGATTATCCGACTACTCAATTGTATTATACTTCTAACTTGCCTTCTGTTGAACAAACAATATTTTTAGAAAACTGTAAGTTAATTTACAAATTATCAAATAACTTAATGAAAAGCAACCTAAAACTACAAACAAATGCTTCAGTTCATAATTACAACACAAGAAATGCACAAAATTACCGACTAGCAGCACCCAGAACCGAAAGAGGTAAAAGAGACGTTATGTTTAATGGTATAAAAATTTTCAATAGCCTTCCTAACAATATAAAATATGCTCCTAATTTAAGATTATTCAATAAAAGATTGAAAGCTGTATTGCCAAAAAATAATAACTAAAAAAAAATAATAAAAATAAATAATTATACTAATAATATTTAAATTGTTTAATAAGATTGAATTGTATTTTATTAGATATAAGCTAGTTATAAGTGAGATTTATACCAGTTTTTTTGTAACTGTCTATCTCTATACAATAAATAAAAAAAAAAAAAAAAAAAAGTATTTAAATCGACATTATACCGACAAGAGAAGCATGAGAACATTAGAGAACCAGTTAACAGTGATGACACAAAGCAATCAATCAATAGAAGAATTTTACAAGCAGGTCCATAGGCAACTCAACCTAATATTAGAAAAAGTAAATTCAATGGATTTGCCAAATGAGGCCGTAATTGCAATAGCCCAAACACATAGAAATAGAGCGTTAGATGCATTCATTAATGGGTTGAGGGGGGAACTATCATCAGTATTATTGGACATGAAAGAGCCTAGCGATTTACCGGAAGCTTTGGAATTGGCTCTGAAAGTAGAAAATAGGCTTAAAAGGAAACAAAGCCTTGCAAGTAAACATACTGAAACAAGATGGCCAAAAGTTACCACCCCCAATACGTTCAGGCGAACTTGCATCCAGAAGAGCAAGTTTTGAAAACAGGGATAGGTCTCATCAACGGTCATATACATAAAACTTTATTTATTTATTTATTTATTTATTTCATCTTTACTCAAGTGAGCTTATTCAGCTCGTACAGAGTGTAATTCAATTTAACAATAAACTTAAACAACTATCAAATGTCAATATATAACAAAAAAAAAAAAATAAGAAAAAGATTTCAAAGCAATAAAAACAACAAAAAATAAAAATTACTATATTGATAACATATACTGAAAGAGAACAAAAAAAAACAAAATATTAATTATAAGCAATGTGCAAATTGGAATTTTACACAACACTTAGAACAGTAAATGATAAAAACTTTATAACAAGAAAATTAAAAATAAAATATTTTTTGCATAAAATAGAAATTTAGGTATATACATATATGTAGTTTATATAGAATTAAAAAGATGTTCGCTGAGCTTGTTCTTAAATTTATTTATATCAGATATATTCTTTATTTCAGATGGCAACGCATTGTAGATTTTGTAAGCTTTGTTATGTATAGCATCTTGATTATTAAATCTTATTCTAGATGAAGTGATACGAATATTATCAGCATTTCTTGTTCCATAAGAGTGTACTTCACTGTTCAAAACTGGCTTTATGTTTGTATTTAGATTGTTATGCTGAATTAAATGCACTTGTGTAGCAAGCTTGCTGTTTATCAACAAATGTACTGGCAGTATTTTATTGTTTACATGAATTGCTCGCGTTGCCGTTCTGCGGTCACATCCAAATAGATTTTTGATTGCTTTATTTTGAGCAGTTTGAAGTAATTTGATATATTTGCTATACGCATTTGCCCAAATAAGTATGGCATATGTAATGGTTGAGTGAAACATGCTAAAATACACTGACCTTTTCATACAGTATGGAACTCTTTTATTGATGTATCTAAATATACCAGCAATTTTTCTCGCTTTTGAGAGTTGCTCCTTAATTTGATTTTCCCAAGACAACTTCTCATCAATTATTACACCCAAATATTTAATATGGTTGACCATTTCCAAGTGATTATTATTAAGCTTAATTCGTAGTTTGTCAATGAGTTTTCTTTTAAATATCATAAAATGAGTTTTATTCGTGTTGATATGTAGTTTATGCTGGTTCATCCATTGTTGAATTTTTTCCAAGTCTTCATTTATCATATCTTGCAACTTTTGGCATGTAGATTCAGAATAAATTATTGCCAAGTCATCAGCATACATATACACTTTTCCGTTCATTTTCAAGTTTAATAGACCACTGATATATATGGAAAATAATGTTGGTCCAAGGGAGCTTCCTTGTATAACTCCAAACTCGTTTTGCTTAAGACAACTTTTCAAACCACCATATTCTGCATACTGCATTCTATTGCTGAGATAGCTTTTGAACCATTTATATTCATTACCCTTTTTGCCGTGCTCATAAAGTATTCGCATAAGTATATTTCTATCAATGCTGTCAAAAGCCTTTTTAACATCAATTGAAACCATTACTACTTTTCTACCCAGCTCGAGTTTAGAATGAATTTCTGTAACAACATCAAATAGCGCTGCTTGTGTGCTGGAATTTGTTTTAAAACCATATTGTTGTTTAGCAACATTTTTTGAGTCATACAGATGAGCGGTGATTTGGTCATTTACCAACGTTTCAATAGCTTTACTGAATACTGTAGAAATAGATATAGGCCTGAAATTATTAATATCGGCAATATCACCGGATTTCTTGTAGATTGGTATGACTTTACTACATTTAGCACATTCTGGCATTTCTGCCTGAATTAATGACTGATTTATAAGTTTCCTTAGGTTGTCAGCAATTTCATCCTTACAGATTTTGACTAACTGCGGTGAAATTTGATCTACACCCGCAGAGTAGGTATTTGATAAGCGACTAATTAGCTTTAAACAATCATTATGATTTATTGTTTTAAACTTGAATTCTTTTTCAGTTCTGCTTTTAGGCAAATAAACACTTTCAAAGTTTGCAGCCATCACTGCCCCAATAGTTGCATAGAACTCATTAAATTTATTTAGTTTATCATATTTTTCTTCATTGTTAAGTTCATTACCTACAAAGAATTCATTATCATTTTTATTTTCTCCACTAATTAGTTTCTTAATATATCGCCAGTATTTTTTTGGATCATTTACTGCTTTTTCAAATTGTCTCTGGTCATATTGTTTCCTTTTTTTTCTTTTCATTAGGGTTGCCTTGTTTAACCAGTACTTATATTTATTTTTAATTTGTATAGAATTTCTACTTTGCACATGTTTTTTGTACCAGTAATTTTTTATTTCTATTATTTCTGCACATTCATTGTCAATCCACGCAGCTGCGAATCTACTGCTTTTGCTATCTTTAATATTTTTCACGACGGTAGCACTTTTTATTGCATTTTGACATTTTGTTACCAGTTCATTTGCAATTTGATTGACATCAGTTGATACAATATTTTGGTTATGTAAATTACTTTTAACTTTATTATAGTTTATTTTGCTGTAAGACTGCTGGGTTACAAAAATATTTCTATACTTACAATGAATATCCTCTAACTCTACTACAATACCAAGATGATCAGAGAGGTCATGATGGAATAAAGACATTGAAACCTTAGTATCAGGATTACCTATTATAACATGATCAAGACACGTACCAGATGTTGGTCTAGTAATTTCATTGCTGCAAATAAAAAATCCATTTGATTCAATTGTTGTTTTGTAGGATTGCACATTTACATCATCTAAATCTCTAATATTGAAGTTTAAATCTCCAATCAATATACTTGTTTTATTTTTTAGGTTCTCAAGAATTGTATCAAGTTTCTCAAGGAATTGGTTTATTTGCAAAATTGATGTTTCTGGAGGTCTGTAAATAGTAGTTAGGTTATATTTATGATTTTTGCCAACAATTTCAATATTAATGATGCTGTTAAACTCGTCACAATAAGTTTCAATAGTTTTATACGATACGCTCTTGTGTACAAATATGCCAGCTCCTCCTCCACGCCTAATGCTCCTACACGAATATATTTTAGAATAGTTTTTAATATTTATAAGGTCAACTTCATTGTCGAGAATCCAAGTTTCTGTTACTGCAACTACATGAATCAATTGGTTAAACTTATCTAGGATGTATGTTAAATCGTCAATTTTATGCTTAAGACTTCGCGCATTTAAGTATAGAATTTTTAAGGTTTCTTTGTTACTAAAGCTAATATCATCCACCGTATAAATGTCTGTTGTGATATGGGTATTCAACTGCAAGTCGTATGACACGCTATTCAACATTTAAATATTTTTATTTTTTGAAGCCTTTCTTATAAACAGCTTGCAATTATTACCCAAGCAAATTCCATTAATTCCATTACTCAAATTTTTATAACACGTATTAATGGGTAAAGTATTGTATTTTATGTTATTAGTTTGCATTAAATTCTTGTAGATTTTCATCCGATAACACACGTATGATTTTAGAACTATCATGTTGTCTTACAAATACTTTACCATCATTAATCCATGCATATTTTATTAACTTTTGTCTTTTCAGATCTCTAGCCTTTTTGTATAATAAACTAAAGTATGGCGTTAGTTTTTCATTGAAATTTTTTAGCCTTAAAAATTTTCTTTTTTGTTTCAATGTTTTTTAACTGGACACTTATTATTTTTGGCTCACCTGAATTTTTTGAACCTTTGGATATAAGCATAGCTTTGTTTATGCTCTCAGCTTCCAGTGTAATCCCTAGTTCAGCAACAATTTTTTCAACCGTTTTTTCTGCATCGAATTCAGGAACTTCACCTACTCCAGAAATTTCAAGATGTTTCTTGCACTTTTTTTGTTTTATTATTTCAATTGCTATCTGGTTATTGTGTACCTGCTCTTTTAGTATGGCAATTTCATTTTTTAATTGCACATTTTCCTCTATGATTATATCCAGGATTTCACGAAATTCCTTAATATTTTTGTGAATGTTTCCAAACTGCTTGTCGTGTTCTGTTTGTTTGGTAATAATTTCATTTAATTTCTTCAGGATACTGTCATCATTTGTGGAGTTTCTGATTGTACCATTTGCTGCATCACTCTTGCTTGCTGGGGATTCTAAGTTGCTAGATACATGACTTAAGGCTAAACTCTTTCGAGACTGCCGCTTATCCTTACAGGTTATACAAAACCAAATTTTTTGTGGATCGTCATAGTATTTATTAAAGTCTTCAATGCCCAGCCCGGAGCAGTTAATATGGAACCATTTTTTGCAGTTTCCATCACATTGTATAACTTTATCTTTTCGAAAATTAATATTTTTATTGCATCGAAAACAATTAGCTTTATTCGACATTTTGACAGTTTGACATATAGCAACCAACCATTTTATAATAACCGGCAATCCTATAACCCACGATTTTACAACAACCGGCAACCCTACAATGCTCAATTTCAACCTTACAACAACCATCAACCTGATAACAACCAATCAAATCGTAACATCCGACAAAGTTTTAATAAGCAATCGAATTACCATTGGAAAAATAATATTAGAGATCATCAACACAATATGGAGAAATCAAATGTTCAGAATGATCAACACCAAGCCATCGTGCCATATCAAGCGCAGAAAGATGAACCAAGGTCGCAACAATCTCGATATGCGTACAATGCAAACCATGTACAGTCCAACAACAGTTCATAAATCAAATATAAAATCATATATCAATGATATTTATTCTTCATACAAACCTTATAAAATTTTCTTTTTCTCTCACTTAACTCTTCTAGAAAATTATTATTTGTGCTTTTCTCTAAATTTTGTTTTTGTTAATTTTCTTACCATATTATTATCCTTTATATCATTTTAGGTGCTTATTATACGAGTGTCTATCATTCGTCCAAATATTAGACTACACAGGATCACATGCAGTAGCTATTACTATGGAAGAAGCCAAGGTGCAAGAAGGAAGCTTTAGAATCATCCATACGTTTGATTTCGAAAATCTAAGGAATTCATTAAGAGAAATCAGCGACGTGCTAGAGGAAGACGGAATAAAAAAACATCAGCTGCATGGGTACCTCAAATACGAAGCTTTACAGGTACAGGATCTTTTGGACGAATTCAAAATTAGAAGGAAACCAAGGTCCTTTAACTCCTTAGGCACCATGTGGAAATGGATAGCAGGAAGTTCAGACCATGCTGATTTTATTATAATTAAAAAGAAAATGAACAACCTCTTAGAAAATAATAACCAACAAACTATAATTAATAAGTCTTTTAGTGATAGGATTAATGATATAAGTAGAATTACTAATGAGATTTTAGAGTATATTAGGTTAGGTCATGAAATAGATAATTATAATATTCAGAAATTACAATATAAGTTAAAATTTATAAAAGAAGAAATAGTTAATATAAAATATGCCGTACATTGGGCTAAAGTAGGAATTATAAACTTATTATTGCTTTCCAAATCAGAAATCGAAACAATTACTTCAGTTTTCGATAAAGAAAATTTTCCGTATTCGGACGCTGAAGAAGCGTTAAATTTCTCCAATGTAAAAGTAATTACAAATGGTACTTGCTTGCTCTACGTCATCGAAATCCCAATAACAGAAAATGATGTATTTAAAAAAATTATAGTTAAACCAATAAAGTTTAACAACACTATTATTAAGTTAGATTATAAAGAAATATTATTTAATAATAAAAAAATGTATGGAATAAAAGAAAATTGTAAACAAATAAATTCAATAATAATATGTAATAAATACCAAATTGTTAATATTTCAAATTCTACCTGCATTCCAAACATATTGGAAGGAAGATCATCCACCTGCAATGTTACCAACGCTCATCATATCCCAACAATAGAAAAAATTGCCGAAGGAATTATATTACTGAATCAATTCAATGGTACGATAACAATAGATGATAAAAAAACCACGATTGTAGGAACATACGTAATTAAATTCCAAAATTCTACAGTAATAATTAAAGATATGGTATTTACATCGAAGGAAACCGTAAGCTTTAGCGTGTTACCTGCAATTTTGCAACCAGAACTAATAAAAAAAGAATTTCAACAGCATCTGTCTCTAGAACTTTTCAAGGACCTTCATACCAATAATACAAATAAAATTGAACTACTGAAAGAACGGAGTCTAATCAATCATGTATTAAGTACTTCAAGTGTCATACCGGCCATAGCATCAATATTGGGTTTATTTGTATTAATTGGGATACGATATAAGAAAAAACGAGACAAAGTAATAATAAACAACATACAACCAGATCAAGCTTTACCAGAAGAAGTTACTACTTGCAACAACCCAACAATAAAAAATACAGCACAGAATCCTGCAGATCACCAAAATAACAAGATTCAGATATTTCCGATAAGTTCAGCATCAGTCAAGATTAAAGCAGCCCCAAGGCGAAACTTATACAACTCTAATCTCTAATTTGATCGAATGAGGACATCGATATTTAAGAGGGGAGGAGTTAACAACAGCTAAAATTGTAATCCCGAATTCCAACGCATCATATTACAATTTTATAAATTTTAATTTATAAATTTTTTTCTAAAACGTTTACCTGTCGAATCAGCAAATTAACCTGTGAAATTAGTTCAACATTATTTCCCAACATAAATCACGCGTAATCAACATATGTTTGAGTCAGCATAATGCAGGTAGAACAATGCTATTAATGTAAAATTAAAACTGTAAACTTTCAATTCAAATTTTAGCTTCGAATAATAAAGTTGATTTAAAAAAGAAATAAAAAGCGTTATAATTTTTTTATATAAATCTTTTATTAAATTATAGAAATATTCTTTTTTTGGAATAAATATATTTTTGGGTGACTTGGAGTAATAAAATCTTTAACTTATATAATAACCCAAATTTTTCAAAATTGCAATTATTTTAAATGGCTAGTTAATATACCTAATAGAAAAGCTTATACGCAAAATATGCAATAAATGTATTTCTAAAATACAATTACTAATTTACACCTTTTCATACAATTCATTTAAATATAAAAATAAACTTTACATAAATGCAGCAAGTTCCTTTGAAGAAAGCTGAACCACTACAATTAAGTCTAAATTTCGGGAACACATATGATATGATTTCTATTCTTTGGCTTCGAAATTGTACTCGTTCGGCCTCAAATCAATCAAAAGCTTCTAGAATCCGAACTCATTGACCAAACTCGACCAGAACCAATTCAAATGGTACTTTCATTACTAGTAACCTAAAGTTTAAATTTCATCAAAAAAGCGGCATTATTTTTTGAGTTATGGTGTTTTTAAGATATATGTTTGTTAGCCCTTGAACTTTTCAAAGGTTGCAGAACCCGAAACCATGGTACGATTTCGCCCATATGCAGTCCCCGTCATACTTTAAATACTAGTTAACCCTTGTACACAATTGGAACGTTCTATCTTAATTTTAAGTTACTAGTTTTATTAATTTCGATGATAAACTTTTACACATTGGGGGGTCTAAGAAAGGTACAAAATTAGAGGGACACGCAGGAAATAGTAAAGAACAGCCATGTTCCAAATTTGAAGCTTCTACATTTGTTTCAAGTTACTATCTTTATTAATTTCGAAAATATGCTTTAAGGTCCTGGGAACTGAGTGGCTAGTCCACACCCAGTACTCCAATTGGGCTCAAATTTCAAGGACACTAAGGAAATCGAAAGCGACACCCTGAAACCAAATTTGGAGGTTCTATCTTCATTGGTTTCGGAATTATGCTAGTTTGGCCTAAATTCGATCAAAAAGTTCTAAGTTGCGAACCCATTGCCCAATCCTCACCGTACGCAATCGCCGCCGTAGTTTCATTACCAATAACCTACAGCACAAATTTCATGAAGATAGCGTCATTAGTTGTTGAGTTATCGTGATTATTTATATATGTTCGTTAGCCCTGAAACCGATTAAAAGGTCCAGAATCCGAACCCTTGGGCTGATTTCGCCCTTATGCAGTCCACGCTTAACTTTAAGCACTAGTTAACCCTTGTACACAATTTGAACGTTCTATCTTAATTTTAAGTTACTATTTTTAGTAATTTCGATTATAAGCTCTTAATATTTAAGAGGGTCTAAGAGGGATACTGAACCACCACTTCAATTGATCCCAAATTAGGGGGACATGCAAGGGATAGTAAAGAACACCCTTGTGCCAAATTTGAAGCTTCTACATTTTTTTAAGTTGTTATCTTTATTAATTTTATAGATATGCTTTAAGGTCTTCGGAAATGTGTGGCTGGTCCCCGACCCACTACTCCAATGGGGCCCAAATTTCAAAGACATTAGGAAAATAGGAAGGGACACCCTGATACAAAATTTGGAGGTTCATCTTCTTTGGTTTCGGAATTATGCTCGTTTGGCCTAAATTCGATCAAAAAGTTCTAGGTTCCGAACCCTTGGTCCAATTCCGAACTTACGCAATCCCCGAAGTAGTTTCATTACTAGTAACCTACAGCACAAATTTGATGAAGAAAGCATCATTAGTTGTTGAGTTATAGTGATTTTTTATATATGATCGTTAGCCCTTCGATCGATTAAAAGGTCCAGAATCCGAACCAATGGGCCGATTTCGCCCATGTGCAATCCCCGCCGTACTTTCAGTCCTAGTAACCTCCAGTTAAAATTTCATCAAGATAGCTCTATTATTTTTTGAGTTATCGTGCCTACGGACGGACGGACGGACATGGCTACATCGACTCAGGTGGTCACGCTGATCACAAATATATATACTTTTCTATATCTAGCTCGCTTCCTTTAGGTGGTTACAAACACCATACCAAAGTTAATATACCCTTTTACCTATTCTATAGGTGTAGGGTATAAAAACAAATTTTTTAATTAATTATTTACACATTTATCAAAAATTATTTTCTGGAAAAAGTGTTATATCTACCCAAAACTACTTTTTTTTATAATAACTTTTTTGGTCTAAAAAATTTTAATTTTATTTTCAAAAGGAAATTTTGTAATTTCAATATTCTTAAAAACTACACTAAAATTAAATAAATTTTTGATTTTTTTAAAAAAATATTTACAATTATATTTTTTAACTTCACAATTAGTTTTTATTATTTTATAATATCTTGCATTGTACAAATACCACATGTCACTAAAGTCAAAGCTTTATCGCTAGTAAATTCAGTACCGATTCCGCAAAATATAGTTGTTCCTTTCACTTTTATATGATGCAAATGGATGAAGAAAATACAGGTGTAATTGACTTAAATAAAAATATTCAGCCCAATTCTAAATTCCCTCGTACAGCTACGTCGGAGATAATCTACGAAAAAGTAATTCTCAATTCCGACTTAACGCTACGAAAAGTGCAAAAATCTACGAAAGAAATATTCATTCGTAGCATATTTGTATTTCATGTATTACAATTTTTAAGGTTAAAATAACGAAAGAACTAGACATAATCAAAATATTAAAGAAATGATATGAAATATCTTACTATTTTTTTTTTTATTTATAATTATGTACTCTTAAAATACTTTTTTCTTCAAATAATATTCAAAAATTTTTAGATACCTACTACAAATTTGAAAACAAAAAACATCATTCTTACTTAAAAAAATTAATTCAAACATCAAAGTTGCCATTGTAAATTTAATTTTCTACTAAAACTTTTTTTCGTAGCGCAGCCAATTTTTCGTAGAAAGTCTACGAGGGAATTTAAAATAGGTGTGATTAACTTAAATTACTTTACAGAGGTGGACAACCGTTTGGCACGTTTAACATATAAACTTCAGAATTTCAAATAAACTCGTATATAGGAGTATTCGCTATACCCTGCATTATTTCAACTGAAATATGGCTCAATAAAAATAAAAAATTCATTCTACAATATTCCAAACTATACTGCATATTTTTCAAAAATAGAAAAAGTACTTATGGGAAAGTTGCAAAATTGTAAGACATAATATTAGTAGTACATTAGTTGTAGAGGAATAATTTAAAAACCCCAATTTTAAAGCATTAAAACTGTTAAAAGTTAAAACTAAATATAAATGTATTTTCTGAATACGTTAGATGAGTATACTACTAGACTTAAAAACTCGATTATTATGGGTGATTTCAATATATATCTTCTAAACGTCAACAGCAATGATTTTAGAGACTATATGTTACTTAATTATGACTTCATTATATAAAATAAAAATTTCACAGAATTTTCCACAAGAATAGGGAGGACAACTTCTATATTAATCTTTGCTTTCAAGCATGAGATTACGGCATCCCTTAAAATATCGTACAAATCACAAAATAGTGTTGGATTATGTAAATTTAGAAAAGGACTTTTTTTGGAATAACTTTAAATCCTTATGTCAATTTCAATGACATTGTGAATGATTTTAGTAACTTAATCATCAATAATACGATAAAAATAACCCCAAAAAAAAAAGCTAGAGTGGATGACTGACGAAATTATTTTTAAAGCTAAAGTTCGAGATTCATATTTTAAATTTCGGAAAAACAAATATAATGATCCAGATAAATTATAACATGATATTATACCAAAAACAAAAGTTAAACGTCTAATTCTACGGGCAAAATTCAAAACACTTTATTTCGAAAAAATAACGAGAAATCGTGGTATTGGAAAAGCTTTGGAATATTTACCAAAACGTTATGTTTAATAAAAATGTTAATAATCAAAGCATCAAAGTTATTGAGTACAATAGTACGAATTAAACTAATGATACAGAAATCGCACAATGTATGAATGAATACTTCATTAATGTAAAAAAAGAACTAAACTGCCAATGTGATGCAATTGATCATCTGTACATGAACAAATTGACTAGAGTCTTCAACTGCAATTTCATTTTATCCCCTACAAACTTAGAAGAAGTTACATTAGCTGCAACTGGTTAAGATAATATTTCAGCTAAATTTATAAAAAAATATTTTAATAAGTTTTTTACTTTATCCGTTAAATTTATTAATACATCATTCTAAACTAGTATTTTTCAAGATTAACTGAAAACTGCTGTAGTTACTCCCTATTTTGAAAAAAGAGATGTAGCAAATAAATCTTTTTATAGACCGATATCAGTATTAACATCTTTTGATATACATTTATTTATATCCAGCTTTATGCATGTGATGCTGTTCTGAAGTACTCTTGTAATAAAAAGTTAAATTTATTAAAAAATATAAATGATGATCTGAAAATTATAGAAGAGTGACTTCAAAAACACCATCTATTATTAAACATTAAAAAAACAAAAATACTTATTTTCCATAACAAAGAACTTCTACTTCTATAATGAAAAAATTTAAGTGGTTAAATCTTCCAATTACTTAGGCTTGATTGTAGACAGTTAGATGAAATGGTGTGAACATATCGATTCTCTAATTAAAAAAATATCCCCCTACATCTTAATTTTACGAAGACTTCGTAAATATTTCAATAAACTTACGTTTTTCATTATATATACTCGTACTTCTTACGGTCGGTAACGTAACTTTAATCTAAAATAGAATACCTTTAATTTGTATTATTATTAATAGTATAATTATTGTAACAATTTTAGATTATAAATAAAACCAAATAAAGACAAAAAAAAAAAATTTGGGCTATATGATAGTAGAGAACCATTCAGTCGGTTTAATCTATTTAAAAATATTAAAAATTATTACTAATTTATCTATTTAAAAATATTAAAAAAAAACCTTGACATAAATATATTTATAAAATGCAATTACAAAATTACATACTTAAAACTTTTTATTTAATTCAATTCAAAAATTTTACGCACATGCAACAATTACTTCTTTTCCGGATTTTTTGTTGCAATGCATTTACTTTCAAATGATTTAGTACCCTTGATTAATTATTTCAATTTTAAATAATTTTTAAATATATTCTTTTAACTTATTTTTTAATGTTATATATAATTAAATTTTTAATATTTTAATTCTTTTAAGACCCTCTCCAAATGGTCCCAAATTTCAAGGACACCAAGGAAATACGAAGAGGCACCTTCATATCAAATTTGGAAATCTAAATACAAACACCATACCAAAGTTAATATACCCTTTACATATTTCATAGGGTTATAAAAAAAAAGATCCATCCTGCCCCATAATTTTTGATTAAAAAAAACCAAAAAAACAAAGGTTAAATTAAAACAAGTAAAAAGACAGCCAATCGGTGCAATTATTTTATCAATTCAAAAATATTAAAAATTCTTACTGTTTTATCTTTTTAAAAATATTAAACAACAAATAAACTTGAAATAAATGGATTCGTAAAATGCAATTACAAAATTTTACGTACACAAAACAAATAAGAAGAAACACCTGTTCCTCCAAATATGAGGTTCTATCTTCTTTGGTTTCGGAATTATACTCGTTTGACCTCAATTCGATTAAAAGGTCCAGAATCCGAACCCATGGGCCGATTTCGCCCATATGCAATCCCCGCCGTACTTTAAGTCTTAGTAACCTACAGTTAAAATTCCATCAAGATAGCTCCATTAGTTTTTAAGTTATCGCGCCTACGGGCGAACGGAAATGGCTATATCGACTCAGGAGGTCACGCTGATCACAAATATATATACTTTTCCATATCTAGCTCGCTTCCTTTAGCTGGTTACAAATACCATACCAAAGTTAATATACGTAGGCGTAGATAACTCAAAAACTAACGGTAAATTCACATCTGAACATTACATTGTAGGAACATTACTATGTAGAACTTTAGTTATCACATCATTAATAGATATAATAAAAAGGAGTAATCCCAGATGACTCCCTTGCGGAAATACAAAGTTGGTTACAAATTATAAAGAAATGGCATCTCTAAAGAGAACCTTA
Organism: Dolichopus griseipennis; assembly: GCA_963082915.1. Classification (NCBI taxonomy): domain Eukaryota; kingdom Metazoa; phylum Arthropoda; class Insecta; order Diptera; family Dolichopodidae; genus Dolichopus; species Dolichopus griseipennis. Next base: position 159,657,335 of record OY720441.1, on the reverse strand, counting down.
AAATGTATTTGTGAAAGTTAAAACTCTATGCAATACAAAATATAAGTAGGAAATTCCAAAGTTCTAAGTTTAGATTGAATAATATTATGAGGTAACAGGTCGAAAGCTTTGCTCATATCCCTGTACATAACTTTGTTCTGTTTTCTAGATTTCATCATCATCATCATCAAATGGCGTCACAACTCGGGGTGAGTTTTAGCCTGATTTACTGCTGCCCGCCATACTTGTCGATTTTGTGCTGCAACTTTCCAGTTTCTGATATTAAGTTTTCTTAAATCATTTTCTAAGCCATCTGTCCATCTTAGCCTTGGTCTTCCTCTGTATCTATTTACAGGTGGAGCAACATCTAATATAAGTCTTTGTGACCTATTATTTGCCATTCTAGCAACGTGTCCAGCCCATCTAATTCTTTGTGCTTTAATAAAGCGGACCACGTCTTCATTATTTATTAGTAGTTGTAGTTCTTGATTGTTTCTGTGCATATATTCACCGTGTAGATTTTGTTTCGGTCCAAATATTTTCCTTAAAATTTTGCGTTCAAAAATTTTTAGACTATTTTCGTCTGATATTGATAATGTCCAATTTTCCGCACCATAGGTCAATACTGGTCTAACTAGGGTTTTATACATACACAGTTTTGAATGTCTAGATAAAAGCTTCGATTTAAATAGTTTTTGATGTGCATAGTAGCATTTGTTGGCCGCTTGGATTCTATTTTGTATTGAACAGTGCATGCTGTTGTCGTTGTTGAGCAATACTCCCAAATACGTAAAATTATCTACGCCTTCGAAGTTGTATTCTCCGATTGTTATGTTTTGCGGGCTGCGCCTAGTGTTTGAGCGTGATAATATCATATATTTTGTTTTATTTTCATTTATTCTTAAGCCAATTTTGATAGCTTCTGCTTCGAGTTTCACGAACTGCTCAACCATAGCTCTTTTGTTTCTGGCTATTATAGCAATATCGTCAGCAAAAGCGTTAATTTGTGATGATTTGTTGAATATATTTCCCCCTCTATCTAGATCTTTCGTTACGTAATGCAGCATAAGGTTGAAAATCACTGACGATAATGTGTCGCCTTGTTTTACACCTGTTTTTATGCTGAAAACCTCTGAAATTTGATTTTGTACTATGACGCTGCTTCTGGTGTTATTTAAGGTCATCATTGTAAGTCGAATTAGTTTTTCAGGGTATCCCAAATTGTGCAAAATTTTCGGTATTTCCTCTCTTTTAATGCTGTCGAAAGCTTGTTTGAAATCAACAAATAGTATATGCAAGTCAAGATTGTATTCGTAGCATTTTTCCATGTTTTGCTTTATGAGAAAAACTTGGTCTGTTGTTGATCTGTTTGGTCTAAAACCGCATTGATACTCAGCTAAGATGGTTTCTGCTTTCTCGTTTAGTCTTTCGTATAAAATTTTGCTAAAAATCTTATATGCAACATTTAGTAACATGATACCCCTGTAGTTACTGCAATTGAGTTTATCACCTTTTTTGTGGATAGGGAATATGGTACCAATTTCCCATTCTTTCGGCATGCTTTCATTCCTCAATATTTTACACATTAATCTGTGTAAGTGATGAAGCAGCTCTTCACCTCCTTTTTTAAAAAGTTCTGCAGTAATACCGTCTTCGCCTGGTGATTTTCCGTTTTTAAGTTTATTAATTGCTGCTGTAGTTTCTTCAATTGTCGGCTCTTCCGTATTAGGATTTCGTTCATTATCTCCTTCTATGTGAAATGAAAATGTTACTCCATCATTATTGTTATTGTCAATATTGAAAAGTTCTTCAAAGTACTGTTTCCACCTATCTATAATTTGGTGTTCGTCAGATAGAATAAAACCATTTTTATCCTTGCAATTTGTCAATTTAGGTTGGAAATTTCTTGTTTCTTCTTTTAGTCCTTTGTAAAAATTTTTTATGTCTTTGTTGTTGAAGTTGGATTCAATTTCTTCAACACGTTTCTTCATGTAACTACGTTTTTTTTTTCTACAAAGCTTAGTGGCATATTTCCTTTTCGTTTTATAGATCTCCTCGTTTCTCCTTGTATTTCTTTGTATCATTTTTAGCCTGGCTTCATTCTTGTCTTTAATTGCTTCAGTACATTCTATGTCAAACCATTCTTCATTTCTTCTATTCGTCTTTATGCCTATGGTTTCTTGAACTGTTGAGTTTATTGCACGTTTAATGTTTAACGATTTCATATTATTTTTTTCATTTCATTTTTATTTTTAGTTTCTAGATTTCATATTATTAATTAACAAAGAAGCTGTTTCAACGAGACTTGTTACGGTTTACTTCTTTCTTACAAAACCATACTGATTAAGTATTACAAATACACATATCCCAATATTATAAAACACAAAATTCTTTTCCGATATAAACATAATTGCTTAACAATTTATTTTCACACTTATCAAAATTGCTTAATTTGCAATAACGCAATTTAATTCAACTTAATTATTCCTAATAGTCTGTCTGATTTCCGGCAACCTTAATTTGAAGTACATTTCCAAAAATATGGATCATAAAACACATTGATTTTTTATTTGAAATGTTTATAACTAACCTGGAAATGTTTATAACTTCAAAATATTAAATTATTAAAACTAATAACACATTAATTTTGTAAAGGTATTTTTCTTGGAATTGTTTATTAATAAAAAATTATTACATAAAAGCCTCTTAGATGGTGTGGAAACGAGAAATATTAAAACATCAATTTTATAATAGTGTAAAATAAGTAGAAAGTCATTTTTGTGCAATTTTAAAATAAGTATTAACTAGCCTTCTAGAATCGGGGTGGATAGTTTTAAACATTTATCTACTAGGCTTCTCCATCTGACTCTATTAGGAGCATTTTTTTTGCATCCTCCAAGGTTTTCCCAGTTAAGGTAAGTTTTTAAGTTCAGTTACAGTAGAATTCATCTTCGGGTTCCTTGAGGATTCCATTCTAGTGCTTCCTTGTTATACATTCTTTTGGCTTTTTAAATGTGTGCCTATCCATCTCCACTTTTTTTCTGATTTCCTACCCAATCGGTTTTGCTTTGGCAGCTTTGCATAGGTCGTTCTTATTTATTGTGTTTGGCTAGTATACTCTGCGTTTGATTCTTAAAGACTTATTGGGTAGTGTAAATAAAATGAAGCTTATGCTTTTACTACACTTTTTGAAGTAATTACTACTATTACTACTACTAAATCATCAAATTTGTAATGGAAAAAATAATTGATAAACAAAATGAGTGGATCAGGTTCCCAGACTCAGTGGCAGAGATTACTACCGTAAAACAACAATGGTCAGAAAAATTTGGTTTTCCAAGTGTAATAGGTGCTATAGACTGTACACATATTCCAATTATGAAACCAAAACATTTCGGTGAATATGTAAATAGAAAAGGATATTGTTCTATAAACGTACAGGCCACTTGTGATGCCAATTACATGTTTACTAGTGTGGTAGTTCGTGTGGTGTGGTAGTAGATGATAGTCGAATTCTAAAACAATCCTCTCTTTATAAGCACATGAATAGAAGAACTAGTGATGCGATTATTCTTGGCTACTCTGGTTATGGTATATTACCGTGGCTTATGACTCCTTATAAAAATCCATCGTCACACAAAAGAGAAGCTATTTAATTAGGTTCATACAAAGGAAAGAGTTTTGATAGAGGATAGCTTTATACAATATAAACTGCGTACGTCTTTGGACAAATTGCCAAAGCTCATTCTTTGTGCGTTCATTTAGCATAATATTGCAAAAAAATACTGTGATCTAAACGATTTTGAATAAATACAGGAAGAAATTTTTTCGTAAAACGAAGAAGTAATAGAAGATAACGAACGTGAAAGACGTGGTCCTGGCTTGTTTAGAAGAACCGAAATTACAAATTTGTTGTTTGATTCAAAAAATTTATGTAAAAATTTAAAACAGAAATCAATTAAAATTATTTTCCATTATTTAATTATTTTGCTTTTATGAACTTAAGAACAAAATTGTTTAATTTAAATCACTAAATATATTTTCATTTGCAACATCTTCTTCAATTTCAATTGCTTCTTTCTTTATTTTCTTTAGTTTTATATTCCTTTTATTAGTTTGATCGTAAAACATAGCTAACGAAATTAACTTTATAATACTAAAAACGTTTTCTAAGTATTTTATCAATTCAAAAATATTAAAAATTCTTACTAATTTATCTATTTAAAAATGTTAAACAACAAATAAACTTGAAATAAATGTATTTGTAAAATACAATTACAAAATTACATATTTAAAACTTTTTATCTAATTCAATAAAATTTAACACACATGCAGCAATACTTCTTTTATGATTTTTAGCTGTAGTGCATTTACTGTTGAATGATTTAGTACCTTTGATTAATTATTTCAATTTCAAATAATTTTTAAATTTATTCTCTTAATTTACTTATTTTTTAATGTTTTATATAATTAAACTCAAAGTTATTCGAAAGAAATATTAATTTGTAATACTATTAATATAAAAGTTTATATAATTTGATGGTTTTTAATGTCAATTAAAACAATTAATGCTTTCGTTAGCTTTTTATCATAAAATTTAATATTCAAAATATGCAATAAATGTATTTCTAAAATACAATGACAAATTTAGAACTTTTCATATAATTCATTTATATATAAAAATAAATTTTACAACTTAAGTATCGTACACAATTTCTTAATTATATATTACCTTTGGTAATAATTCAATAAAATATAGGTATAATATAATAAAAATTAAAAAAAAAAAAATTTCGTCGTTTATTAAAAACATATTTTGTTTTTATTTATTAAATATAAAACATAATATGTTTGGTAGTAAAAATTTTAGCCTTTTAAAAATATAAAAGTGTTAAATAAGAACGGAAATAAGAAATAGTATATCATATTTGAAGTTTCTATCTTCATTAGTTTCGAATATATGCTCCAAATGATCATAAATTAAGGGAACACGTAGGAAATAGTAAAGAACACCCTTGTGCCAAATTTGAAGCTTCTACATTTGTTTGAAGTTACTATCTTTATGATTTTCGCAGATATACTGTAAGGTCTTCGAAAACATGTGGATGGTCTCCGCCCTACTCGAACTGGTTCCAAATTTCGGAGACACTAAGGGAATAGGAAAGGGACAACTTGATACCAAATTTGGAGATTCCATCTTCTTTGGATTCAGAATCATGCTTGTTGGCCTAAATCGCCATGCTTGTTGGACTTCGCCTATACACAGTCCGCACCGTTCTTTTAATACTAGTGAACCCTTGTACACAATTGGAACGTTCTATCTTCTAATTTTAAGCTACTTTTTTTTTATTTTTTGCAATGATATGCTTTAAGGTCTTCAGACCTGAGTGGATGGTCCCCGACCTACTACTCCAATTGGTCCTAAATTTCAAGCACTCTAAGGATATTTGAAGGTTCTATCTCCATTGTTTTCGGAATTATGCTTGTTTGGCCTAAATTCGATCAAAAATTTCTAGGATCCGAATCTCGACCGCACGCAACCCCCTTCATAGTCTCATTAATATACTGTGACCATTTTTGGGAAATTAAAATAAAGGACAAATGCAAAATTATGTTAAAAATAAAAAAAAAACAGAAAAAATAATCATATAATATATTTATATTATTATTTAAAATTAAGTAAAAACAATAACAAGTTTTCTTGACTAGAATATAAAGTTAAATAAAAAGTTTTTATAATATTATAATTTAAAATAATTAATTTGGTTTTATAAATAGTCTTTTTGACTAAAGCTAACAAAAAAAATAGAAAAAACTACATAAATGTTAAATTTAGTTATGAAGTTCGATATTTTTCCACAGAATGGATTTTTTTTAAAACATCTGGATTGCTAATTAAAAATCCTTTAAATTCTGAACAATTCATTTTAAAATTGCATTTTGTAATTAATAATGATCTTAAAGTATTTACTTTTAATTGCGATTTTTCGGTGGTCCAAATATTATTCATTATTGAAAACACTCTCTCGGTAGCAGCATTTGAAGCCGGTAGACATAGACAAAATTCAACAAGTATCACAATATTATTATATGCAATCATATTTGTATTAAAGTGATTGAAGAATTTCAATCCATCTTTCATCTACTGATATATTTTTTACCCTCCAGTCTTCTATTTTTTCATTATTTGCAAAAATTTTCACGCAGCTCACTTCATCAAATAAATTTTCATTATTTATTTTTAAATCATTTCTAAATTCATTTAGATAGGATAAAGTTTTTTCAATCTTGTCCCATTATAACATATTTCGTAACAATATCCAGTCGAAAATTTCTACATCTCTAAAAGCTTTATCCCACTGATTTAAAAAGCAATACAATCACATTGTTACCAAGTCTAATTCAACTGTAGGCTTCACTATTCGTTGGACAAAAGAGTTTTGTGACCCATATATCCGAAACATCATTACGAGTGGAATGCCTATTTATTTTATCAAATCTCGTTTGTTGCTTACTAATAATTTGAAATTCTGAACACCACACTGTAGGTTCTTTCATTAAGGTAAGATCCAATCCAATTAGTAAAACTACTTGGAAAACCATATTTTTCTAATTCTAGTAGAATGATACTGTGTTGTAAGATATAAAAAACTAGTAGATAACATCAGTTTGATAACTTGACTCCATATTATTTAAGAAGATATATGTGGATTCTGTGGATGATAAATTACTTGAAGTAGATTTATGTTTGACAAAGCCATGTTGAATACCAGAAATAGTATTAGAGCATTTTGAGTAAATTAACTCAAAAACCACCAGTTCCAGACAATTTTGCTATTGATCAATAGTTATTTACGAAATTTTTCAATCTTTTTTAAAAATAAATACTTTTTTCCGGATATCGCAAGTATTAAAAAGTGGAAGTTTTGATGAAGTATTAAAAAGTGGAAATATAGATGATGAAAGTGCACCCCGGATAATAGTTTATATTTGGTTTATCGAGATAATAAATTACTTGAGTACTTGGAATCTGTTAATCTAACGAAATTTGAGAATGGTTATTTATGTGATAAAAATTGGTTAACATCCGCACAAAAACTGCGAATCACGAAAAAACTCTCTAATCTCAACATTATCATTACTAGTACTGCTATTGTAATTCATAAGAGTTGAATACTCATCACATTTGCAGATATATTACAAACGTACAATTGATAAAGCTCTTCACATAAATTTTAAACTCATTAAAAAGTTATAAGAAATTGGTGTAATCAGTATCATTTGAGGTATTTGGCCCGATTTTTTTTTTGTTATTTCTTAGCTTTTTTAATTTATGTGTGTATCATTGGGGGCAAGAATACAAAGATCTCAGTCTGATCATAGGAATACATTGTCTTGAACTACTAAAAATGTTTCAAATGTTTCTAAGAAAAGTCATAAGAATTATGAAATTTACTTATAGCGTCATAAGGTATTTTTTTATAATGAAATTGGTGCACGTTTTGACCTAAAGAATATAAGGTGCATTAACTCAATAAAAAAACTTTAAGGAGGATGAAAAAGGAAAATCGAAATTTAATAGGTTATTCCAATCTGAAGTAAATATTAGGTGAAGTTGTTTACCTTGAAAATTAGGTATATTAGAAATTTGTTGATCATATTGATAACATCAATAAATACAGCATCCTACTTCATTGGGATTCATTCATTGAAATGCTGTTAAGAATCACAAAGGATTCTTCGTCATGTTTAAAGATGTAAAATCACCAAACAGCATGATTTCGTCTGTATCACATAATTTTTCAATTATATCATTAACTAGCAGATTTACCCGGCGTTTCCCGAGAGCGTGCAATTTTTGAAAAAGCAAGTTTCGGCCAATTTTTTGAAGAACTACTTTGGTTAAAAAGAAAAATATTTGTGGAGTTCCGTTAACCCATTGTGGCCCAACAGCTTTTTAAAGGTTTTTTCGTTGCTTGGCTATAAATTAGAAATGATTTAGCAGATTGACTTCAAATTTTGTATATGTGTTCCTCTTTGAGAATGGAGTTCAGACTTGGAATTTGTTCTATTAACAGACTTGGAATTTGTTAACCCGACGATTGTTAAAAAAAAAATTTGTAAGTAAATTACGTCAAATTTTTGAAAGTAGGTAAAACTTCTTTGGATTAGGCCATTAGAGGAATGTTTAAAAACATGTTTTGTCGAGTTCTTTTAACCGATTGCGAAACAAAAACTTTAAAAAACAGTTTGCAAAACAGTTTGAACGATTATCTCTAATTTTTCTATACGCGGTGCTTCTTGACAATTTGGTGCTTCTTGACGATAGATTTTCCGGTGATTGACGATAGAGTTTCCGACGAATAATGTTTACTGGATTAAAATTTTTATTTTTATTATTATTTAATAATTATAAAAAGTTTCAAGGGAAATTTGATAAATTTGTTGAAAACTTGCAAGAATAATTCAAAAAAAAGCGTTTTAAAAAAATTTCTTTATTACATTTTAAAATAAACATGTAAACCATGTGTAATTTTTCTGTTAACTTTTTCCAATAACATCAACTTAAATTAAAACTCAATTGATTGGCGGGGCAACGTGCATCGGGTAATAGCTACTTTACATATAAGTATTATTATACCCGTTTGACTATAGGTTTCGAAATTTGGAAATTTGGAAAAAGAAATGGCATCTCTAAAGAGAACCTTAAAATGTATTTGTGAAAGTTAAAACTCTATGCAATACAAAATATAAGTAGGAAATTCCAAAGTTCTAAGTTTAGATTGAATAATATTATGAGGTAACAGGTCGAAAGCTTTGCTCATATCCCTGTACATAACTTTGTTCTGTTTTCTAGATTTCATATTATTAATTAACAAAGAAGCTGTTTCAACAAGACTTGTTACGGTTTACTTCTTTCTTACAAAACCATACTGATTAAGTATTACAAATACACATATCCCAATATTATAAAACACAAAATTCTTTTCCGATATAAACATAATTGCTTAACAATTTATTTTCACACTTATCAAAATTGCTTAATTTGCAATAACGCAATTTAATTCAACTTAATTATTCCTAATAGTCTGTCTGATTTCCGGCAACCTTAATTTGAAGTACATTTCCAAAAATATGGATCATAAAACACATTGATTTTTTATTTGAAATGTTTATAACTAACCTAGAAATGTTTATACCTTCAAAATATTAAATTATTAAAACTAATAACACATTAATTTTGTAAAGGTATTTTTCTTGGAATTGTTTATTAATAAAAAATTATTATATAAAAGCCTCTTAGATGGTGTGGAAACGAGAAATATTAAAACATCAATTTTATAAGAGTGTAAAATAAGTAGAAAGTCATTTTTGTGCAATTTTAAAATAAGTATTAACTAGCCTTCTAGAATCGGGGTGGATATTTTTAAACATTTATCTACTAGGCTTCTCCATCTGACTCTATTAGGAGCATTTTTTTTGCATCCTACAAGGTTTTCCCAGTTAAGGTAAGTTTTTAAGTTCAGTTACAGTAGAATTCATCTTCGGGTTCCTTGAGGATTCCATTCTAGTGCTTCCTTGTTATACATTCTTTTGGCTTTTTAAATGTGTGCCTATCCATCTCCACTTTTTTTCTGATTTCCTACCCAATCGGTTTTGCTTTGGCAGCTTTGCATAGGTCGTTCTTATTTATTGTGTTTGGCTAGTATACTCTGCGTTTGATTCTTAAAGACTTATTGGGTAGTGTAAATAAAATGAAGCTTATGCTTTTACTACACTTTTTGAAGTAATTACTACTATTACTACTACTAAATCATCAAATTTGTAATGGAAAAAATAATTGATAAACAAAATGAGTGGATCAGGTTCCCAGACTCAGTGGCAGAGATTACTACCGTAAAACAACAATGGTCAGAAAAATTTGGTTTTCCAAGTGTAATAGGTGCTATAGACTGTACACATATTCCAATTATGAAACCAAAACATTTCGGTGAATATGTAAATAGAAAAGGATATTGTTCTATAAACGTACAGGCCACTTGTGATGCCAATTACATGTTTACTAGTGTGGTAGTTCGTGTGGTGTGGTAGTAGATGATAGTCGAATTCTAAAACAATCCTCTCTTTATAAGCACATGAATAGAAGAACTAGTGATGCGATTATTCTTGGCTACTCTGGTTATGGTATATTACCGTGGCTTATGACTCCTTATAAAAACCCATCGTCACCAAAAGAGAAGCTATTTAATTAGGTTCATACAAAGGAAAGAGTTTTGATAGAGGATAGCTTTATACAATATAAACTACGTACGTCTTTGGACAAATTGCCAAAGCTCATTCTTTGTGCGTTCATTTAGCATAATATTGCAAAAAAATACTGTGATCTAAACGATTTTGAATAAATACAGGAAGAAATTTTTTCGTAAAACGAAGAAGTAATAGAAGATAACGAACGTGAAAGACGTGGTCCTGGCTTGTTTAGAAGAACCGAAATTACAAATTTGTTGTTTGATTCAAATATGTAAAAATTTAAAACAGAAATCAATTAAAATTATTTTCCATTATTTAATTATTTTGCTTTTATGAACTTAAGAACAAAATTGTTTAATTTAAATCGCTAAATATATTTTCATTTGCAACATCTTCTTCAATTTCAATTGCTTCTTTCTTTATTTTCTTTAGTTTTATATTCCTTTTATTAGTTTGATCGTAAAACATAGCTAACGAAATTAACTTTATAATACTAAAAACGTTTTCTAAGTATTTTATCAATTCAAAAATATTAAAAATTCTTACTAATTTATCTATTTAAAAATGTTAAACAACAAATAAACTTGAAATAAATGTATTTGTAAAATACAATTACAAAATTACATATTTAAAACTTTTTATCTAATTCAATAAAATTTAACACACATGCAGCAATACTTCTTTTATGATTTTTAGCTGTAGTGCATTTACTGTTGAATGATTTAGTACCTTTGATTAATTATTTCAATTTCAAATAATTTTTAAATTTATTCTCTTAATTTACTTATTTTTTAATGTTTTATATAATTAAACTCAAAGTTATTCGAAAGAAATATTAATTTGTAATACTATTAATATAAAAGTTTATATAATTTGATGGTTTTTAATGTCAATTAAAACAATTAATGCTTTCGTTAGCTTTTTATCATAAAATTTAATATTCAAAATATGCAATAAATGTATTTCTAAAATACAATGACAAATTTAGAACTTTTCATATAATTCATTTATATATAAAAATAAATTTTACAACTTAAGTATCGTACACAATTTCTTAATTATATATTACCTTTGGTAATAATTCAATAAAATATAGGTATAATATAATAAAAATTAAAAAAAAAAAAATTTCGTCGTTTATTAAAAACATATTTTGTTTTTATTTATAAAATATAAAACATAATATGTTTGGTAGTAAAAATTTTAGCCTTTTAAAAATATAAAAGTGTTAAATAAGAACGGAAATAAGAAATAGTATATCATATTTGAAGTTTCTATCTTCATTAGTTTCGAATATATGCTCCAAATGATCATAAATTAAGGGAACACGTAGGAAATAGTAAAGAACACCCTTGTGCCAAATTTGAAGCTTCTACATTTGTTTGAAGTTACTATCTTTATGATTTTCGCAGATATACTGTAAGGTCTTCGAAAACATGTGGATGGTCTCCGCCCTATTCGAACTGGTTCCAAATTTCGGAGACACTAAGGGAATAGGAAAGGGACAACTTGATACCAAATTTGGAGATTCCATCTTCTTTGGATTCGGAATCATGCTTGTTGGCCTAAATCGCCATGCTTGTTGGACTTCGCCTATACACAGTTCGCACCGTTCTTTTAATACTAGTGAACCCTTGTACACAATTGGAACGTTCTATCTTCTAATTTCAAGCTACTTTTTTTTTATTTTTTGCAATGATATGCTTTAAGGTCTTCAGACCTGAGTGGATAGTCCCCGACCTACTACTCCAATTGGTCCTAAATTTCAAGCACTCTAAGGATATTTGAAGGTTCTATCTCCATTGTTTTCGGAATTATGCTTGTTTGGCCTAAATTCGATCAAAAATTTCTAGGATCCGAATCTCGACCGCACGCAACCCCCTTCAGAGTCTCATTAATATACTGTGACCATTTTTGGGAAATTAAAATAAAGGACAAATGCAAAATTATGTTAAAAATAAAAAAAAAACAGAAAAAATAATCATATAATATATTTATATTATTATTTAAAATTAAGTAAAAACAATAACAAGTTTTCTTGACTAGAATACAAAGTTAAATAAAAAGTTTTTATAATATTATAATTTAAAATAATTAATTTGGTTTTATAAATAGTCTTTTTGACTAAAGCTAACAAAAAAAATAGAAAAAACTACATAAATGTTAAATTTAGTTATGAAGTTCGATATTTTTCCACAGAATGGATTTTTTTTAAAACATCTGGATTGCTAATTAAAAATCCTTTAAATTCTGAACAATACATTTTAAAATTGCATTTTGTAATTAATAATGATCTTAAAGTATTTACTTTTAATTGCGATTTTTCGGTGGTCCAAATATTATTCATTATTGAAAACACTCTCTCGGTAGCAGCATTTGAAGCCGGTAGACATAGACAAAATTCAACAAGTATCACAATATTATTATATGCAATCAAATTTGTATTAAAGTGATTGAAGAATTTCAATCCATCTTTCATCTACTGATATATTTTTTACCCTCCAGTCTTCTATTTTTTCATTATTTGCAAAAATTTTCACGCAGCTCACTTCATCAAATAAATTTTTATTATTTATTTTTAAATCATTTCTAAATTCATTTAGATAGGATAAAGTTTTTTCAATCTTGTCCCATGATAACATATTTCGTAACAATATCCATTCGAAAATTTCTACATCTCTAAAAGCTTTATCCCACTGATTTAAAAAGCAATACAATCACATTGTTACCAAGTCTAATTCAACTGTAGGCTTCACTATTCGTTGGACAAAAGAGTTTTGTGACCCATATATCCGAAACATCATTACGAGTGGAATGCCTATTTATTTTATCAAATCTCGTTTGTTGCTTACTAATAATTTGAAATTCTGAACACCACACTGTAGGTTCTTTCATTAAGGTAAGATCCAATCCAATTAGTAAAACTACTTGGAAAACCATATTTTTCTAATTCTAGTAGAATGATACTGTGTTGTAAGATATAAAAAACTAGTAGATAACATCAGTTTGATAACTTGACTCCATATTATTTAAGAAGATATATGTGGATTCTGTGGATGATAAATTACTTGAAGTAGATTTATGTTTGACAAAGCCATGTTGAATACCAGAAATAGTATTAGAGCATTTTGAGTAAATTAACTCAAAAACCACCAGTTCCAGACAATTTTGCTATTGATCAATAGTTATTTACGAAATTTTTCAATCTTTTTTAAAAATAAATACTTTTTTCCGGATATTGCAAGTATTAAAAAGTGGAAGTTTTGATGAAGTATTAAAAAGTGGAAATATAGATGATGAAAGTGCACCCCGGATAATAGTTTATATTTGGTTTATCGAGATAATAAATTACTTGAGTACTTGGAATCTGTTAATCTAACGAAATTTGAGAATGGTTATTTATGTGATAAAAATTGGTTAACATCCGCACAAAAACTGCGAATCACGAAAAAACTCTCTAATCTCAGCATTATCATTACTAGTACTGCTATTGTAATTCATAAGAGTTGAATATTCATCACATTTGCAGATATATTACAAACGTACAATTGATAAAGCTCTTCACATAAATTTTAAACTCATTAAAAAGTAATAAGAAATTGGTGTAATCAGTATCATTTGAGGTATTTGGCCCGATTTTTTTTTTGTTATTTCTTAGCTTTTTTAATTTATGTGTGTATCATTGGGGGCAAGAATACAAAGATCTCAGTCTGATCATAGGAATACATTGTCTTGAACTACTAAAAATGTTTCAAATGTTTCTAAGAAAAGTCATAAGAATTATGAAATTTACTTATAGCGTCATAAGGTATTTTTTTATAATGAAATTGGTGCACGTTTTGACCTAAAGAATATAAGGTGCATTAACTCAATAAAAAACTTTAAGGAGGATGAAAAAGGAAAATCGAAATTTAATAGGTTATTCCAATCTGAAGTAAATATTAGGTGAAGTTGTTTACCTTGAAAATTAGGTATATTAGAAATTTGTTGATCATATTGATAACATCAATAAATACAGCATCCTAATTCATTGGGATTCATTCATTGAAATGCTGTTAAGAATCACAAAGGATTCTTCGTCATGTTTAAAGATGTAAAATCACCAAACAGCATGATTTCGTCTGTATCACATAATTTTTCAATTATATCATTAACTAGCAGATTTACCCGGCGTTTCCCGAGAGCGTGCAAATTTTGAAAAAGCAAGTTTCGGCCAATTTTTTGAAGAACTACTTTGGTTAAAAAGAAAAATATTTGTGGAGTTCCGTTAACCCATTGTGGCCCAACAGCTTTTTAAAGGTTTTTTCGTTGCTTGGCTATAAATTAGAAATGATTTAGCAGATTGACTTCAAATTTTGTATATGTGTTCCTCTTTGAGAATGGAGTTCAGACTTGGAATTTGTTCTATTAACAGACTTGGAATTTGTTAACCCGACGATTGTTAAAAAAAAAATTTGTAAGTAAATTACGTCAAATTTTTGAAAGTAGGTAAAACTTCTTTGGATTAGGCCATTAGAGGAATGTTTAAAAACATGTTTTGTCGAGTTCTTTTAACCGATTGCGAAACAAAAACTTTAAAAAACAGTTTGCAAAACAGTTTGAACGATTATCTCTAATTTTTCTATACGCGGTGCTTCTTGACAATTTGGTGCTTCTTGACGATAGATTTTCCGGTGATTGACGATAGAGTTTCCGACGAATAATGTTAACTGGATTAAAATTTTTATTTTTATTATTATTTAATAATTATAAAAAGTTTCAAGGGAAATTTGATAAATTTGTTGAAAACTTGCAAGAATAATTCAAAAAAAAGCGTTTTAAAAAAATTTCTTTATTACATTTTAAAATAAACATGTAAACCATGTGTAATTTTTCTGTTAACTTTTCCAATAACATCAACTTAAATTAAAACTCAATTGACTGGCGGGGCAACGTGCATCGGGTAATAGCTACTTTACATATAAGTATTATTATACCCGTTTGACTATAGGTTTCGAAATTTGGAAATTTGGAAAAAGAAATGGCATCTCTAAAGAGAACCTTAAAATGTATTTGTGAAAGTTAAAACTCTATGCAATACAAAATATAAGTAGGAAATTCCAAAGTTCTAAGTTTAGATTGAATAATATTATGAGGTAACAGGTCGAAAGCTTTGCTCATATCCCTGTACATAACTTTGTTCTGTTTTCTAGATTTCATATTATTAATTAACAAAGAAGCTGTTTCAACAAGACTTGTTACGGTTTACTTCTTTCTTACAAAACCATACTGATTAAGTATTACAAATACACATATCCCAATATTATAAAACACAAAATTCTTTTCCGATATAAACATAATTGCTTAACAATTTATTTTCACACTTATCAAAATTGCTTAATTTGCAATAACGCAATTTAATTCAACTTAATTATTCCTAATAGTCTGTCTGATTTCCGGCAACCTTAATTTGAAGTACATTTCCAAAAATATGGATCATAAAACACATTGATTTTTTATTTGAAATGTTTATAACTAACCTAGAAATGTTTATAGCTTCAAAATATTAAATTATTAAAACTAATAACACATTAATTTTGTAAAGGTATTTTTCTTGGAATTGTTTATTAATAAAAAATTATTATATAAAAGCCTCTTAGATGGTGTGGAAACGAGAAATATTAAAACATAAATTTTATAAGAGTGTAAAATAAGTAGAAAGTCATTTTTGTGCAATTTTAAAATAAGTATTAACTAGCCTTCTAGAATCGGGGTGGATATTTTTAAACATTTATCTACTAGGCTTCTCCATCTGACTCTATTAGGAGCATTTTTTTTGCATCCTACAAGGTTTTCCCAGTTAAGGTAAGTTTTTAAGTTCAGTTACAGTAGAATTCATCTTCGGGTTCCTTGAGGATTCCATTCTAGTGCTTCCTTGTTATACATTCTTTTGGCTTTTTAAATGTGTGCCTATCCATCTCCACTTTTTTTCTGATTTCCTACCCAATCGGTTTTGCTTTGGCAGCTTTGCATAGGTCGTTCTTATTTATTGTGTTTGGCTAGTATACTCTGCGTTTGATTCTTAAAGACTTATTGGGTAGTGTAAATAAAATGAAGCTTATGCTTTTACTACACTTTTTGAAGTAATTACTACTATTACTACTACTAAATCATCAAATTTGTAATGGAAAAAATAATTGATAAACAAAATGAGTGGATCAGGTTCCCAGACTCAGTGGCAGAGATTACTACCGTAAAACAACAATGGTCAGAAAAATTTGGTTTTCCAAGTGTAATAGGTGCTATAGACTGTACACATATTCCAATTATGAAACCAAAACATTTCGGTGAATATGTAAATAGAAAAGGATATTGTTCTATAAACGTACAGGCCACTTGTGATGCCAATTACATGTTTACTAGTGTGGTAGTTCGTGTGGTGTGGTAGTAGATGATAGTCGAATTCTAAAACAATCCTCTCTTTATAAGCACATGAATAGAAGAACTAGTGATGCGATTATTCTTGGCTACTCTGGTTATGGTATATTACCGTGGCTTATGACTCCTTATAAAAACCCATCGTCACCAAAAGAGAAGCTATTTAATTAGGTTCATACAAAGGAAAGAGTTTTGATAGAGGATAGCTTTATACAATATAAACTACGTACGTCTTTGGACAAATTGCCAAAGCTCATTCTTTGTGCGTTCATTTAGCATAATATTGCAAAAAAATACTGTGATCTAAACGATTTTGAATAAATACAGGAAGAAATTTTTTCGTAAAACGAAGAAGTAATAGAAGATAACGAACGTGAAAGACGTGGTCCTGGCTTGTTTAGAAGAACCGAAATTACAAATTTGTTGTTTGATTCAAATATGTAAAAATTTAAAACAGAAATCAATTAAAATTATTTTCCATTATTTAATTATTTTGCTTTTATGAACTTAAGAACAAAATTGTTTAATTTAAATCACTAAATATATTTTCATTTGCAACATCTTCTTCAATTTCAATTGCTTCTTTCTTTATTTTCTTTAGTTTTATATTCCTTTTATTAGTTTGATCGTAAAACATAGCTAACGAAATTAACTTTATAATACTAAAAACGTTTTCTAAGTATTTTATCAATTCAAAAATATTAAAAATTCTTACTAATTTATCTATTTAAAAATGTTAAACAACAAATAAACTTGAAATAAATGTATTTGTAAAATACAATTACAAAATTACATATTTAAAACTTTTTATCTAATTCAATAAAATTTAACACACATGCAGCAATACTTCTTTTATGATTTTTAGCTGTAGTGCATTTACTGTTGAATGATTTAGTACCTTTGATTAATTATTTCAATTTCAAATAATTTTTAAATTTATTCTCTTAATTTACTTATTTTTTAATGTTTTATATAATTAAACTCAAAGTTATTCGAAAGAAATATTAATTTGTAATACTATTAATATAAAAGTTTATATAATTTGATGGTTTTTAATGTCAATTAAAACAATTAATGCTTTCGTTAGCTTTTTATCATAAAATTTAATATTCAAAATATGCAATAAATGTATTTCTAAAATACAATGACAAATTTAGAACTTTTCATATAATTCATTTATATATAAAAATAAATTTTACAACTTAAGTATCGTACACAATTTCTTAATTATATATTACCTTTGGTAATAATTCAATAAAATATAGGTATAATATAATAAAAATTAAAAAAAAAAAAATTTCGTCGTTTATTAAAAACATATTTTGTTTTTATTTATAAAATATAAAACATAATATGTTTGGTAGTAAAAATTTTAGCCTTTTAAAAATATAAAAGTGTTAAATAAGGACGGAAATAAGAAATAGTATATCATATTTGAAGTTTCTATCTTCATTAGTTTCGAATATATGCTCCAAATGATCATAAATTAAGGGAACACGTAGGAAATAGTAAAGAACACCCTTGTGCCAAATTTGAAGCTTCTACATTTGTTTGAAGTTACTATCTTTATGATTTTCGCAGATATACTGTAAGGTCTTCGAAAACATGTGGATGGTCTCCGCCCTATTCGAACTGGTTCCAAATTTCGGAGACACTAAGGGAATAGGAAAGGGACAACTTGATACCAAATTTGGAGATTCCATCTTCTTTGGATTCGGAATCATGCTTGTTGGCCTAAATCGCCATGCTTGTTGGACTTCGCCTATACACAGTCCGCACCGTTCTTTTAATACTAGTGAACCCTTGTACACAATTGGAACGTTCTATCTTCTAATTTTAAGCTACTTTTTTTTTATTTTTTGCAATGATATGCTTTAAGGTCTTCAGACCTGAGTGGATGGTCCCCGACCTACTACTCCAATTGGTCCTAAATTTCAAGCACTCTAAGGATATTTGAAGGTTCTATCTCCATTGTTTTCGGAATTATGCTTGTTTGGCCTAAATTCGATCAAAAATTTCTAGGATCCGAATCTCGACCGCACGCAACCCCCTTCAGAGTCTCATTAATATACTGTGACCATTTTTGGGAAATTAAAATAAAGGACAAATGCAAAATTATGTTAAAAATAAAAAAAAAACAGAAAAAATAATCATATAATATATTTATATTATTATTTAAAATTAAGTAAAAACAATAACAAGTTTTCTTGACTAGAATACAAAGTTAAATAAAAAGTTTTTATAATATTATAATTTAAAATAATTAATTTGGTTTTATAAATAGTCTTTTTGACTAAAGCTAACAAAAAAAATAGAAAAAACTACATAAATGTTAAATTTAGTTATGAAGTTCGATATTTTTCCACAGAATGGATTTTTTTTAAAACATCTGGATTGCTAATTAAAAATCCTTTAAATTCTGAACAATTCATTTTAAAATTGCATTTTGTAATTAATAATGATCTTAAAGTATTTACTTTTAATTGCGATTTTTCGGTGGTCCAAATATTATTCATTATTGAAAACACTCTCTCGGTAGCAGCATTTGAAGCCGGTAGACATAGACAAAATTCAACAAGTATCACAATATTATTATATGCAATCAAATTTGTATTAAAGTGATTGAAGAATTTCAATCCATCTTTCATCTACTGATATATTTTTTACCCTCCAGTCTTCTATTTTTTCATTATTTGCAAAAATTTTCACGCAGCTCACTTCATCAAATAAATTTTTATTATTTATTTTTAAATCATTTCTAAATTCATTTAGATAGGATAAAGTTTTTTCAATCTTGTCCCATGATAACATATTTCGTAACAATATCCATTCGAAAATTTCTACATCTCTAAAAGCTTTATCCCACTGATTTAAAAAGCAATACAATCACATTGTTACCAAGTCTAATTCAACTGTAGGCTTCACTATTCGTTGGACAAAAGAGTTTTGTGACCCATATATCCGAAACATCATTACGAGTGGAATGCCTATTTATTTTATCAAATCTCGTTTGTTGCTTACTAATAATTTGAAATTCTGAACACCACACTGTAGGTTCTTTCATTAAGGTAAGATCCAATCCAATTAGTAAAACTACTTGGAAAACCATATTTTTCTAATTCTAGTAGAATGATACTGTGTTGTAAGATATAAAAAACTAGTAGATAACATCAGTTTGATAACTTGACTCCATATTATTTAAGAAGATATATGTGGATTCTGTGGATGATAAATTACTTGAAGTAGATTTATGTTTGACAAAGCCATGTTGAATACCAGAAATAGTATTAGAGCATTTTGAGTAAATTAACTCAAAAACCACCAGTTCCAGACAATTTTGCTATTGATCAATAGTTATTTACGAAATTTTTCAATCTTTTTTAAAAATAAATACTTTTTTCCGGATATCGCAAGTATTAAAAAGTGGAAGTTTTGATGAAGTATTAAAAAGTGGAAATATAGATGATGAAAGTGTACCCCGGATAATAGTTTATATTTGGTTTATCGAGATAATAAATTACTTGAGTACTTGGAATCTGTTAATCTAACGAAATTTGAGAATGGTTATTTATGTGATAAAAATTGGTTAACATCCGCACAAAAACTGCGAATCACGAAAAAACTCTCTAATCTCAACATTATCATTACTAGTACTGCTATTGTAATTCATAAGAGTTGAATACTCATCACATTTGCAGATATATTACAAACGTACAATTGATAAAGCTCTTCACATAAATTTTAAACTCATTAAAAAGTTATAAGAAATTGGTGTAATCAGTATCATTTGAGGTATTTGGCCCGATTTTTTTTTTGTTATTTCTTAGCTTTTTTAATTTATGTGTGTATCATTGGGGGCAAGAATACAAAGATCTCAGTCTGATCATAGGAATACATTGTCTTGAACTACTAAAAATGTTTCAAATGTTTCTAAGAAAAGTCATAAGAATTATGAAATTTACTTATAGCGTCATAAGGTATTTTTTTATAATGAAATTGGTGCACGTTTTGACCTAAAGAATATAAGGTGCATTAACTCAATAAAAAAACTTTAAGGAGGATGAAAAAGGAAAATCGAAATTTAATAGGTTATTCCAATCTGAAGTAAATATTAGGTGAAGTTGTTTACCTTGAAAATTAGGTATATTAGAAATTTGTTGATCATATTGATAACATCAATAAATACAGCATCCTACTTCATTGGGATTCATTCATTGAAATGCTGTTAAGAATCACAAAGGATTCTTCGTCATGTTTAAAGATGTAAAATCACCAAACAGCATGATTTCGTCTGTATCACATAATTTTTCAATTATATCATTAACTAGCAGATTTACCCGGCGTTTCCCGAGAGCGTGCAATTTTTGAAAAAGCAAGTTTCGGCCAATTTTTTGAAGAACTACTTTGGTTAAAAAGAAAAATATTTGTGGAGTTCCGTTAACCCATTGTGGCCCAACAGCTTTTTAAAGGTTTTTTCGTTGCTTGGCTATAAATTAGAAATGATTTAGCAGATTGACTTCAAATTTTGTATATGTGTTCCTCTTTGAGAATGGAGTTCAGACTTGGAATTTGTTCTATTAACAGACTTGAAATTTGTTAACCCGACGATTGTTAAAAAAAAAATTTGTAAGTAAATTACGTCAATTTTTTGAAAGTAGGTAAAACTTCTTTGGATTAGGCCATTAGAGGAATGTTTAAAAACATGTTTTGTCGAGTTCTTTTAACCGATTGCGAAACAAAAACTTTAGAAAACAGTTTGCAAAACAGTTTGAACGATTATCTCTAATTTTTCTATACGCGGTGCTTCTTGACAATTTGGTGCTTCTTGACGATAGATTTTCCGGTGATTGACGATAGAGTTTCCGGCGAATAATGTTAACTGGATTAAAATTTTTATTTTTATTATTATTTAATAATTATAAACAGTTTCAAGGGAAATTTGATAAATTTGTTGAAAACTTGCAAGAATAATTCTAAAAAAAGCGTTTTAAAAAAATTTCTTTATTACATTTTAAAATAAACATGTAAACCATGTGTTATTTTTCTGTTAACTTTTTCCAATAACATCAACTTAAATTAAAACTCAATTGACTGGCGGGGCAACGTGCATCGGGTAATAGCTACTTTACATATAAGTATTATTATACCCGTTTGACTATAGGTTTCGAAATTTGGAAATTTGGAAAAAGAAATGGAATCTCTAAAGAGAACCTTAAAATGTATTTGTGAAAGTTAAAACTCTATGCAATACAAAATATAAGTAGGAAATTCCAAAGTTCTAAGTTTAGATTGAATAATATTATGAGGTAACAGGTCGAAAGCTTTGCTCATATCCCTGTACATAACTTTGTTCTGTTTTCTAGATTTCATATTATTAATTAACAAAGAAGCTGTTTCAACAAGACTTGTTACGGTTTACTTCTTTCTTACAAAACCATACTGATTAAGTATTACAAATACACATATCCCAATATTATAAAACACAAAATTCTTTTCCGATATAAACATAATTGCTTAACAATTTATTTTCACACTTATCAAAATTGCTTAATTTGCAATAACGCAATTTAATTCAACTTAATTATTCCTAATAGTCTGTATGATTTCCGGCAACCTTAATTTGAAGTACATTTCCAAAAATATGGATCATAAAACACATTGATTTTTTATTTGAAATGTTTATAACTAACCTGGAAATGTTTATAACTTCAAAATATTAAATTATTAAAACTAATAACACATTAATTTTGTAAAGGTATTTTTCTTGGAATTGTTTATTAATAAAAAATTATTATATAAAAGCCTCTTAGATGGTGTGGAAACGAGAAATATTAAAACATCAATTTTATAAGAGTGTAAAATAAGTAGAAAGTCATTTTTGTGCAATTTTAAAATAAGTATTAACTAGCCTTCTAGAATCGGGGTGGATATTTTTAAACATTTACCTACTAGGCTTCTCCATCTGACTCTATTAGGAGCATTTTTTTTGCATCCTACAAGGTTTTCCCAGTTAAGGTAAGTTTTTAAGTTCAGTTACAGTAGAATTCATCTTCGGGTTCCTTGAGGATTCCATTCTAGTGCTTCCTTGTTATACATTCTTTTGGCTTTTTAAATGTGTGCCTATCCATCTCCACTTTTTTTCTGATTTCCTACCCAATCGGTTTTGCTTTGGCAGCTTTGCATAGGTCGTTCTTATTTATTGTGTTTGGCTAGTATACTCTGCGTTTGATTCTTAAAGACTTATTGGGTAGTGTAAATAAAATGAAGCTTATGCTTTTACTACACTTTTTGAAGTAATTACTACTATTACTACTACTAAATCATCAAATTTGTAACGGCTTTATAAGCACATGAATAGAAGAACTAGTGATGCGATTATTCTTGGCTACTCTGGTTATGGTATATTACCGTGGCTTATGACTCCTTATAAAAACCCATCGTCACCAAAAGAGAAGCTATTTAATTAGGTTCATACAAAGGAAAGAGTTTTGATAGAGGATAGCTTTATACAATATAAACTACGTACGTCTTTGGACAAATTGCCAAAGCTCATTCTTTGTGCGTTCATTTAGCATAATATTGGAAAAAAATACTGTGATCTAAACGATTTTGAATAAATACAGGAAGAAATTTTTTCGTAAAACGAAGAAGTAATAGAAGATAACGAACGTGAAAGACGTGGTCCTGGCTTGTTTAGAAGAACCGAAATTACAAATTTGTTGTTTGATTCAAATATGTAAAAATTTAAAACAGAAATCAATTAAAATTATTTTCCATTATTTAATTATTTTGCTTTTATGAACTTAAGAACAAAATTGTTTAATTTAAATCACTAAATATATTTTCATTTGCAATATCTTCTTCAATTTCAATTGCTTCTTTCTTTATTTTCTTTAGTTTTATATTCCTTTTATTAGTTTGATCGTAAAACATAGCTAACGAAATTAACTTTATAATACTAAAAACGTTTTCTAAGTATTTTATCAATTCAAAAATATTAAAAATTCTTACTAATTTATCTATTTAAAAATGTTAAACAACAAATAAACTTGAAATAAATGTATTTGTAAAATACAATTACAAAATTACATATTTAAAACTTTTTATCTAATTCAATAAAATTTAACACACATGCAGCAATACTTCTTTTATGATTTTTAGCTGTAGTGCATTTACTGTTGAATGATTTAGTACCTTTGATTAATTATTTCAATTTCAAATAATTTTTAAATTTATTCTCTTAATTTACTTATTTTTTAATGTTTTATATAATTAAACTCAAAGTTATTCGAAAGAAATATTAATTTGTAATACTATTAATATAAAAGTTTATATAATTTGATGGTTTTTAATGTCAATTAAAACAATTAATGCTTTCGTTAGCTTTTTATCATAAAATTTAATATTCAAAATATGCAATAAATGTATTTCTAAAATACAATGACAAATTTAGAACTTTTCATATAATTCATTTATATATAAAATTAAATTTTACAACTTAAGTATCGTACACAATTTCTTAATTATATATTACCTATGGTAATAATTCAATAAAATATAGGTATAATATAATAAAAATTAAAAAAAAAAAAATTTCGTCGTTTATTAAAAACATATTTTGTTTTTATTTATAAAATATAAAACATAATATGTTTGGTAGTAAAAATTTTAGCCTTTTAAAAATATAAAAGTGTTAAATAAGAACGGAAATAAGAAATAGTATATCATATTTGAAGTTTCTATCTTCATTAGTTTCGAATATATGCTCCAATTGATCATAAATTAAGGGAACACGTAGGGAATAGTAAAGAACACCCTTGTGCCAAATTTGAAGCTTCTACATTTGTTTGAAGTTACTATCTTTATGATTTTCGCAGATATACTGTAAGGTCTTCGAAAATATGTGGATGGTATTATATTTATATTATTATTTAAAATTAAGTAAAAACAATAACAAGTTTTCTTGACTAGAATACAAAGTTAAATAAAAAGTTTTTATAATATTATAATTTAAAATAATTAATTTGATTTTATAAATAGTCTTTTTGACTAAAGCTAACAAAAAAAATAGAAAAAACTACATAAATGTTAAATTTAGTTATGAAGTTCGATATTTTTCCACAGAATGGATTTTTTTTAAAACATCTGGATTGCTAATGAAAAATCCTTTAAATTCTGAACAATTCATTTTAAAATTTCATTTTGTAATTAATAATGATCTTAAAGTATTTACTTTTAATTGCGATTTTTCGGTGGTTCAAATATTATTCATTATTGAAAACACTCTCTCGGTAGCAGCATTTGAAGCCGGTAGACATAGACAAAATTCAACAAGTATCACAATATTATTATATGCAATCATATTTGTATTAAAGTGATTGAAGAATTTCAATCCATCTTTCATCTACTGATATATTTTTTACCCTCCAGTCTTCTATTTTTTCATTATTTGCAAAAATTTTCACGCAGCTCACTTCATCAAATAAATTTTCATTATTTATTTTTAAATCATTTCTAAATTCATTTATATAGGATAAAGTTTTTTCAATCTTGTCCCAAGATAACATATTTCGTAACAATATCCAGTCGAAAATTTCTACATCTCTAAAAGCTTTATCCCACTGATTTAAAAAGCAATACAATCACATTGTTACCAAGTCTAATTCAACTGTAGGCTTCACTATTCGTTGGACAAAAGAGTTTTGTGACCCATATATCCGAAACATCATTACGAGTGGAATGCCTATTTATTTTATCAAATCTCGTTTGTTGCTTACTAATAATTTGAAATTCTGAACACCACACTGTAGGTTCTTTCATTAAGGTAAGATCCAATCCAATTAGTAAAACTACTTGGAAAACCATATTTTTCTAATTCTAGTAGAATGATACTGTGTTGTAAGATATAAAAAACTAGTAGATAACATCAGTTTGATAACTTGACTCCATATTATTTAAGAAGATATATGTGGATTCTGTGGATGATAAATTACTTGAAGTAGATTTATGTTTGACAAAGCCATGTTGAATACCAAAAATAGTATTAGAGCATTTTGAGTAAATTAACTCAAAAACCACCAGTTCCAGACAATTTTGCTATTGATCAATAGTTATTTACGAAATTTTTCAATCTTTATTAAAAATAAATACTTTTTTCCGGATATCGCAAGTATTAAAAAGTGGAAGTTTTGATGAAGTATTAAAAAGTGGAAATATAGATGATGAAAGTGCACCCCGGATAATAGTTTATATTTGGTTTATCGAGATAATAAATTACTTGAGTACTTGGAATCTGTTAATCTAACGAAATTTGAGAATGGTTATTTATGTGATAAAAATTGGTAACATCCGCACAAAAACTGCGAATCACGAAAAAACTCTCTAATCTCAGCATTATCATTACTAGTACTGCTATTGTAATTCATAAGAGTTGAATATTCATCACATTTGCAGATATATTACAAACGTACAATTGATAAAGCTCTTCACATAAATTTTAAACTCATTAAAAAGTAATAAGAAATTGGTGTAATCAGTATCATTTGAGGTATTTGGCCCGATTTTTTTTTTGTTATTTCTTAGCTTTTTTAATTTATGTGTGTATCATTGGGGGCAAGAATACAAAGATCTCAGTCTGATCATAGGAATACATTGTCTTGAACTACTAAAAATGTTTCAAATGTTTCTAAGAAAAGTCATAAGAATTATGAAATTTACTTATAGCGTCATAAGGTATTTTTTTATAATGAAATTGGTGCACGTTTTGACCTAAAGAATATAAGGTGCATTAACTCAATAAAAAACTTTAAGGAGGATGAAAAAGGAAAATCGAAATTTAATAGGTTATTCCAATCTGAAGTAAATATTAGGTGAAGTTGTTTACCTTGAAAATTAGGTATATTAGAAATTTGTTGATCATATTGATAACATCAATAAATACAGCATCCTAATTCATTGGGATTCATTCATTGAAATGCTGTTAAGAATCACAAAGGATTCTTCGTCATGTTTAAAGATGTAAAATCACCAAACAGCATGATTTCGTCTGTATCACATAATTTTTCAATTCTATCATTAACTAGCAGATTTACCCGGCGTTTCCCGAGAGCGTGCAAATTTTGAAAAAGCAAGCTTCGGCCAATTTTTTGAAGAACTACTTTGGTTAAAAAGAAAAATATTTGTGGAGTTCCGTTAACCCATTGTGGCCCAACAGCTTTTTAAAGGTTTTTTCGTTGCTTGGCTATAAATTAGAAATGATTTAGCAGATTGACTTCAAATTTTGTATATGTGTTCCTCTTTGAGAATGGAGTTCACTCTATTAACAGACTTGGAATTTGTTAACCCGACGATTGTTAAAAAAAAAATTTGTAAGTAAATTACGTCAAATTTTTGAAAGTAGGTAAAACTTCTTTGGATTAGGCCATTAGGGGAATGTTTAAAAATATGTTTTGTCGAGTTCTTTTAACCGATTGCGAAACAAAAACTTTAAAAAACAGTTTGCAAAACAGTTTGAACGATTATCTCTAATTTTTCTATACGCGGTGCTTCTTGACAATTTGGTGCTTCTTGACGATAGAGTTTCCGGCGATTGACGATAGAGTTTCCGGCGAATAATGTTAACTGGATTAAAATTTTTATTTTTATTATTATTTAATAATTATAAAAAGTTTCAAGGGAAATTTGATAAATTTGTTGAAAACTTGCAAGAATAATTCTAAAAAAAGCTAAAAAAATTCTAATTTTTCTGTTAACTTTTTCCAATAACATCAACTTAAATTAAAACTCAATTGACTGGCGGGGCAACGTGCATCGGGTAATAGCTACTTTACATATAAGTATTATTATACCCGTTTGACTATAGGTTTCGAAATTTGGAAATTTTTTTTTAAAATACTATGTATTTAATCATAACATAAATGAAATTGAATTTTTTGATTTTTAAATTTTATTTGAAGAAAAACTCCAATTTTACACTGAAATCTATTTTGAAACAAGTGATGAAAAAAACCAAGGGTTTTTAAAAAAGCACATTTTCAAAATAATATAGTGTTTCATACTGATTATTTTATCGGAGTATAATGTTGAAGCTTTAATGTTAACGTTTTATTAAGGAAATATATACGTTGGTGACTAAGTTACTACTTACTTATAAAAACCGTATTTTTTTTATTTTTTAAGTCCTAATAGTCCCTCTATGGGGAAGGTTGCCCAATTTTTCAAGGATCTAATCCTCACTACTCCCCTTCCCCCAATTTTTTTAGGTTCAAGAAATTAAATTGTGAATTCTACCAAAATTTGGAATTTTATTTTGAATTTTACTATATAAGCAAAAATGTTTAAAACTGACAGACACTTTCTTCAATTTAAAGAACCACTTTTGAATTTAAGAAAATCTTTTAACATATGTTAAAGTATGATATAGGACCTTAAAATTTTGTATATCAACAAAAAAAAATTTCAACGTGTATTCAAGTTACAGGTGTTTAAAAATAGTAAAATTTCAATTTTCGAGCTCTTATAGCTGCTAAACAGGGGACGAGACAAAAAAATTTTGTTAACTGACTCCTACTAATTTTTGAAGTTCTAACTTCTCCCAAAATTCCAAGACCCCAGCTGGAACTGTTTAAGAGATATGTGGGGCCAAAAATTTTGCAAAAATTGAGTTTTGCATAATGATAAATTTTAGTACCGTATGGCAACCCTGTACATTTAAGTGATATATTTTTGTAAAGCCTAAGAATGTAACTCTCTTCTACCGTTTTTAGATTGAAAATATAGCTAACAGAACTCTTATTATATCAATTTAAATATAGGGCTTTTTAAAATTTGCGGGGGCTGTAGCTTCGTCACCCTTTAAAATTAAGAAAAACCTTTAACACATGTTGAAATATATTTAAAGAGCTTTCAATTTTGCAAATCACAAAAAAAAATTTGAATAGGTATTCAAGTTACAGGTGTTTAAAAATAGCAAAATTTAAATTTTCGGGCCCATATAGCTGCAAAACAGGGGACGTGACAAAAAAAATTTGTGAACCGACTTCTATTTATTTCTAAGGATCTAACTACTCCCAAAATTTCAAGACCCTAGCTTGACCCGTATAGAAGATATGTGTAGCCAAAAATTTTGCAAAAATTGAGTTTTGCATAATGGTAAATTTTAGTACCGTATGGCAACCCTGTCAACATGTCTTTTAAAAATTTATAAAGTTTATAAAACCAGCTATCTTTTGCCGTTTTTAGATTGAAAATACACTTAATAGAACTCTTGTTATAACAATTTGAATATAGGGCTTTTCCCAACTTTGGAGGGCTGCAGCTCCGTAACGGGTGGGGCTACACATATAATTTTTTTTGTAATACCTACTCGTGGTTAAAATTTCTTTTCTCTATTTCAAACTATGTAAAAGTTTTTGTAAACATACGGACAGACAGACAGACAGACAGACAGACGGACGGACAGAGTGAAACTATATAGGCACATTTTTACAAAATTTTTTGAAAATGTGCTAAAAACAACAACTGCAAAGTAGATAAATAACAAAGACTTATGAAAAAATGTAGAGAAGGAAAATGTTATGTTATTTAAATTTAAGGTTATTATTATTCGGATTCTTTATTAGCTTTATATAAGGAGAGCAAGAAAATTAGTCTTATTAATTAAGTGAGCTTTTGGAATAAAGGTTAACTTGCGTTAATACCAAAAATTTTAAAATTTCATTGAATCTTTGTGTAAAACGCGTAAACAGGTCAAAACCAAATTAACCCTGTGGGTTTTTATAATTAAAATGCTGGTACAAAATTTTCAATAAAATTCCTTTAATCGTTTAAGCAAATAAAATTAATAGAAAACTTCATGGCGTCGTCGTGGAAAACAGGTTAGTCGAACTTAACTAAAACTTGTGGCAGCCTCTCTTTTGGACTGCAAAATCAACCTGTAAAATTGGACACAAATCGGAAAAACAAAATTTTTTGGAAGCCCGACAGGCCGAAATGGGTAAATTCATTCCAACCAAATTTATACAACTAATTCTGGTTGCTAAAAGGAACATTCTGCAAAATTTCAAGTCAATCGGTCAAACCGAACTCAACAAAAATTTGTGTCAACCTCTCTTTCCGACTGAAAAACCACCGTGTAAAACTGGACACAAATCGGAAACACAAAATTGTTTTTGTTACAGAAGAGTACCTATCTTTTCTATAAACACAATAAGTGACAATCAAATGGTTCTACATTGTTTATAGAAGGACAAAATCAAGTTTCTGTTAAAACGAAGCAATCAAAATTTAAAATGGTTGCGTTTGAAAAGATAGTTTTAATTTTGTTTTAAGACTAGAAATATTTTGATAATACATCAAAAAATTGTTTAAACTATCAGTAATGTTTTTGTTAAATAATTTTATTGGAAAGAGGTTTTTATTATTTTTTTTTTGGCTCTGTAAGGGACGAAAAAATGTATCATGTTTTTCCCGTATTCGTTGTACTTGATTAATTCGCTCTGAAAATATTTGAGAAGCATAGGATTGAAGATAAAAATTAGTCTGCCCGGGAGTAATACCAAAAGTTGTATTAAAAAAATTAAATAAAGAATGAAGTTCTGAAATATTCGTAGGTAAACCTTCTTTCTCGACCGAAGTTTTGAGAGAGCATTGATTTTTTCATTTATACAAACTGAATTTGGTTTGTCACGGAGATAGGCCAGGAAAAGTCTAATATTATCTAAAATCTATCTCTCAACCGAGCAAGAACTTATCTACTTTGATAATGAAGATGTGCGTTAATTGATTCAAGTTGTAATTTGAAATCAATATATCTTGTATTTTTTTTGACTGCGTCACGGTTTTTATAGAAAATTTTTTCATTAAATTACCGCCTGATGGAATCATTTTTTTTACATTTTTTTATATCTGTCAGAAAACTTATAACTGCGCCTAGTTGAGATATTATAACTTTATGATTGTCATCTATTTGTTTTTCACAATTTTTAAATAATAAACTAGAATTAGTGATATAATTTCAATTAAGTTAAGTTACATGCCATTCTTAAATTCATAATTAAGATCATTAGTTTTACTGATTGGAACACCATCTAATGATTGACTGCATTCAAAACGGTGACGTAAGTCAAAAATTATACATATATAGATAAAGCAAGTAGAACAAAAAATCTCTCACTTTATTTTGTGAAATCCAATGGCCCACGAAAGAGAAAAAACGATATTATACATTTGTAAAAACATATACCTTTCTCATCCTACACATTGTTTTATATTATTATTATTTTCTTAAAAAAAAAAGTATAAAATAATAAAAAAAAGTTTAGAGTTGGTACCGTAAAGTTCTGAATACAATACCCGGGTACTCTAATTGGAAAATGGCAATATTCTGAAAAAATAATAAATCCAATTAGTATACCCGGGTACACTAATTAGTTTTCTATACCAGGGTACACTATTCGGAACAACAAAAAATTATATATGATAGGGAATGTATTATGGAAAATAAAATTAAAGCAATTAGTATAATTCACAAAACAAAATAACTATATTACTTATTCAAAATAAAAAAATATATATACATAGCTTATTAATAATAAAAAAAATCTGCAAATATACATTAATTAATTAATAATAGAAAAACTAGATACATTTATTAAGATATAGTCTGATTAAATTTTTTAAATAATTTTTTAAACTATTACTTATTAGCCAGTTAAACCAATTCGAAAAGCTCCTGTGTATCAACTTCACTTGAAGTTTCGCTGATATATTCATCATCATCAGAAGAAGTCTGATTATCAATTACACGTTCATCAATAGTTTCTATATCATCATCAAAATTCGCTAACTTTGCTTAGCTTCATCAACCCCGACCAGCTCATAAGTTGTATTATTTGGTTCAGTTTGGATTTCAGAAATATTTGATTCATGTACGTCCCCGCAAGATTTAAGAATATTTTGAAGGCGACAATTTAATTTTTCCAAACATATTTCTTTTCCAAACTCTTCAACTCCGCAACACTCAAATGACCTTTCAATGATTTCTGGCGAAATTTGTTTTAAAGCTGAAGATGTAAAATCAACAATATCTTGATAAGTCGGTTTTTCCTGTATCCTTTTTTTGTAAATTCCTCTTTACCATTTATAAGCCAATCATTCCAAGCAGCACTCATAAAATTTTTAAATGGATAGTTAATTGAAACATCAAATGGTTGTAAAAATGATGTAGTTTTTGGAGGTATTATAATTGACTCTGCAATGCATAGCTTCTTTAGTTCTTTTGTCACTTCATCCATTAAATGGCAACTATAAGATTTAAAAGTAACTTTTCAATACCAAAAGAACTGTTCTCCTTATAGAAACACTTTTTCATCCAACGTAACATTAAATCTGTGGTCATTGAACCACCCAAACTAACACAAAGATCGATGTCTTTTTTTTTTATTTTTAAATTTATTTGCGAAAAAACAAATCCAATTAGTGTACCCGGGGTACTGTAATTGGAAAAATGTTCCAATTAGTGTACCCGGGGTACTTTATTCGGGGGGGTACTGTATTCAGAACTTTACGGTACATTCATTTTATTTTTTAATGAGTTTGTGTGTTTCAATGTAATACTGATAAAACCAAATGCCAATGTATATACATATATTTAACTACTGGCTTAACTAATCAAATATAAATAATACACTATATTATGTATGTATGTATAAATATTTATTTTTCTAATTTTCAATCAAATTTATATTTTTAAAATATTCATTTTACCTTTTTACGTATTGAAATCATATAGAAATAATAAGACCAGACAAACGAATTTGTTTTTTGCTTTCAAATGAATTTTTTAGAATAGACTAAATTTAGCAACTTTAACAGAATGAAAATTGGATATTTAGTGTGTACAATTCAAATTCCGTACATCGTATATAAAATTGAATACTTGTTGAGAAATAAAATTAAATAGATGAGATGGGAAAAGTAAAATAATATCTGGAAAATTTGGTTTAATTAAAAAATAAAAACACAATCAATTTAAAAATTCAATTTTAATTTTATATTTTTAGAAAAGGGAAAAAGCCGAATTGAAGTTATATAATAAATAAAATTAATAACGTTTAATTTGGCATAAAAAACCCTTCAAAAAAATGAAATTAAAAAAATTATAAACATGTAGCTACTATGTTGAATAAAACAAACGTAAAACTATAATTCTAGTAAAACATAACCAAATTAAATATGTAATAAAATAAACAAAAATAAATTATTTAATATTTTTCATTGTTTAATAAAAGCTGATCCACCTGTTCAAGATAAATTAGAAATTTTTAAACATTTTAAATGAATGAAAAGATAAATTAGAGTAAAATTTTGATTTTATGGCTCTGTATAAAGTATTGAAAACCTAGTCTACTAAAAATTTGTTGAGAAATTATTAATTTATTAGTTAAAATTTAAGAAAATATAATGACAACTTACCGCTTAAATTTGAATTTTTCTTTTATAACTTTTTGGCTTTAACTTTTTAACCCCTTTGAAACTAGAAACCGCAATTTAATAGATAATTTCACAATGAAACGGCAAGCCACCAAGAGTTAAAATATAAAACACCAGCCATTGAAAATAATACTATGAAAAAATTATCTACACCATCTTTCAGTGTTTTTTTATCCCGTATGACTGTAGGTTAAAGGGTATAATAAATTTGCCATTACGTTTGTGACGTAAAGACGCAAAGAAGAAAAGGGGGTAGATATAGATTCAAGTGTATGGATCGGATCAGAATCGAAAAATAAATCGATTTAGCTATGTTTGTCCGTCCGTCCGTCTGTCCGCGCGATAACTCAAAAACTAAAGAAGCTAGGATCTTGAAATTTTCGCAAATTCGATTTTTTGCAATAGCCGTCATCGATATTTAAATCCAGCCATATTGGTCCACGGGTTCGGGTAGCTGCCATACAACTTCTTTTTTCAAATGAGCATTTCTCTGTACCTATTATAGCTGCGTGTCTGAAATTTTGCCAAAAGTAATTAATGTTTATAATAATGATATAATGTTTATATAACGGTCATACGGGTATCCCAGAGTTGACAGACTCTATACTACCACACTCTTCCTCGTTTTAACATAAAATCATATTAAAATATAAACACATATGTAATTAATACAAACATACATTTCAATATACTTGACTTGATCAACACGTCTATTGATCATATTGTATATTAAAAGCCTATATAGTTTCTAGCGTTACCATATTGAAAGACTAATGTAATTTATCCTGACTTTTCAACATATAAGATTTTAAAAACTTCCATATTAAAACTTTAAAGAATTAGTTTTTCTAAAAGTTATGTAAGATCTGAAAATAATTTTTTGAATATATAAAATATTTAAAATATAACTTTTAATATATTATAATTTAATTATAATTCATATTATAATATAACTTATATTATATAAATATATAATTTAAAATATAAAATATTAATACCACAAAAAAAATTATTTGTTAAAATTCTTAAAACTACTAATCAGTTATAAATTTATAAAACATATTTTTAATTTTATTTTATGATTTAAAGCGTTTTTGTAAAATATTTATTTTTATTTTTAAAAAGTCGAGTAGTTTCCTTTTAATTTAACCAAATTAGCTTAACTTAACAGATACGCGTACTTCGTTATAATTTCTGATTTCGTCTACTACCTACTTCCAGACTTCTTCAAAGTTTATACTCGAATGACTAATCAGTTGTACTAATCAGTTTTAAATTTCAAAAAATTTATAATTTAATTTTTTTTTTAAATATTGAAGTTTTTAAAAGTTAAATATGAAAGTTTTTAAAGCTTAAATTAAAAAAAAAATTAATTTTTTAATCATGCAATGATTTGGCAATATTGCATTCATTTACATACACATCTTCATAAAAAAAAAAAAAAAAATTAACTCAAATATTGTACGACGATATTAATAGTTTGATACTTGGTTAAATGGTTTGATACAAAATCAAAATTCTAAATTGGGTATAAAAAATTATAACTAGTAAATAAGTTTTATTTGAAAAAAGCAATAAAAAATAAAAGAAAACAGAGGTGATTTTTAAAATTTTTCTATATGAGCTTGTATTTTATCATTAAAATTTATTAATCTTATTTTTATATTTGATACATATTCCACAAAATTTTTGATACCTAGAAAAACTACAAAGGCAAGCTCTATGAATAGTGCAAAAAAGCATTAGTGAGAAAGAGATAGCATATGGGGCAATGGTTTTAAGAAAAAATTAAGAGAATTCTTATTGACATGTTTTGTTCTACTTGTTTTATCTATATAAGTATAATTTTTGCGTAAGTCAAGCAAAACGTTATTTGCGTTATCAATTACTTTAATTGTCTTGTTTAAAACTTCCATTTGATCATCTTTAAACGCAACCAAGCTTGACAGATTTATTGTTATTGATACTCGTTAGAAGATAGTAAACATTGAGGCAACCATCACATGTAAAACAGCCCATAGAAGAGTGCAAATTTCTTTCTAGACCAATGCAAGCATCATGTATTCTTTTTATGCAAAAACCTTTGCATTTTAAAATTTCAAGTTTATGATCGTTATTATTACCATATATTTTTATTTTTATATTATTATTATTTATTTTTGTAATAATAAATTTATTACCAGAATTATATTTCTTAAACACATTTTTTTATTTGTTTTTTCTTTATATTTTATTTAAGTAAACAAATTTAGTTATTTGTAAAACAGTTTAATATTTTTTGTTTACTTTGATTTTACTTAACCTACTTGGAACATTAATTAGTAGAACCATTTGACACTGGCACACTTAATATAATGATATAATGCATATGGCTTTAACACTTAACGTTATAAAGCATTTAATTATAAAATGTTAAAAAAAAATTATTTAAATGTTTATAAAAATTAAAATGATTCACTATAAATTAAAATATTAAATAACGAACCATAGTAAAAGCACATCAAGACAATACCAACGATAGAATAAAAATTACTAATAATCCTGGATACAGAGGATACTTTTTATTATTTCAGTTTTTCCATAACTGTGGTTTATTGTGTTACTCTCAAGATTTGTTAACCCATTGGGACACAGTGGCTTTTTATAGATTTTTGCGTTACTTAACTCTAAATTAGAAACGATTTGACCGGTTGACCTCAAATTTTATGTGTGTGGAGCAACTTGAAGTTGAGTCTGTTAACAGTCGATACTACGATTGGTCAAAAAAATTTTTTGGAAGTAAATTACGTTAAATTTAGGAAAGTAGTTTCTATTGCTTTGAATTACAGAAAGTTTCAAAAATTACTAGAATAATCCTAGAAAAATTGTTTTAAAAAGATTGCTTTCATACATTTTAAAATTTACATGAGTAAACCGTGTGTAATTTTTGTGTTAACTTTTTGCAGTAAATCCAACTTCAATTAAACCTCCATTGACAGGCGCAGCAACGCGCACTGGGTATTAGCTAGTTATAATATAATAATTAATATTTCTTATTATAAATTGATTATTTTTAATATTTATGTTAAATCTTTTAGTTCTTATTTCTTTATAAAAACTTTCACCCCATTTTCTTCTAGAATTTTCAAGTTTAAAATTTCAGTCTGTTTTAAAAGTTTCTCTGAAAAAAGTTTAAAAGTTGTAATCTGCTTTAGCTTTAGTTATCTAATTGAATTATCTAAATAATGATTAGTTTCCTATAATCTTCCTATATTTCGACCCTATGCAAGAAGCCAAGTAAGTTGGTGTTTTTCCTGCAGTGATTCATTTCGAAGTATATGTTCACCTTATGATATATATACTTTGTGAAGAGATAGTGTTTCCCAATACGTATGATTTAGAAAAATTCAAGAAGACAGTCAATTTATACCTTTTCTGTTATGCATTCAACTCTTTGATAGACGTTTAGGTCTTGTCGCTACTTTTCAGCCATTATACTACACAAGCAAGGGATTAGTATTTCAGATGTCCTTTGAAAGCTAGATTGAAAAACTATTTTGAAACCATCAGGCAAATTACCAAATACTTCCTCCCATAGGAAAAAAAAAACTAGCGAGAATTGAAACCATACATCTAATTAAAAAGGCCAAACAAGTCAAATTTAATGAGATATGAATTTAATTTAATGATTCAAAAAGCAAACACAGATGGTTGAAAATGATTGTAATCTATTAACAACAGCTAATAAAACGTAAGAATAGAGAAAAAAGTGTTCAGCAACTATGTGTACACGAAATAAAACATCCAATATTTTAAAGAACTATTTTGAAACCATCAGGCAAATTACCAAATACTTCGTTCACAATACAAAACATCTATAACGTGCATTCGTTATTTATCATCCTGACAGAAAGTTGTGAACGTTATTAATAACGTGAAAACAGATGTGGCTCCTGGTTCAGATAGCATCACAGCTAAGATATCCAATGCACTAGTTTGATAATAACTGCAGTTCTAGCCGAACTAATATAGTAATATGTTTTTTATTGGCATTTTTCAGGAAATCTCAAAAAAAAAAACTATTGTTGTACCTATATATAAGAAAGGGAGCAAAAGTGAGCTAAGTAACTATCGACCGATTTCAACGAAAACCAACCTTCATTCTCTCCGGAGTAAGCGTGGGGTTTACAAGGAGAGAAGTGAATTTCTGTTTAAGCAAACATAATTTTTGAAAGTACACATTTTTTCTTTTTTTAAAAAAAGTTTTAAATAATTATAAAAAATTAAAAGTTTTAATCTAAATTTTTGAAAGCAACCCAAATTAAAAAATTAAATTGAAAAATTAATATTTAAAATTAATAATGAACTCGTGCTCGAAATGTGAATTAACAAGTAAAGAAATAGAAAATAGTCGGTGCAACCGAATTAGAAATACCCTACACCTATTTGGTTCAAATTTAAAGACATATCCATAAGTCATTTTAACACCATAAAAGCTGTTATTAATTTGATCGTAATACATAGCTAACGAAATTAACTTTATAATACTAAAAACATTTTCTAATTACACTATCTTTTAAAAAATATTACAAATTCTTACTAATTTATCTATTTAAAAATATTAAAAAACAAAAAAACTTGAAATAAATGAAAATATATTTATTCCAATTCAATTACAAACTGAAAAAATTCTAATTATTAAATTTTGTGATAAAAAGATAATCAAAGCATAATATATTTAATAATACAAATTTTTCAAAATTGCAATTATTTCAAATGGTTAGTTTATATACCTAACAGAAAAGCTTATAAACGCAAAATATGTAATAAATGTATTTCTAAAATACCATTACAAATTTAGACCTTTTCATATAATTCATTTAAATATAAAAATAAATTTTACATAAATGCAGCAAGTACCTTTTAACATAGCTCAACTACTACAATTAAGTCAAAATTTCGGGGACACATAGGAAATAGGAAATATATTCTTTGGCTTTGAAATTAAACTCGACCACAACCAATTCCCATGGTACTTTCATTACTAGTAACCTAGAGTTTAAATTTCATCAAAATAGCGGCATTATTTTTTAAGTTATGATGTTTTTAAGAAATATGTTTGTTAGCCCTTGAACTTTTCAAGGGTTCCAGAACCCGAAACCATGGTACGATTTCGCCCATATGCAGTCCCCGTCATACTTTCAATACAAGTTAACATTTGTACACAATTGGAACGTTCTATCTTAATTTTAAATTACTAGTTTTATTAATTTCGATGATAAGCTTTTACACATTGGGGGGTCTAAGAGAGGTACTGAACCACCACTCCAACTGATCCAAAAGTAGGGGGACACGCAGGAAATAGTAAAGAACACCCATGTGCTAAATTTGAAGCTCCTACATTTGTTTCAAGTTACTATCTTTATTACTTTCGAAAATATGCTTTAAGGTCCTCGGAACTGAGTGGCCGGTCCCCACCCACTACTCCAATTCTGGTCAAGTTTGAAGGAGACTAAGGAAATCTGGAGGTTCTATCTTCATTGGTTTCGAAATTATGCTAGTTTGGCCTAAATTCGATCAAAAAGTGCTAAGTTCCGAAGCCATTGTCCAATCCTCACCGTACGCAATCGCCGCCGTAGTTTCATTACCAATAACCTACAGCACAAATTTCATGAAGATAGCGTCATTAGTTGTTGGGTTATCGTGATTTTTGATATATGTTCGTTAGCCCAGAATCCGAACCCTTGGTCCAGAAGGTCCAGAATCCGAACCCTTGGGCTGATTTCGCCTTATACAGTTTGCGCTGTACTTATAGTACTAGTTAACCCTTGTACACAATTTGAACGTTCTATCTTAATTTTAAGCTACTATTTTTAGTAATTTCGATTATAAACTTGTGAAACTTGGGAGGTCTAAGAGGGGTACTGAACCACCACTCCAATTGATCCCAAATTAGGGGGACATGCAAGAGATAGAAAAGAACACCCTTGTGCCAAATTTGAAGCTTCTACATTTTTTCAAGTTGCTATCTTTATTAACTTTAAAGATATGCTTTAAGGTCTTCGGAATTGTGTGGCTCGTCCTTGACCCACTACTCCAATGGGGCCCAAATTTCCAAGACACTTAGGAAATAGGAAGGGACACCCTGATACCAAATTTGGAGGTTCTATCTTCATTGGTTTCGGAATTATGCTCGTTTGGCCTAAATTCGATTAAAAAGTTCTAGGTTCCGAACCCATGGTCCAATCCCGAACTTTCGCAATCTCCGAAGCAGTTTCATTATTAGTAACCTACAGCACAAATTTGATGAAGATAGCATCATTAGTTGTTGAGTTATCGGGATTTTTTATATATGTTCGTTAGCCCTTCGATCGATCAAAAGGTCCAGAATCCGAACCCATGGGCCGATTTCGCCCATATGCAATCCCCGCCGTACTTTCAGTCCTAGTAACCTACAGTTAAAATTTCATCAAGATAGCTCCATTATTTTTTGAGTTATCGCGCCTACGGACGGACGGACATGGCTATATCGACTCAGGAGGTCACGCTGATCACAAATATATATACTTTTCCATATCTAGCTCGCTTCCTTTAGGTGGTTACAAACACCATACCAAAGTTAATATACCCCTTTACCTATTCTATAGGTGTAGGGTATAAAAATTGATCGTAATGAAACTGCAAAAATAGGATGTGGGAAATGCAATCAGTTTTTTCATTCTTCTTGTGTTAATTTTAGAGTAGATGATGGCAAATTCTACAAATCAAGCGGTAATACATACAGATGTGCTAAATGTACTACGCTCAGAAGACAATCACTTCAACAAAAAAAATTAATATCACCATCAACTAGTTCATCTATTAATATTATACAAACAAATACAGCAGCTGTAAACGAAAATACAACCATAATTCCAATGGAAAAACGCGGAAGAGTG
Source organism: Dolichopus griseipennis (assembly GCA_963082915.1). Classification (NCBI taxonomy): domain Eukaryota; kingdom Metazoa; phylum Arthropoda; class Insecta; order Diptera; family Dolichopodidae; genus Dolichopus; species Dolichopus griseipennis. Next base: position 159,617,280 of record OY720441.1, on the reverse strand, counting down.
TAGTAGAGTAGACTGTGTCAACTCTGCGATACCCGTATGACCGTAACATATACATTATATCATCCGGTTAATTACTTTTTCTTTTCAAACATACAGCTATATTAAGTGTAGTAAAAAAATAAGTTGTATGGCATCTACCCGAACCCATGAACCAAAATGGCTGGATTTAAATAGCGATGACGGTTATTGCATAAAAACGAAAATAATTTGTGAAAATTTTAAAGTCCTAGCTCCTTTAGTTTTTGAGTTGTCGTGCGGACGGACATACATAGCTAAATCGATTTATTTTTCGATCCTGATCCGATCCATACACTTGAGTCTATATCTACCCCCCTCCTTCTTTTCGTCACAAACGTAATGGCAAATTTATTATACCCTTTGACTATATAGTAATACGATCAGAATCGAAAAATAAATCGATTTAGCTATGTATGTCCGTCCGTCCGTCGGTCCGCAAGTTTTATTATATATAACCTTCATTAATTTAAAATTATGTAAAACACATTCACCTTTTGATAAATAAATTAATAATTAATTGAAAACAGGAAATGCAATTTAGCATTTCTTTACTAACTTTTAATTAATAAATTATTTTAATCAAAACAAATCCATAAGCATTTAAAAAATTAGTATTAAGTAATGTTATTTTTTATGTTAAGAAATGCTTGTGTTGACAATAAATATTATTTTGTAAATTTTTATGGGAATTAAAAAATATAGGTATATAATAAAATCAGTTTTAAGATCAGTCTTAAGATCTAAAGATTGAATTTTGAACCTAAATAAGTGTTCAAGTTTAAAATTTTTTTTAATAATCCCAAAGTGGCTATTTTTTTATAGTATATAGAATTTTAAATAATAATAATTTTAATTATAGTGATTATTAATAATGCTATCTAATAATATAAATTTAAGACAACTTTTAATAATAATTAATTTAATAAATAAAAAACTTTTTAATTATTTTTTTTTTAATTTTTCAAACAATTTTTTTAGTACAATTATTTAAAAAATTTTTAATTTCTAAAGTACATATGATAATATCGATTAAAGTAAGTGAATTAAGTATGTTACTTATATTTAATATGTTACTTTAATTTAATTTGGTTAAATTGGAAACTTTAAAATAAAAATAGTTAATAAAATTAAATAAAACAAAATCACAAAAATACAAGTTAATAAAACTAAAAAATTAATAAATAAATAAAAAAAAAAAAAAAAAATTAATATATAAAATTTAATTAAATCAAATTAAAATAATACAGTAAAATTAAATAAAAATAACTAAATCAATCAAGCTTTATAACAAAAAATTGAAACAATAACACGAAAACTAATAATATTGTGAAACAAAAATCTTTTGAGAAACATTGCAAATATGTGGACAATCGATGAATTAAGAAATCAACTTGATGAACTTTCCAGAGTTATCATACAACAGGAAGGACGAATAAATCTACAACAACAACAAATCCAAAAACAACAACAAATCCAACAACAACAACCACAACCAAGTATGTTACTTATATTTAATATGTTACTTTAATTTAATTTGGTTAAATTGGAAACTTTAAAATAAAAATAGTTAATAAAATTAAATAAAACAAAATCACAAAAATACAAGTTAATAAAACTAAAAAATTAATAAATAAATAAAAAAAAAAAAAAAAAAATTAATATATAAAATTTAATTAAATCAAATTAAAATAATACAGTAAAATTAAATAAAAATAACTAAATCAATCAAGCTTTATAACAAAAAATTGAAACAATAACACGAAAACTAATAATATTGTGAAACAAAAATCTTTTGAGAAACATTGCAAATATGTGGACAATCGATGAATTAAGAAATCAACTTGATGAACTTTCCAGAGTTATCATACAACAGGAAGGACGAATAAATCTACAACAACAACAAATCCAAAAACAACAACAAATCCAACAACAACAACCACAACCAAGTCAACAAAATACATTTAATTTAAGTACTGATAATATTATCAGTCAATTTCGCCATCTTAAAACATTTTCTGGTAATAGTGACCACAGTTTAACATCGTTCATAAAGTCGGTGGAAAATTCAAGAGAGTTATGCGGAAACAACCAACAAGTCTTAAAATATTGTCACCAAATAATCTTAAATCAAAAACTGGAAAATGAAGATGAAAAATGCATTAGGCAATTGGGAGATGAACCTTCGTGGGAAGAGGTGAAAACAAAACTAAAACAACACTTCCAACCACACAAAAGTTATTCTGAATTATTCAACTATTGCAGATTTATTAAGGTATGTATTTTAAGAGAATTATTTGATGAGTTTATTAGTGTTAATTACCAACTAAATGAGTGATATGATCTTGATGCTAGAAAACCGGAAATTTATAAAACGGAAAATATTAGTAGAGATTTATTTGAAATTTTAATAGAAAAAATAGATGGGAATATAAGAGCTCACATTCCTGATAATTCAAATATGATAGAAATTTATAATAGGTACGCTAAGTTAAAACTTTTAGATGATGTAAGAACTATAGATATTAACCATAGGAAAATTAATAATAGATATAACAATAATAAAATTTTTCAAAAACCAACTCAGAAAAATCCCAATCTTTTAGGAAATAGTAGTTATAATAAAAGTAATAATAATAATAATAAATACAGTAATAATAACAATTTTACAGTGGGGAATAATTCAACTCAAATTAGCCAAAGTTCTAGGAATTTTCCCAAACATAATAGTAACGCAAACTAAAATAGATATTTTAATAACAATCCAAATAATTATAGAACACCTAACAATTTTAATAGTAATTCTGGACAAAGTAGACAAAGAATTCAATTTAATGATCGACGATATAGTAATTATTTCAGTGATAAGCCAGATTCGATGGAAATCGGAAATTTACAGGATAATGCCGTAAATTTTCAAAGCGAGCCTCGGAATTCAACCTCCCCATAATTTCTTTAAATATCAAAAACCAAATAATTAAATGTCTTGTTGATACCGGTTCTACAACAAGTGTAATAAGACCAAATATTTTAAAAAACTATAACGAAGAAAAACTTGACAAACCTATGTTTTATAGTACAATAAATGGTACAAATAAAGTAACAAATAATATAGTTACTCCCATACCAAAACAGTTTAATACTTCTGGAACTATTTCTTAGAATGTAGTAGGTAGAGTTATTTGGTAGAAATTATGACGCCATTATAGGGCAAAATGTTTTACTGCCATTCAAAACGAAAATTAATTTAGAGCATAAATATATCGAAGTAAAAGGGAATAAAATACTTTTTATTGATCATAGTTACCCATTCGATATTTCTAATATTAATACACTTCAACCAATTGATGGTCACTTATATGACAAAATAAATCTCGAACATTTAAATACCAGGAAAAAATAAAAATGACTAAACTTTTAAAAGAATATGAAAACTTATTTTTTATAGAGGGGGATTCACTAACTTTTACTCATGAAATACAACATGAGATAATAAAATTCAAATAACGGCATATACTCGAAAATATACCGCTGTCCAAAAATTCATTAGTTAGAAATTGAGCATCAAATTAAAGAAATGCTGGATCAAGGGATTATTACTGAGAGCAACTCTCCTTATAACAGCCCACTTTGGATTGTTCCTAAGAAAAAGGACAATTCAGGCAAACAAAAATGGAGAATCGTAATTGATTACAGGAAACTGAATGAAGTCACCGTAAGTGATAAATTTCCAATTCCTAATATTGATACGATATTAGACAAATTGGGAAAATCACAATATTTTACCACCCTCGACTTGGCTAAGGGATTTCAGTTAAGCCTGAAGACAGAAAAAAGACAGCATTTTCCACTCCATTTGGCCATTTTGAGTTTGCCAGAATGTCATTTGGTCTTAAGAACTTCCCAGCCACATTTCAAAGATTGATGAATTCAGTTTTAAGAGAATTTATCAACAAAATCTGCGTCGTTTATTTGGATGATATCCTTATTTTCAGTACATCCTTAGAAGAACATTTAACAAATTTGAGAAAAATACTTTGAAAAAAGCTAGATTAAAAATTCAAATTGATAAATGCAATTTCTTATCTAAAGAAACAGAGTACCTTGGACACGTATTGACCCCACAAGGCATCAAGCAAAATCCAGAGAAAATAGAAACAATTTTTTTTTTTTTTTTCTTTATTATAAGTATTCATAAATTACAGTAAATCAATTAAAATTTAAATAAATAATATAAACATTAAATTAGCTACTTGGACCGTGGCCTGGGCTGTATGGTCCTTAAATTCAAAATTTAGGAATCTCTTTAACGAGTTCCTGCACAAAATTAAAATCAAAAGTATAAAGAGTATATAAATTTTTTTTTTTTTTTTCTTATATTTAATAAAAATAAAACAAAAAGAAACAAAAACATAACAAAAAAGAAAAAAAATAACCAATAACATTCCCTTTAACAAAAGTTATAAAATTAAAGTAGTTTTAAGTATTTAACATAAGTAATTAATATAATAAACAATTCATCAAGTTATTGAATTAAATTCATTTAATTCTCCCTAACAACAAAACACATTCAATCCAAGATGCTAACTTTGCAACACAAATGTTGTAATCATTGATTTAAACTTAGGTAGATTTTCAATCCGTTTAAAATTTTCTGGCAGCTCATTATACGCTTTTAGACAATTATATACGACATTATTTGTTTGGTTATCAGTACGGAATAATGTAAGGTAGTAATTTGCTTTGTTACGAGTATTGCGGTTGTGAATATCGATCATTCTGTTTAGAATAAAATTATGCTTAATTTCATTATTAATAAACTTAAACGATAAGACATATAGTTCAAATTTACTTATGTTTGCTAAACTAATATATTGTCTACAGTATAACAAGCTTGTCGGATGACGAATGGGGTATCGATTAATTACCTTTATACTTTTTTTATGTACGATATCTAGTTTGTTTAGATAGATATTTGCGGCTCTACCCCAAATTGGGTTGAGATAACAGATGTGTGATTTTATGTATAGATCGTATATAAAGCTTCCTTAGAAAGAAAATTCTTTAATCTATGTAGGATGAATATGTATGGCCCTATTCTTTTTATTACATTATCAATGTGATTGCACCAGTTTAAATTATGGTCTATATTTAATCCTAAATAATTAAAGTTTTTGACAATTTCAATATTCTCATTTTCGAAAGGTATATTTGTTCCTAAGTTCCACGATTTGTTTTGAAAAATAATTATTTTTGTTTTTTTTAAATTTAAACTGATCCTATGCTTATTTAGCCATTCTTGAATTATTTCAAGATCATTTTAAATTGAAAGCTTTACACTTTCTTCACTAGCTTCAGCGTATTTACCCGCATCATCTGCGTATAATTGCAGATCTCCCTTTAAGTTGAGACGTCAGCTAGATCGTCAATATATTTCTTTAAAAGATCCGGTCCTAAAATGGAGCCTTGCGGTACACCTTTATAAATAACCTTTTCCGAACTATATGTGTTATTAATGCGAACTCTTTGCATTCTGTTTTGTAAATATGATTTAAACAAGGGATGAAAAAAACCAAGGGTTTTTAAAAAAGTACATTTTCAAAATTATATTGTGTTAAAAACTCAGTTTAATTTTGGAAATATTACTTACTTACTTACTTTACTTACTTGTAAAAATAGTAAATTTTTAATTTTTAAGTCCTAATAGCTCTTGAATGGGGAAGGTTACCAAATTTCTCAAGGATCTAATCTCACTCACCACCCCCTCCCTCCCTCCCTCCATTTTTGTAGGTTCTAGGAATTAAACCAAAATTTGGAATTTTACTTAGAATTTTACTATCTAAGCAAAAATGGAAAAAACTGAGAGACACTTTCTTTAATTTAAAGAACCGCTTTTGAATTTAAGAAAAACACTTAACATATGTTAAAATATAATGTTGGACCTTTAAATTTTGTATATTTATAGATAAAAATTTGGACAGGTATTCAAGTTACAGGTGCTTAAAAAAAGCCAAATTTCAATTTTGGACCCCTTACAGCTCTTAAAAGGGGGGCGCAACAAAAAAATTTTCTTAACCGACTGCTACTAATTTCTGAGGATCTAACATCTCCCAAAATTTCAAGTTTCTAGCTTGAGCCGTTAAGAAGTTATGTGGGGCCAAAAATTTTGCAAAAATTGAGTATTGAATAACGGTAAATTTTTGTACCGATAGCAACCCAATGAATAAGTTTTTTAACAGTTTGTAAAGTTTATAAAAGCAGCTATCTTTCGACGTTTCCAGATTGAAAAAATACCTCATAGAACTTTTGTTATAACGTTTTAAATAAAGGGTTTCTTCCAAATTTGAGGGGCTGTAGCTTCGTAACGGGTAGGGCTACAGAAAAAAGTTGTTCCATGAAATTATTTTTTTTGCAATACCTACTCGTAGTAAAAATTTCTTCTCTCTATTTCAAACGGTGTAAAACTTTGTGTAAACATACGGACAGACAGACGGACAGACAAAGTTAAAATTAAGAAAAACCTTTGACACTGGTTGAAACTTCCGTTTTGGAGCTTTCAATTTTGTATATAAATAAAAAAAAATATTGACAGGTGTTCAAGCTATAGGTGTTTAAAAGCTAAATTTATAGCAAAATTTAAGGTTTTGGACCGCTTACAGCTCCTAAACAGGGAGCGTAACAAAAAAAAATTCTTAACTGACTCCTACTTATTTCTAAGGATCTAGCTTCTCCTAAAATTTCAAGTTTCTAGATTGAGCAGTTCAGAAGTTATGAAGAGCCAAAAATTTTGCAAAACTTAGTATTAGATAACGGTAAATTTTAATACCGAATGGTAACCCTATACATTTGGCTTTCAAAAGTTCGTAAAGCTTATAAAAGCAGCTGTCTTTTACCGTTTTAAGTTTGAAAATATACCTTATAGAACTCTTGTTATAACTATTTAAATAGAGGGCTTTTTCCGACTTTGAGGGGCTGTAGCTCCGTAACGGGAGGGGTAATAGAAAAAAGTTTTAACATTAAATTATTTTTATTGCAATACCTACCCGCTGCTAATATTTTTTTGTCAATCGTACGTAAAAAGGGACGGACGGACAGACGAACGGACGGACAGAGTGAAACTATATAGGTACATTTTTACAAAATTTTTTGAAAATGTACTAAAAATTGTAGTTGTATACTGGTAAAATTAAAGTTAGCAAGTTTAAGCAATAATATTTGGTGGTCAACACAATCAAATGCTTTTTTTTAAATCAAGAAATACGCAACTGGTATATTTTTAGCTGTCAACACTTTTCGATATAAAGTCGGTTAGATTCAGACATGCAGCTGTAGTATTAGATTTCATTTGGAAACCAAATTGTTGCTCACTTAAAATATTATTATTAGAAAAAAAATTATTCAATCTATTTTTTATTACTATTTCAAAAATCTTAGAAATTGCAGATAATATAGAAATGGGCCTATAGTTTGAGCAATCTGTATTACTTCCACTTTTATAAATTGGAATTATAATAGCCGCTTTAAGTTTATTCGGAAAGATACCGTCAAGAAATGATTTATTAATTAATTTAACGAAAGTTGGAACCAATCGATCTGCAAAGCGTTTGATAAATTTCGTAGAAATATTATCAATTCCAGTAGCTGCTGCCGCACTTAATGTGCTGATAGCTGTGCAGACCTCTTCAGAATTTGTTTCAGTTAATTGAAAATTAGAGAAGATACTACGTCTGAATTGATTCTTATAAACATGATCAAGGGTAGTATTAGATACGTTAATTTCTTTTGTTACATTTACAAAGAAATTATTAAAACATTCCGAGATTTCTTTTTCATTTTCTATTGCTTTATCATTCTGAAATATTATTTTAATTGAATTTTTTTGCTCGATGGAATCAGTGTTAAACATGATCTCTTTATATAAATTCCACAGTCTTTTCGTATCACTGGGGTGCAAAGATATTCTGTCAGAGCAGTATTTTTTTTTTCCTCAGTGATTAATTTTTGAACCCTATCTCTGTATTTAAAATATAAGTTAATAATGCGTTCATTACCCACATATTTTTTTCTGTATTTGTTAAATGAGTCTCTGATTTTCATTACTCTGAGAATCTCTTCAGTCATCCATGCCTTTTTTATTTTAGTATTTTTTATTTCAATACGTTCAGTATTATTATTTATTAAAGAAGTAAGATTATCAATGGTTTCATCAGCTTCACTATAAGATTCAATATTTAGCCAGAAATCATTAATAGCAATGTTGGCGTAGTTTAAAATTGTTTTATATTTTACGTTATTACTTTTTTTGCAATTCCGATTAGTACTGATAAAAAGCATTTGATGATCAGACAAAGAACAGTCTAGAACATGCATATGATATTCCCTCTCTACCATGTCAGTTACAAAATGATCAATTATTGTTTTTGATTGTGATCCAAATCTAGTTGCAAATTTTTTGGATATCTTATTGCAAATCAAAAAACCATTACTTAGCAACATATTTTTATACGATATTATTTCAGAATTGTTAACATTTAATAAGTCTAGATTACAATCACCTACTATTATAGTTCTTTTAAGGTTTGAAGTTAGCTCATCAAATCTATTAATAAAGTTCATCGGGTTTGTCTCGTGTGATCTATATATGCCAATAATATTAAAATTTTCCTTTGTTAGCTTAATTCCCAATATTTGGCTAACTTCAAATTCCTCACTAATAATAATATTACTAGCAAAGTGATTTCTTATGTAGATGGCAATTCCACCATAAGGTTTGTCTCAATTAATGAAATACGAATCATACCCTGGTAGATTAAAAAAAATATTTTCAGAAGAAAGAAGCCATATCTCAGTTAAAACAATTATATCTACATCACATTTAAAACTTTCAATTAATGTTTCTACTTCAAACAATTTTTTTCTTAAACTTTGTATGTTTAAGTACAATATATTAAAGTTATTTTGATATTTTAAGCTCATTGAATTTGAATCATAATGTAAGTAATGTTCCACTCTAAAATTGTTTTCTACGTTCTCTGTTTCATCTAGGTGCATTTGTAATAAAAGAAAACAATTTGGATAATTTGGATAATTTGGATAAACATTGTCAGCTGTTCAATATGATCAAGATTGTATGTAAAAATTAATATTATTATACCCTACACCTATAGAATAGGTAAAGGGGTATATTAACTTTGGTATGGTGTTTGTAACCACCTAAAGGAAGCGAGCTAGATATGGAAAAGTATATATATTTGTGATCAGCGTGACCGCCTTAGTCGATATAGCCATGTCCGTCCATCCGTCCGTAGGCACGATAACTCAAAAAATAATGGAGCTATCTTGATGAAATTTTAACTGTAGGTTACTAGGACTGAAAGTACGGCGGGGATTGCATATGGGCGAAATCGGCCCATGGGTTCGGATTCTGGACCTTTTAATCGGTTTCAGGGCTAACGAACAAATATAAAAAATCACGATAACTCAACAACTAATGACGCTATCTTCATCAAATTTGTGCTGTAGGTTACTAGTAATGAAACTACTTCGGGAATTGCGTAAGGTCGGGATTGGACCATGGGTTCGGAACCTAGAACTTTTTGATCGAATTTAGGCCAAACGAGCATAATTCCGAAACCAATGAAGATAGAACCTCCAAATTTAGTATCAGGGTGTCCCTTCCTATTTCCTAAGTGTCTTGTGAATTTGGGTCCCATTGGAGTAGTGGGTCGGGGACCAGCCACACATTTCCGAAGACCTTAAAGCATATCTTTAAAATTAATAAAGATAACAACTTGAAAAAATGTACAAGCTTCCAATTTGCCACAAGGGTGTTCTTTACAATCTCTTGCGTGTTCCCCTAATTTGGGATCAATTGGAGTGGTGGTTCTGTACCCCTCTCAGACCTCCCAAGTTTTAAAGGTTTATAATCGAAATTACTAAAAATAGTTACTTAAAATTAGGATAGACCGTTCAAATTGTGTACAAGGGTTAACTAGTACTATAAGTACAGCGCGGACTATATAAGGGCGAAATCAGCCCAACGGTTCGGATTCCGGACCTTTTAATCGATGTCAGGGCTAAGGAACATATATAAAAAATCACGATAACTCAACAACTAAAGAGGCTATCTTCATGAAATTTGTGCTGTAGGTTATTGGTAATGAAACTACGGCGGTGATTACGTACGGTGAGGATTGGACAATGGGTTCGGAACTTAGAACTTTTTGATCGAATTTAGGCCAAACGAGCATAATTCCGAAATCAATGAAGATAGAACCTCCAAATTTGGTATCAGGGTGTCCCTTCCTATTTCGTAAGTGTCTTTGAAATTTGGGCCCCATTGGAGTAGTGGATCGGGGACCAGCCACTCAGTTCTTAGGCCCTTAAAGCATATTTTCGAAATTAATAAATATAGTAACTTGAAACAAATGAAGAAGCTTTCAATTTGCCACAAGGGTGTTCTTTACTATTTCTTGCGTGGCCCCCTAATTTGGGATCAATTGGAGTGGTGGTTCAGAACCTCTCTTAGACCCCCCAATGTGTAAAAGCTTATCATCGAAATTAATAAAACTAGTAACTTAAAATTAAGATAGAGCGTTCCAATTGTGTACAAGGGTTAACTAGTATTGAAAGTATGACGGGACTGCATATGGGCGAAATCGTACCATAATTTCGGGTCCTGGAACCCTTGAAAAGTTCAAGGACTAACAAACATATATCTTACAAACACCATAACTCAAAAAATAATGCCGGTATTTTGATGAAATTTAACAGTAGGTTACTAGTAATGAAAGTACCATGGGAATTGGTTGTGGTCGAGTTTAATTTCGAAGCCAAAGAATATATTTCCTATGTCCTATGTGTCTCCGAAATCTAGACTTAATTGTAGTGGTTCAGCTATGTTCAAAGGTACTTGCTGCATTTATGTAAAATTTATTTTTATATTTAAATGAATTATATGAAAAGGTGTAAATTTTTAATTGTATTTTAGAAATACATTTATTGCATATTTTGCGTTTATAAGCTTTTCTATTAGGTATATAAACTAACCACTATTTCAAAACCTCTCCGCAACCTTTTTTTCCTTTCCTTTACTTCGGGTACTCATCCTGCCCAATGGAAGGTTGCGAATGTTTTTCCAATTCCAAAAAAAGGCAACAAAAGCGATCCCTCAAACTACCGCCCTATTGCTATAACCTCGGTCCTTTCCAAAGTAATGGAAAAAATTGTAAACATAAAGCTTCTGAAATACCTTGATCGCAAAGGTTTGCTCCATGATCGACAATACGGGTTCAGAGCCCGTCGTTCAACCGGTGATCTCATGACTTACCTTTGCGAGAAGCTAAATATCAGTCTTCACCACTCTGGTGAATCTGATGTTGTAGCCTTGGATATATCTAAAGCTTTTGACCGAGTATGGCATGATGCTTTAATAGCAAAATGCGAAGCTTTAGGTTTAGGTAGGGTTTTTCTAAAATGGATTGGAGATTTTCTCTCAAATCGCACAATTCGTGTACTTGTGGATGGTTATACATCCAACCAATTTCAAATAAATGCTGGTGTCCCCCAAGGATCTGTTCTATCCCCAACTCTTTTCTTAATATTTATCAATGACTTACTTTCAATAACCTCCAATCCAATTCACAGTTTCGCAGATGACAGCACCCTTGTGGCTTCCTATGAATTTCATAGTCGCTGTAACATTAATCATCAGATTAACACAACAGCAAAAAATTTCATGACTAGTGAGCTAAACAATGATTTAGCAAAAATCCAAAAATGGGGAGAGTGTAACCGTGTTGATTTCAACACAAAAAAGACCCAATGCTGTTTAATCTCGCGGAAAATTGCAATATCTACCCCCAGCTTGTCATTTCAGGGTATACCTTTGCAGCACACAACAGACCTGAACATTCTGGGTATCGGGTTAAACCAAAAATTGACCTGGTCAAACCACATTTTTGGTATAGCTAAAGATGCAGCTAAATGTTTAGGTTTTTTGTTTCGCTGTAAAACTTACTTTACTGCACCTGATCTTCTAAAAATCTATAAAACTTACATTAGACCAAAAATGGAGTATAATGCACATATTTGGGCTGGAGCCCCCCAAACCGCACTGGGATATCTCGATAAAGTGCAAAATAGAGCTATCCGTCTTATAAATGATCCCAGTGTTACCTCATCGCTCACTCCACTTAACCATCGGCGAACCGTTTGGTCACTAACTCTGTTTTATAGATACCTCGTAGGGACGAACACCTGTTCCAACGAAATCAAACAATTAATGCCTCCCCTAAAAGTTTTTCAACGTGAAACAAGGAGTGCGACAGATGCTCACCCCTACTCAGTTGAATTAGTAAGATGGCGAAACACGGCTTATGGAAATTCGTTTGTTGTGCGTACATCGCGATTATGGAATCAGTTACCATGTAATGTGTTTCCCAAAGTTGGTAGTTTTTATATGTACGATCCAATAAAGTTTAAGAAGAACATTAACATCCATCTTCATGACTTTCCTTTAAATTAATTCCTTTATCCATCATTATTCAAACTCCTAAATCCTAATCCTAATCCTAATTTCCTTCCCAATCCCGATCCTAAAAACCAAACAATACATTTGTATTTAAGGTCCATACCAAGTTTGGTTTTAAAAAAAGGTGGGTGGTTTTAGTTGGTTAAAGTCCAACACTCCCCAGATGAACCCCGTACAGTGATTCTGGGCGGCTTTCGATGCTTTCCATCAACCTTCGCAAAAAAAAAAAAAAAAAAAAAAAAAAATTTAAAATAATTGCAATTTTTAAAAATTTGGATTATTAAATATATTATGCTTTGATTATCTTTTTATCACAAAATTTAATAATTAGAATTTTTTCATTTTGTAATTGAATTGGAATAAATATATTTTCATTTATTTCAAGTTTGTTTGTTATTTAATATTTTTAAATAGATAAATTAGTAAGAATTTGTAGTATTTTTTAATAGATAGAGTAATTAGAAAATGTTTTTAGTATTATACAGTTAATTTGGTAAGCTATGTCTTACGATCAAATTAATAACAGCTTCTATGGTGTTAAAATGACTTATGGATATGTCCTTAAATTTGAACCAAATAGGTGTAGGATATTTCTAAGTCGGTTGCACCGACTGACTGTTTCTTTACTTGTTTTTAAATAATATTTGACATTTGTTCTTGATTTGTCAAAATTTGTTTGAAACCTGTTTTTATAAATTATTATTGTTATTAAAAATTTTTTAAATAAAAATAATAAGTAAATTAAATTATTAAAATAATTAAATAATATGAAGCAAAGTGAAATGTATAAAGTGAGAAAAAATTTAATATGTAATTTATCAATGATTAAAATCAGTATGTCAATCACTATGAAATTGTATAATATAGATAAAATTAATATTGAATTTAATCGAAGAATATTTTTAATTCTATTCATATTGATTGGAATTATTATAAAGAATATTAATAAAAGTGTATTATTCTAAATTAATTTTACAAAAAGAAATATTGTAATTAAAGAATTAAAGTATAAATTTGTTTTTAAAAAATAAAAAATGTTTCGAACGTATTGCTTTGTATACATAGTAATTATTTGTTTTGTTTTGTTTTAATAAATTAATAAAAAAATGAGAAAAAAATATTAAATTTAATATATGAATGTACATATTTTCATAAGCAATGTTATAGGTTATGCAAAATGATAGAATTGTCCAAAAAAATATTAAAAAGTGTAAATTTAATCGAAGAATGAAAATATTTATATTGATTGGAGTTATTATAAAGAATATTAAAAAAAGTGTACTATTGTAAATTAATTTTGAAAAACGAAATATTGTAATTATATAATTAAAGTATAAATTTGTTTTAAAAAATAAAAAAAGTTTTGAAAATATTGCTTTGTATACAAAGTAATTATTTGCATAGTTTTGTTTTAATAAATCAATAAGAAAATATATATGCAATTTCATAGTGAAATTTATTGAATAAATAGTAGATGCCAAAGAGAAACAAATTAATATTTGATGAATTATATTGTACCATGTTAGTAAGGGAATGTTATAGATTAAGTTAATTTTTGCTATTGATTTTATTAAATTGTTCAAGATTAAACGAGAAAAAGAAATTAAATTTAATATATGAATGTAATAATTTTCAAAAGCAATGTTATAGGTTATGTTAAAAGTTAGAATTGTTACAAAATTGTTAAAAAATATTAAAAAGTGTTAATTTATAGTTAATTTTAAACACAAAATAATAATATAAATAAAATAATTTTTTTTTTTAAAAAATGCAGAAAGTTTTGAAATGGTTATTATATGTAGTACAATGTAGTTATATGCAGAGTTTTGTTTTAATAAAACTAATATCATAAATAAAAAAAATTTTCAATTCTAAATACCTTGGAGTTGTCAGTTTTTCGCAAGAAGATTTTATTATTTTTGATCCACAGGAATTTAAATTTTTCTGATATTTTAAGTTGCTTAGCCTCGTAGTATAATTTTGATTGTAGCGAAGTAAGATGGTGTCGAAAAAATATTTGTTTGTTTCCATGTTTCTTCAGTCCTACATCCGTTGTGAAAAGATTTTTGTAGCTGGATTTCTTCGCCATTATTTCATCTTTATCTTTATCAGATTTCAGCTTGATCAAGTATAGAGTATTTTCTTCATTTTTATTATTTTTGGAAAACTTTTTTAAACTGGATACTTTTATGATGTTCTCCTTAGGAATGCTAGCTTGGATTTTTTTAAAAATAGTGTGTACAGTATCCACTGGATCCTCGATATTTGAAGGTAGACCAGAAAGTACTATATTGTTGTAATTTTTTTGCTGTTCACTTTCATCTAATTGGGATTGCAATTTATTTACGATGCTTTCCAGTCGAATTGTTCTATTCTCAATGACCTTTATTTCCTCTTTCAGTTTTTATTTTTCTTCCAGCACTTGATTATTATACTTTACAAAGTCTTTTAGTTGATTTTGTGTAGCATCCATTTGTGCTGAGAAATAATTTTGAGATTTTTGAATCTTCAGCACTACAGTGACCAGAGCTTTCATGTACAAAGCTAGACTTTGCAAAGGGCAGCCATTAATATCTGGTAAGTTGTCAGGAACATTGGTTTGAGATGAGTTAATATCTTCGGTTTCATTATCATTAACTTCATCGTCATTATCTTCAATTACCAAAGTATCATTACCAGTAGGGGGACACTCATAGCACTTCCATGCTGCACTTCCTGATTTAATAGCTTCAAACAGTTCCTTCGACACGGATGCACATTTATTGTGGAAAAATCTATGGCAAGTTCCACTACACTGAACCCCTTTGGAATTTCCAGTAATATTTTGTCCACAGGTGGTACATGTTTTCGCCATTTCAATTAGTTTGTTTAATTTTTTACAATAATTTCAATAAAATAAAAAAAATTTAATTTTTAAAAAAATAAAAGTTAAGAGCAATAAAAAAGCGCGTCCCTATACTTTGACAGTTTGACGTTTTTTTTCAATTAAAAATCTCAGTCTACCTACAACAATAAAACAAATTAAATCTTTCCTTGGTATAACTTTCCTTGATACTATAGGAAGTTTATAAAAGATTATTCTAAAATCACCTATCCAATTGTCAAGTACTTAAAAAAAGATTGCAAAATAAACATAAACGACCCAAACTATATAAATGCTTTTGAGCAACTAAAAGAGATTATCACTGATTATCCAATTCTGAGATATCCAAATATTAATAAAAAATTTAAGTTAGTCACAGATGCTAGTAATTTTGTTTTAGGATCTGTCTTTACTCAAGATGGGCACCCTATTTCGTTTGCTTCTCGTACCCTAAATGATCACGAAAAAAATTATTCGACAACCGAGAAAGAATTGTTAGCTATTGTTTGAGGTACTAAATATTTTAGGCCGTATCTATTTAGAAAAGAATTCGATTTACAAACTGACCACCAGCCTATAAAATGGTTACAGGCTAAAAATGCTGGGAAAGATATTAACCCTAGACTTCAAAGATGGTTAATACAACTAGGAGAGTATGACATAAAAATAGATTACATAAAAGGAAAAGATAATAAGGTAGCCGATTTTTTGAGTAGGATTGATAAAAGTAATAACGAAATCAATTTGATTGAGACAACCAAAAACAAAAACAGGGGGAATGATACTGAAAATTTGAGTATCACCTTAGAAAATACGTTTAAAGAAAATGACTATTTAAATAATGAAATCAATAATAATGAGTCAATAGAAGTACAAACAATTCACTCCCAAGAAGAAAATTTTAATGATCAAATACCTATACTAAACACTGTTGTAAATCGCTTCAAAACCCAAATAATTTTAGTAGAAAAAGAAAGCAAAGAAACAGAGAAAATTTTTAATCATAAAAGAATTTTTTTTGATATAAATGATATACCAAACAACGTATCCGATATAATCCGAAGATATGTCCACTACGGTAAAATAGCAATTTATTCAGAACTAGGAGACTCTATTTATAACCAATTACAACAAAAGTTAATAGAACTCTTCTCAAATAATAAAAAAGTAAAATTTGTAAAATGTAGTCATTTTGCAAGAGACATAGAAGATGAGTGTTAAAACAAATTGCTCTGTTTCATAAAAGAGAATCGGGACATTCGGGTATAATAGTAAAATCACATTTATTATCCTAATCTGAAACATTTAATTAACAAAGTAGTAAATATTTGTGAAATTTGTTCAGTTGCGAAATACGATAGGAATACTATAAAAAAAAATTAAAATAACAGAAACGCCATCTCAAATAAATGACATAGTTCATGTTGATATTTACGTCAACTCTAAACACTCTTTTATTGTTTTTATTGATAAATTCTCAAAACATGCAGTTAGTTTCTATTTAGAGGATAGAAATAATCAGACACTAATGAGTAAAATTCGCCAATTTATTTCTATTAATGGTAAAATGAAAAAACTTATCTGTGATAACGAATTCAATAGCATAAACATTAGACAATTCTGTAAAGAAGAGAAAATAGACATTCATTTTGTTAAGCCTAATAGTCACACAGGAAACGCAGACATAGAAAGATTAAATAACACCCTTAAAGAAAAAGTTAGAATATTAAACTTGGAAGAAAAAATTAATATTAAAGATCAAATACTAAAAGCCATTCATTATTATAATAAAACTTATCACTCCACCATCAAATCTACTCCATTCAATGTAGAAAATAATAAAATAGATAGCAATAAGGTAAAAGATCGTATGAAAACAATAAAAAATAAAATAATTACTAAATTAAATAAAAATAGAGAAAATTACAATGAAACTCGTAATGTAGGTTATATAAAAAATTATGCTAGTTTACGTCACAAAGAACAACCTAAATTTAGAAAATACTCACTAAAAATGTACATGAAAATAACATTAAAAGAGGTTTAAAAATTACAGATGAAAGTAATATTAACCTGGTTAGTAATCCTGTTGCTTCTTCCAATGACATCTCCAACATTGATCATAGATCAAATGGACTCTGAATTAGGTTATGTAGAAATTAAAATTGATGAAGTAGAGAAAGTTAGTAAATTTGATATCATTTTACATATAGTTTATCCTTCAGAAATTTTAGAAATGACTAATAGTTTAGAGACCATAATAAATCAGGAAAATAATATAAAAGAAATAAAAGAATTAACAGAACACAAAAATGTTAGTTTTAGTTTTACTCTTACGATTTTTGTAATAATAATAATAATAATAATAGTAGTAACCCTAATAGTTTATTTTTTCCTTACAACTCACCTAGGGAGCATAGGGCATCCACTAAGCCTTTCCATCTATTTCTGTTTTGTGCAATAGCCTTTATTTGCGGCCATGTTTTGTTAATTCTCAATATCTCTTTGAATATTGTTCTTTTCCAGCTGTTCCGGGGTCTTCCCATGCTTCTTCTGCCTTGTGGTTGTCAATCTAGAGCTTGTCTGGCTATCATATTTTCTGGTCGTCTTATTACGTGCCCGATCCATCTATATTTTTTCCTTCTAATTTGTATTTCGATTATATCTTCCAGATTTTCGTCATATTTATTTGCAGACCTACTTCTTTCGCATATCTGTTTAATCTATTTATTTTTTCTTTCATATCATCATAGGTATGAGTTATTGGCATATATCGTCAGCATATTCTAGATCTTCTAACTTATTTATGGTATTCCAATTAATACCATGTCCATTAATTGTTTTCCTCATAACTTCGCCAATTACAATATTGAATAGGATAGGTGAGAGTGGACATCCTTGTTTAACGCCATTAATGATACTGAAAGGTGTGCTTAGATTTCCTTTATGTAGAACTTGTGTTTCCGCGTTCGAATATATGGGCCTGATAATGTTGATTATTTTCTCCGGAATGCCTTTTATTTGCATGGCTTTCCAAATTGCAGCTCTATTTAGTGTATCGAAAGCTCTTGTGAAGTCAAGGAATGCCAGGTATAATGGTGAGTTGTATTCATTTGACTGTTCTACTATAATCCTAGTTGTATTAGAATGTTATGTGCAGCTTCTATTTTCTCTAAATCCTGCTTGTTCTTTTCTAATGTTGTTTTCTATATGATTTTTGATTCTATCATAGATGATTAATGCTAGGATTTTGTTCACGGAGTTAAGTATTGTTATACTTCTCCAATTCTTCTACATAAGCTAGAGTCACCCTTCTTAAGAATTTTTATTATAATTCCTTGCTTATATTTTCATTTGCCCAGATTCTAGATATAATTCGTTGTATTGATCTTGCGTTTTGTAGAGAGTCAATCTTCAGGATTTCGGCAGCTATTCCGTCAGCACCTTCCGCTTTGTTATTTTTCAATTTATTTATTATATCACAGATTTCCCTGGTTGTTGGCGGATTTGAGTTAATTCTACTTTGATCATTGTTGTTTGTATTCTCCCAGATATTCTCCTGCCTTTCCGTGTTGTTGTTGTTGTTTATTTCTAGGAAGTATTCTCTCCATCTTCCCATTTGTTGCTGTGAGGATGTTATTATTTGTCCATTATTATTTCTTATTGGGTGTTCTTTGTTTAGACCTTTATTTGTAAGAGTTTTTATCTTCATGTATAATAGAAGCTTATTGTTATTTTGCTCAGCTGCTTGTTGGGCATCACTGGCTATATTATTGTAATAGTTTCCCTTATCTTTTCTTGCTGCTAATTTGACTTCTTTGCACATATTTTTATGTTCTTCTTTTAAACTGGAGCTGTTATCGGTCAGGAGTTTATTTCTTATATCTCTTCTTTTCTGGATGATATTCCATGTGTTGTCAGATATCCATGTTTTCTTTCGTAGTTTATCATACCAAGGGTTTCTTCACTTGTCTTTCTGAATACATCTTGCCACTTGTCTTCAGTGAGGGTTCTTTCTTGGCTTAATTTTCCCTGGATATTTCCTATAAATTCTACTTTCTTCTCATTGTTTATGTTCATCACATTTATTTTTTTCTTTTTCTTGTTGTGCTTATTTGAGAGATTAGGTAGTTTTAATCTTATATCACAGGTAAGAAGTACGTGATCTGTTTGAGCATCAGCTCCTCTCCAGTTGTGAACATCCATCAGGGATGATCTCCATTTTCTGCTAATGCATATGTGTTCTATTTGATTTTTAGTTCTGCCATCTGGAGAGACCCAAGTGTATTTGTGGATATCGTTATGTGGGAATAGGGTTCCTCCTATTACCAATTCATGTTCTCTACATAAATCTCTTAATCTATTTCCGTTATTGTTTAGGGAGCCCAATATATCAGAACGCGGTGTATTACAAATGGTGGCCGTGAGTTGATTGTAGAATTCATCTTTGTTTTCTTCATTCGATATTTCTGTAGGTGCGTAACAATGAATAAGGGTGATTTTCTTAAGTTTACAGTAAAGCCTTAGTGTTCTAATTCTATCAGAAATGGGTTTCAAGTCTATAATGCTGTTTTTAAATTTCCTATCAATGATAAAGCCAACTCCATTTGCTCCTGTATTATCTGCCCTTGAATATATGAATTGATTTCCCCTACTTGTAGAAATTTCACCATGATTACTCCATCTAATTTCACTAAGACCAAATACTCCTATTTTATAGCTATACATTTCATTCTCTACTAGCTTCTAGATCTTCCTTTAATGTTCTTATATTCCATTGTCCAATTCGTGTCCTTATGAGTGCCAAAGGTCGATACCGTTAATTCATTCCTTACAATACGAGGCTGAGTTTCTGTTTCTTGAGTCGTTTTTAGATCACTAAGCAAAGGACTAATCTGCTGTAGCTATTCCACATGATTATTCATCTCACGCCTTGTGGAAAAGACGATAACCCTAATAGTTTTAATTCATTATTTTTCAAGATATTATAAAATATTTAAAATTGGTACAACAGAAATTCAATTTTAAAACAAATGAAAATGTAGTTAGCGTTAAACTAACAAAAAATGAAAATAGCGATAGTAACCCATCTATTGAAAAAAATCCTATAAATGAAATAACATCAAACCCAATTAATATAGAAACTATTAAACAAAAATACGGTGTTATCTAAATTTAACCCTAATAGTTTTAATTCATTATTTTTCAAGATATTATAAAATATTTAAAATTGGTACAACACAAATTCAATTTTAAAACAAATGAAAATGTAGTTAGCGTTAAACTAACAAAAAATGAAAATAGCGACAGTAACCCATCTATTGAAAAAAATCCTATAAATGAAATAACATCAAACCCAATTAATATAGAAACTATTAAACAAATATACGGTGTTATCTAAATTTCAAAGGAAGAACAAAGTTTTTTTATTAAATATTTATACTCTAATACTTTAATTTAGTAAGTAATATAAGAATAAACTAATTATAAAAAATTTTTTTTCCTCAAGTTCAAGTTCATCTTTTTAACTATTAGGATAGGTCGAAAATTTGCTTATGAAATATGCACATGTATATATACATATGTAAATAAATATTATTACAATAAATAAAAAGAAAAAAATTATTGGTCATTCATAATTCTAAGTATTAAATTTTTAATTTTAATCAAGTAGGTATAATGTCAAACAATTTTAATAATCTGAATTTATAATAAAAAATAAACAAAAAAAAAAAAAATAAATTAATAATAATAATAATGTAAAATAAAACTTAAAATGTAAAAGAAAACAATATTTTATTTATTTAATTATTTATTCAAAGAAATCTCAAAAAGAGCTTAAAGCTCACATAGAGTGTTTTTAATATTAATTATTAAATAACAAATTATAAAACTATCAAAAAAAAAACAAAAAAGAAACTAAAAATAAAATAAGAGAAGAAAAAAAAAATTATGAAAAAAATTATTAAAAAATTAAAAAAATTAAGAGAGTTGATTAAAATATACAAAAATATCAAATTAAACAAAGAGAGTATATAAATATAGAAAATTAAACATATTATTATATCAAATATAAAAACTGTAATATTTTTAACCAAAAAAAAAATTGTTTGAATAGCCGTTTACATAAAGTGATTTAATTTTATTTTTCAAATGTAGAGTTCTTAGGATCTGGAAATTTGCTCATTAGATCATTGTACTTTCTAATACTACAGTAAAAAATTGGTTCAAGACCATTTTGGTACAAGCAGCAATCATATCTTGATTGACTAGCGTTTCTGGTGTGATATCTGTGAACATTATAATTTGCGACAAGTTTCATATTGGTTTTGATGTTGTGATTATTTATGTTGTTTATGTGTAGAATTTGAACCATGTCCCTATAATCTGTAAGTTTTAATATGTTAAACTGTTTGTGGATTAGATTCGTAGGAGTTCTATGTGGTAAACAAAATAAGTTTTTAATAGCTTTGTTCTGCATTTTTTGCAAAATTTGCAAAGTTTTTATTGTATGTGTTACCCCATATGTTTATAGCATAGGATATTACATTATGAAAAATACTGTAATAGGTTTGAGTTTTCATATAAGCTGGTACTCTGTTGTCTATTTTTTTGAATACGCCGCTAACTCTTCTGCTCCTTTTAATCAAACTTGCAATCTGTTCATTTCAGTTTAACTCATCGTCAATAATTATGCCCAAATATTTGTAAGCGCGGACTTTTTCAATAGCTATATTATTATATTTAACTTTGATGTTGCTGGCTTTATTTTTCAATATCATAAATTTAGTTTTCTTGGTGTTGACTGTAAGCTTGTGCATGTTCATCCAAATGCGAATTATTTCCATGTCTTCATTTTTTTCCGTTTCATGCCTGCAAAATCATCAGTTTCATATAAAACAATTATGTCATCAGCATACATGAAGGATTTTTCAGAGAGTTTCAATTTGGAGAAGCTACTTACGTAGCACGAGAATAACACAGGCCCAAGTGAACTTCCCTGAATTACACCAAATTCAATATTGGATATCTCACTTTATATTTCATGACACTCTGCATATTGTGCACGTTTTTCAAAATATCTTGAAACCATTTAAATTCATTACCTTTTACTCCACATTCAAATAGAATTTTCAGTAAAATATTCCTGTCAACTGTGTCAAAAGCTTTGGTTAAGTCAAAAAACACAAAACAAACTTTTTTCTGTTTAGATAGTGCTGATTGAATGTGTGATACTACGTTGAATAATATTGTAGCTATATTCGAATGTTTCACAAAACCGTATTGCGAAACAGATATTAATTATTAACATATTATTTTTTAAATAGGCTGACAGCTCATTGTTAGCATGAGTTCCTAGTATTTTGCTAAACGTTGACGCAATTGAGATAGGTCTGAAGTTGTTAATGTCGTCTTTGTCACCATCTTTCTTATATATTGGCAGGACCTTATTTATTTTCAATTCGTCAGGAACACAACATTCTTCGATCGATGAATTGATCAGCGCCATGATTGGTTGAGCTAGCTGACTCTTACATTCTTTTATGAGTGAAGTTGAAATTAGATCATGGCCTGCGCTATAAGTATTTGCTAGGCTATCGATTAATTTCATAGTATTAGTTAGGGTAATTTTGCTGAGCATGAATTTGGCATTTGTTCTAGTTTTTGGAATCTTGTATTGTTGTTTATAAATTACGATATATGTCAGCACAAGCGCCATTGACATCGATAATGCAGTTTTCAAGATGATTTTTGACAGCATTGACATTAGTGTATTTTTTTTTTATTTTTCATTTGACTAATATTATTGTTTACAAAATGTTTGCTATCAAACTCCAGGAATAACATTTTATAATCGGAAATATCAGTGTCAGCGTAAGTTAAACTAATTTTTGCAGCAAAATTATTTGTTATCAAGTGATCGAGACATGATTGAGAGGCACACCTGGTAACTGAATCATCACATATGTAGAAACCATTACTTTCGACCAAAGTTAAGTATTTTTCGGATCAGTGTTATTTTTAATATTAAAATTAAAATCTTCAATGATAAGTGAGTTGTTAATATTACTTTTTTCTAGATGTGATTCAAAAATTTTGAAAAAATGGTCAATCGGTGCTATTGTTTGGTGGTCTGTAAAGAGCAGTGAAGTTAAGGATGGAGTTATTACTGTTTATATTGACTGATAATATGCTATTAAAGTTATCACAAAAACTGGATTTAATGGAATATTTTATGGGTTCGTGCAAAAATATACTAACACCACCTGCTATCCTGTTAGTTCTGCAGGAAAACAATTTGTTATAATTCTTCAAATTAATTGGTTCAACTTCATTTTCAAGTACCCATGTTTCAGACGATTAAGTGAATGGTGTTATTTAACGTGTGCAAAATGTCAGCTATATCATCAATTTTGTACTTTAAACTACGGATATTCATATATAAGATTTTTAAGGAGCATTTGTTTACAAATTTGACATTATCAGTATAAGTGTGAATTATATTAGATATATTAAATGGAAATATATTCTAATTATTTTGCTTTTCTCACTCTTTCTAGCGAGCATTTTACCATCTTTAATCCACGTATATTTTATTATCCTCCGCCAATGCCGGTCCCAAGCCCGGATGAGAAAGGAGGAGGGGGGGGAGTACCAACCTCGTTAAAAAACCTAGGTTCAGCTGGCCCGGCTGATAGCACCTTGTGAGGGCTCCTGGCGAGGATACACGTGAAAACTGGTCAACGGCTTCGGAGGCGGATGAGATGAAAATCCAACGGCGAAGAAGGCGGATGAGCCACCCATATGGGTTGCGCAGAGTTTGTAGCCCGGCCGTAAAATTAATTTACACATGAAACGGAATCAAGCCTCGGAAATTTAACAGATTCTTCGGTAACGACTTTTAGCTTTCGTAAAAGGACAAGATTTGCAACATGGAATGTTCGAACGCTCACAGAACCATCAAAACTTGCGCAAGTATGCCGGGAAATGGACCGTTATTGTCTCGAAATATTAGGATTAAGTGAAATGAGATGGAAGGGACAGGGAAGCTTTCAAGCACAATCCGGACACTATCTCATGTACAGTGGAAATAACATCTCCCATGTAAACGGGGTGGGAATTTTAATTAAACGAAGAATGAAAAGGGCGCTAATGGAATTTAAACCTATATCCGACTGTATCGTCACAGCACGTTTTCATTCCAAATTCCGAAACATCGCTGTTATTCAGTGCTACGCCCCCACTGAACCCGATGAAGATGAGAACAAAGAAAACTTTTATAGCCAGCTAGAAGCTGCGTTAAACGACACGAGGGAAGGCGACATCAAAATCATCCTTGGCGATTTTAATGCCAAGGTAGGTAAAAACAACTCCAATCTCCAAAGAGTCGTGGGTTGTCATGGACTCGGGCCTGTACGGAACAATAATGGAGAAAGATTGGTCGACCTGTGCGCAGCACATAATCTCTTCATTGGAGGCACTAGATTTCCGCATCGCGACATCCATAAATATACATGGTGGATCGACGCGAAATCAAATTCTCCAGGTGGATCGACGCGAAATCAAATTGATCATATCCTGATAAGTAGAACATATCACAATTCCCTACTAGATGTCAGAGCTTGTAGAGGCGCTGATATTTACAGCGACCATAATCTACTACTAGGAGAAATTAGATTACGCCCAGCTGCGATTCGTCAACGTCATAATCGTAGAACAAAATATGATGTTTCAAAACTTCAAGATTCGGGTAAGATAGAGGAATATAAAGAATCAGTTAACAATATACTGCACAACATGGATGAACCGATCACCTGGAACAATATTGAAAGTGCTTGTAAAACAGCTGCCCAAAGAACCCTTGGCACTCAACACACCAGAAAAAGCCTTGGGTAGAAGAGGATACGTGGAAGCTAATAGAAAAACGTCGCAAGCTTAAACCACAGCTTGGTCAAGCTCGATTGACAGCGGAGAAACAACGACTAAAAGGGGAATATAACAATATCGAACGTCAAATAAAATCTTCAGCGAGAAAAGATCGGGAGCGTTTTGTGAATGCCATCGGCTCAGAGGCGGAAAGAGCTGCATACCGCAACAACCTACGCGGCATCTACTCTGCTATAAACAAACTTTCGAGAACAAGAGTCGAAGCACCTCCTCTTAAAGATTGCAACGGAAATATTCTCACAACAAAGGAAAAATAACTGAACCGTTGGAAGGAATTTTTCGAAGACTCTACTGAACTGAGGGGAGAAAGCAGTTTGCCAGTTGAAACCACAAAACGACGCTATCCCAGTCATAATATCTCTACAGCACCACCAAGCAGAGAGGAAATTGCAAATGCCATTGCAAAATTAAAGATCAACAAATCTCCGGGCCCTGATAATTTACCAGCAGAGTTGTTGAAAAGCGGTCCCGATGTACTAACCACATCCCTGGTTCCAATTATCCGGGAAACATGGACAACTGGAAGAATCCCAAGAAGCTGGAAAGAAGGGATCATTGTACCAATTCCAAAAAAAAAAAAAAGGCGACCTTAACAACTTCAGTAACTGGCGAGGAATTACACTTTTTAATTCTGTCGAGAAAATACTGGCATTCATAATTTTAGACCGTATTTCTCCAAACGTCAACAACTTACTGCGTCGCGAGCAAGCGGGATTCAGACCTAAGAGATCTTGTGTTGATCACATAAATACCCTACGAATCATCATCGAACAGTCGGCTGAATGGCAATCTCTATTGTTCCTTCTCTTCGTCGATTTTGAACGTGCATTCGACACCGTTTCAAGAAATGCCATTTGGGAAGCATTAAGAGTTCTGGGAATCCCTGATAAGTTAACAGAACTAATAAAAGAACTTTATAGGGATACCGCTTGTACGTTACGATTTAAAGGGAAAACAAACGCTGAATTTGCAATAAATAACGGAGTTCGTCAAGTTTGCGTACTCTCCACCATACTGTTTCTGATAGTTTTAGACAGTGTAATCAGAAAAACCGACGCCGAAACATCTGGTGGAATACAGTGGCGCCCATTCGAAAAACTAGGGGAACTTGATTACGCTGATGATATTTGCCTCATGTCGCACAGTTTACCATCTATTAGCTCAAAATTAGAAAAACTTATTATTAATGCTAAAAATGTTGGGTTAAAAATAAACTTTAGCAAAACGAAGCTAATGCGACTAGAAACCAGTATTCAGACACCACTAACAATTGATATTAACAACAAATCTATAGTAATCGACGAGGTTGATGAATTTTGCTACTTGGGAAGCATGATAACAAAAAGTTGTGGCACGGAGGAGGTCATATCGTCCCGGATAAATAAGGCCAGGCATGCTTATCATAAACTCAGTAACGTTTGGCGCTGTAGAAACGTTAGTAGAAAAACCAAACTAAAAATTTTCAACTCGAGCGTTAAACCAGTTCTACTATACGCTTGCGAAACCTGGAAAGTCACAGATAATATATCCAGAAAACTACAGACTTTCGTTAATAGGTGTCTGAGGAGAATATGCAGGATATTTTGACCTAATACAATTTCAAACCAGGATCTTCTAAAACTTACTGCCAGCAAACCAATAGCAACAGAAATCCTATGTAGAAAATGGCGGTGGATAGGCCACACCCTGCGGAAGCCGGAGATGATATTGGCAAGCAGGCATTTCAATGGAATCCTCAGGGAAAACGAAGACACGGAAGACCACTCAACACCTGGGTCAGAACGGTCTTAGCAGAGTCCCGGCAGCAGAGTTGGGCAGAAGTCAGGCGAATAGCGCAAGATCGAGATAGACGAAAGGAGTTTGTTTCCGCCCTATGCTGCGACAGGAGTGGCATTTATTGAAAATACGTGTATTGTAGAGTTTATAGTTGTATCTGCAATTTTATTTTTACTTGTAATTGTAATTCTCTAATTATTATTCGTGTTTTGAAATAAATGTAAAGGAAGAAAAAAAAAAAAAACAAAAAAAATATTTTATTATATTTTTTTTTTTAAATCTCTAGCTTTATTGAATAGAACACTGAAATATGGAGTGATTCTTTCGTTAATGAATATGACACCAGGATGCTGATCAGGCGTCGGAAAAATTTCTTCAATTTTTAGGGTTATGTTCTTTTTAGCATTCATAATACTTTCCTTAGTTGCTATGTTTTTTAGTTTAATAGAAATTTTTTTCTCACCTGAGTTTGATCCTGCATTGATTATTTTCACTTCCTTTATTTCATCATTTTTCACTTCAACTTTCAATTTTTCCAGTACCTTTTTAACTATCGTTATAGTTTCACCTACTGGAATTGTTGTCAATCCACTTATTTCAATCGTTTTGGCATGCTTCCTCTGTTTCATTAGTTCTATATCTAAGGAATTCTTTCTAACTTTATCACGTAGCATCTCATTCTCGTTTCTCAGTTGTATATTTTCATCAATCAATAAGTCAATCGATTCTTTCAACTCACGTATTTCTTTTTGTAACTCAACAAATTAGCTTTTTTCCGAATCTTGTTGGCGCAGTATCTGATCAAGTTTGGTAAAAATTGTGTTGTTGTTGGAAGAATCAGTGACGGAATTATTATTACTTTGTACACTAGTAGCACCAGGGTTGATTACTCCTGATTTCCTTTTATGCCGATGGAATTTGCAATTATCGCAGAACTAAATCTTTTCAGAATATTGCAATCTTCAATTTTCATGCCACAGCAAACTATATAGTACGACTTCTGACAAATTCCATCACATTGTAATGATTCCTCAGTTCTCAAATTAATATTTTTGTTACACCTTTCACAAATTTTACTTTTACCTCATCATCAATCAAAAATGAACTGTCAAAATGGGAGCTTTACCTACATATGTTGCTAAGTTCATACATAAAAAGTAACAAATTGAAATTTAAAACCTATGAAATAAGAAATATGATTCAATATAAGAATATAGAAAAAAAATGTACCTATTTATAATACTACCTGTTTTTTATATTTTAATTGAAAATTTTTATATATTTATGGTAATTTATCAATTTTTCTATAACATAATTTGACTAAATAAGGCTAATATTCTGCAATAGAATATAAATCATAGTTGTTAATAAAAGAAAATATGTATACTTTTTTAAAGCAATATAAAACAATTTTTCATAAACATTCAACATTTTTTCATCCAAATTAAACATTTTTTGGTATGATAAATATGATAAAATATTTAATTTGGATGAAAAAATTTTGAAGGTTTACGAAAAATTGTTGTATATTGCTGTAAAAAAGTATATATAGATAAAGCTTAGACAACTAAACAAAAATTGTTTTTTTCTCATTTGTTTTTCATTCAAAAATTATTTTCAGTTTAAGATCATATTACTCTCCATAATTAGTAAACAAAAGAAAACTATGTATAAAATGTAATAATAAATAAACAAAAAATTAAATAAAAAAAAAAAAAAGAAAAAAAAAAAAAATTATATATTAAACTTAACGACTCAGGAGCGTCTTTTGTCAAAGGGTGGAAGAGTTATATTATCCTTCATTAATTTAAAATTATGTAAAACTCATTCACCTTTTGATAAATAAATTAATAATTAATTGAAAACAGGAAATGCAATTTTTTATTTTAAACTAGGCTTCAGTTTCTTTAGTCATAATATTCACTAAGCCTAAGCCGTTGATTACTCGGCTGTAGCTATTGTATAAGGTTATGAAATATGAATGCACAATAAATGTTCACTTTGTGTGTCATCTATAATCTTACACAAGAATTATTTATTTATTTTTATTAAATCTTATTTTATATTACGATATAAACTTAATTATACAATTTTACGATATTTTTATTAGATATGATCTGACCGGGGTTTGAACCCGAGAGCTTCCACATGAAAGGCGGCGTCTTTACCACAACGCCATTGGTCAGAGCATTTCTTTACTAACTTTAAATTAATATATTATTTTATTTATACTGTAACATTTTTTTTCAAATATTTATACATACAACTTATATCAGTTACATATTACATATTTTTTTTTAATTTATTTATATATATATATATATATATAAGTTAAGACACCTGTACATGCGTGAATTATAAAACGCTCAGTCAGCAAATTTATATTTCTCATAAATTTAAGTTTATTTAATAATTTCAAATCATTTCATAATTTTGCTTTTAATATCAAATTACAATACTTAAATTATTTTTTTTTACTTAAATTATTTCTCACGGGAAATAATTAATTTCGTAATAATGTAAAATGTCATATCAGCATATTTTATAATATAAATTAGCTGTTAGTTATTAGTTAAGTTACAGTTTAAATTTGTCAATTAAGAAGTAATTAATAAAGTGGACACTAGTCCTAATAATTATTTTTTTAAAAGAATTTATGTTAAAATTCTTAACTGGCGACCGTGACAGGACCCTGGAGAAAAACTAGGAATCATTAGACATTCTACAGGGATTGATCCAGAAATATATTCGACACAACTATACCCGTGAGAACATAGTAGTCAACCAATATTTTGTGATCATCAACAAGACGCAGCTGTTACCGTGGGAACACAGTGGTCAACAACTTGGAAGATTAAGTTATACCCGTGAGAACATAACCAAAACTCCAAAATCAACTAATTCTGATATTGTAACCGTGGGAACACAATACAGAACACCGAGTAAATATAATTGTACCGCAGTAGGTCCTTTGCGAGTATAAAAGCTTAGGGCTAAAAAGGAATAATACGTTATATTTCAAAAAATATACGAAGAAGCTGAACCTTCTTAATAACTAAGGAAACGTCAATCCTTAGCTAAATGCAACTTAATCTAATTATAACGTAAGTAAAAAACGAATATAAAATTGATAATTACAAAAAGAATATAAAATTGATAATTACAAAAAGAATATAAAATTCAAAATTACAAAAAATATTAAGATATAAAAAAAAATCGTAAAAAAAAAAATATATAATTTATAATGGAAGAAATCCAAGAAACACTTAGACAATTAACTGGTGCAAGTAACGCACAACTCGAGCTTATCAGGAATTTAACAGCTCGCTTAGAAAACATAGAACTTAGAATAAATCAACAAGCAGCACAAGCAGCACAAGCAGCAACTAACAGTAACACAGGACTACAGCGTCCAAGAAATGAGCAAGATTTAAAGGATATTTGGAAATTACCGGATGCAGTCAAAGAATTACAAACATTCGATGGCAACCCCCTATATTTTGTATCTTGGGTGCATAATGTAGAAAGTTTCCTACAAGATTATAAAATTGTAAAAAATAAACCGATTTACAGATCTATTTTACAACACATTAGACGAAACGTACGAGGAAATGCAGACTCAGCCTTAATATCCTATACTATTTTTGATAACAATTGGGAAGATATAAAAGATTGTTTGTCACTGCATTATGCCGATAAACGAGATTTAAGATCCTTAGAACATCAATTGGCAAATCTTCAGCAGAAAAACCAATCTACAGACGAATTTTTCGCAACTGTAAATAACCAATTATCACTAATAATAAATAA
Organism: Dolichopus griseipennis; assembly: GCA_963082915.1. Classification (NCBI taxonomy): domain Eukaryota; kingdom Metazoa; phylum Arthropoda; class Insecta; order Diptera; family Dolichopodidae; genus Dolichopus; species Dolichopus griseipennis. The sequence continues at coordinate 159,586,336 of OY720441.1, read as the reverse complement.
GATAAAAACTGAAATGGAAATACAGACGTGATAAACGCTCTAACCAAAACTTATCGCGATAGAGCACTAGATGTTTTCATCAGGGGACTCAATGGAAACCTCTCAAACATGCTAAGGGTACAGAGACCTCAAACATTCCCCGAAGCATACTCCTATTGTTTGAAGATCGAAAATTCCAATTTCCGGAACATTACAATTCACAGCCATAATTCCAACACTATGGCACAACAAAGAAATCCAGTTATAAGAAAGAAGCCAGTACAATTTCAACCACAACAAAGAAATTATCCAACCAACCAAAATATGTCGTACTTAAAAAATCGAAATACTCAATACAACCAACAGCCAAACCAAAAGATAAATCAACCAATTCAAAATAATTACTCAGAGAGACCAGCACAACCAAAATATCAACCAATTCAAAATAATTACTCAGAGAGACCAGCACAACCAAAATATCAATCTATGGAGATTGATCCTTCAAAAAGCGAACTATCAAGAGCCCGAAACAATTACAGATCAAGTACGCAACCGAATCAGCAAAGAATTTTCAATCTTGAACCAACAAATTCAGAAAATTATGATGAAAACTACGAAGATTATATTCAAAACTTCGATGATCAAGAAGAAGACATTGAATATGAAGAACAATAAATAAATTTTACGAACCAAGCCTCAATAGTAGCATACCCTACTTAGAGTATATTACTAAAGACAATAAAACTCTAAAATTCTTGATAGATACCGGTGCAAATAAGAATTTTATAAAAGAAGAATTAGCACCAAATGCAATACCAACAAATAACTCTTTCAAAATTAAGTCTGCAGGAGGAGACATCAATATAACAAAGAAAATAGTGGTTAGATTTTTTGAATGTATTGGGAACAATCTAAAAACAGAATTCTTCACTACCAGAATTCACTACCTGGTTTAAAAAGTTTTGATGGGATAATAGGCGACGATACGCTCAAAGAACTCGAAGCAGTAATCGACCACAAAAATCATATGCTTACAATAGCTCCCGGAATAAGAATACCGTTAAAAGAAAATCCATCTCTCCAAGTCAACAGTATCGAAATTCGAGATAATCATTTAAATGAAAACACAAGGAATAAATTAAAAGGATAAATAAACCAATACAACGAACTCTTTGGTTCAATCAACAATCAAGAAACCATTGACACGTCTGTAGAAGCCGAAATTAAAACTACAACTGATGAGCCTATCTACAGTAAAGTTTATCCTTATCCTGTACATATGAGAGCAGAAGTAGAAAAGCAAATACATCAAATGCTTCAAGATGGAATAATAAGACCTTCAAAAAGTCTATATAACTCACCCATATGGATTGTAGAAAAAAAAATGGATGCTTCAGGTCTAAAAAAATATCGACTTGTAATAGATTTCAAAAGTTAAATGCAGTTACGGTTTCGGATACCTACCCCATTCCGGATATAACATCAACAATAGCTAGTCTAGGAAACTCCAAGTTTTACACTACTATCGATTTAACTTCTGGCTTCCATCAAATAAGAATGAAATCGAGAGACATTCCTAAAACCGCATTTTCTACACTAAATGGAAAATACGAATTTTTGAGACTACCTTTTGGACTGAAGAACGCACCCGCGATCTTCCAGCGTATGATCGACGATGTACTCAAAGAATATATTGGAAAGATCTGCTACGTATACATCGACGATGTGATCATCTTTGGTGGTAAAAACGAGGAAGAACATCTCCAAAACATACAAAAAGTTTTTAGTAAATTACAAGCCGCAAACCTAAAAGTCAACCTTGATAAAACGGAATTTCTTAAGGAAGAAGTCGAATTTCTCGGATATATAATAACAAGTCAAGGTATCAAACCAGATCCAACGAAGATTCAAGCAATTCAAAAAATACTTCCTCCCGAAAATCTTAAGGAACTCAAATCGTTCTTAGGATTAGCGTCCTACTACAGACGATTCATCAGAGATTTCGCAAAAATTGCTAAACCTCTAACCAACCTGACAAGAGGCGAAAATGCTCAAATCAAATCAAACCAGTCAAAAAAGATAAAAGTAAAGTTTAAAGAAGATGAGTTCACCGCTTTTCGAAATTTAAAGGAATTATTATCATCATCTGATCTTCTAATATTTCCGGACTTCGATAAACATTTTAATCTCACTACAGACGCCTCAAACGAAGCAATAGGAGCAGTCCTATCCCAAGGTGAAATGGGAAAAGATAGACCGATAACATAAATATATCAAGATCTCTAAATAAAACCGAAGAAAATTACGCAACCAACGAGCGAGAAATGCTAGCCATTATATGGGCACTGGACAAACTTCGCAACTACCTATATGGCGCAAAGAAGATTAAGATATTAACCGATCATCAACCCTTAACCTTTACCCTGAGTAATAGCAATAACAACGCTAAACTAAAACGATGAAAATCACGGCATGAAGAGTACAACTATGAGCTCATTACATTACAAGTCTGGATGCACAAATAAAGTGGCAGATGCGGAAGACGATAATTCTGATGATATCAGTAGGAAATGGAGTCACAGCACATGAAGAACCGCATCCTAATTTCAACAGACATTATATTAGTCTTATAGAAATTACTAACTCGGAACTTATAAAGGTTTTAAAAGAAAAACTGTCACCCTTCGTTATTAATGGAAACAAAATTCCTGAAAATTACATCCAAACATTGCAGGATATTTATAAAGAACACTTCCGTTCGTACAAAATCAGAATAACTCAACGAATCGTAACAGATATTTGCAATGAAGAAAATATATTTAACATCATCAAAGACGAACATAAAAAAGCACACAGAAATTGGAAAGAAAACAAACAACAAATTTTGGAAAATTTCTATTTCCCACAGATGGCAAGCTTAATAAAAAAGTACACTGCTAATTGTGACATCTGTAACATAAATAAATACGACCGACATCCGAACAAACCACATCTTATGGAAACACTAATACCGAAATACCCATCCGAAATTATTCACATAGATATAATGGAAATAAAAAAAGAAAAATTCATAACTTGCATAGATAAATTCACTAAATTTACAAAATTCTTCAAAATCAAAAGCAAATCAGCATTACATATCAGGCAAAAATTAATCAAAATTGTACATTATTTCACAACACCGCGACTAATCGTAATGGATAACGCAGCGAGTTTCACAAGTCCAATTGTAACAGATTATTTAAGGACTATTGGCATAGAAATCTATTTGACACCCACACAAAGAGTGAAGTTAACGGAGCAATTGCACGAGTCCATTCAACAATAGAGGAAATAGCAAGGTGCTTGCAACAGGAATACAGAAATTTATCTACGAAAGAAATCGTTTACATAGCAGTAGATAGATATAATAACACAATTCATTCGGTTACTGGACAAAAACCAGCCGACATCTTTCTCGGAAGAATACAAAGAATTAATTACCAAAATTTAATTAACTTCCAAGAAAAAATTAATGAGGATTTAATAGGAAAAATTAAGAAAAATCAAGAAAAGAAATTAGAAAGAGAAAAAACCAAAAGAAAGGAACCTAAAACTTACGAACCAGGGAAAACTGTGTTCGCTCAAATTAAACAAATAAAAGGGAAAAATAAACCACTCTATAAAAAAGAAGTTGTAGCAAGAAACAACAGAGTTACAATAACAACAGAATCTGGAAGACGGATTCACAAAGCTCACTTAAAAAATTCTGCTAACTAATACACGAATTTATTTCTTTTTAGCTTTTTACTATGGGTGCCAACAAGAGCCCTACAAATTTACAAATTCAAATCACCAATGATTACAATAAAACAAGGCTTAGGACATATTCTGAACGGCAGCTTCAAACTAATTCACGAAATAGATCTCAACATTTATAAGGTAATTCTGGCAAGAACAACAACCGAAATTGAACATCTTAATGAAAAAAGTTTATTCAGAACTCAACTTTTATACCAAAACCAGAAAGTTGACGAACTCATCAAAGAACTCACCGAAAAAACAAGAAAGAAACGTTCTATAAACTGGCTAGGTAGCGCCTGGAAATGGATCGCAGGCAACCCAGACGCTGATGACTGGGACACATTGCTTAAAAGCCATAATGAGCTAATTCAAAATAACAATAAGCAATACGAAACCAATCATATTCTGATTAACACCACCGAAAAACTATTAAATGAATATAACGAGATCGCACGAAAATTAAACGATGATTCTAGCATAGAAGTTCAACAGTCCATCTTCAATAAAATAAGTATCATCAAAGAGGAAGTGAAAGAAATTGTCAGAGCAGTTCAACAAGCAAAAGCAAACATTATTAACACTAATCTACTCAATAAAATAGAAATTCAACGTCTTATAATAGAAGCAGAAAATTTACCTTACTCAAACACACTAGAAGCAATAGAATACGCAACTCCATCCATAGCAGTTAAAAACTCAACTCTTCTTTATATCATTAATTTGCCAAAAACAAGTGGAATCGAGTACAACCATATAAAAATTAGAGCTACAATAAGGAACAATACACAACTAAATTTGGATTACCATGATTTATTAATTCACTTAAAGGAAATATATGGAATAGCTGAAAAATTCAAACATTTCAACAAAATTATCACTTGCAAAATAAATCAAATCAAGAAAATCGAGGAAGACCATTGCATATCACAGCTCCTTAAAGGATCCAACTCGGAATGTGAACATCATTTCAATAAAAATGAAGAAATCGAGTCTTTAAATGATGATACAATTTTCCTTAACAATTTTAAAGGAACTTTAATGGTCAATAATACGGAAAAACAACTACTTGGTAATTTTTTGATACAACTACAAAATGAAACTATCAAAATTAAGAAGCAAGTATTCACAAATGAAGAGGTTAAACTATCACAAATTCTACCCCCAATTATGCACAACGAATCAAGAGAAGTTAAAATGAAACCAAACCTGGATTATTTACACAGTCTACACTTGGACAACGTTAAGAAACTAGGAGAACTTTTCATGGCCTCCACAATCGGTACAACAACGGATATAATTTTTATTTCATCAATTATATTTGCAGTTATAATCATCTTTATAAAGAGATCATTCAGAAATAAGAAGGATTCACTAAACATTTCAATGAAAACAACAGCAACAGATACTTCAATTGAAAATCTTCAACCAATCAGATTAAACTTCTGATCCACGGGCCGTGGATTTTTTAGGAGGGAAGAGTTAAGACATTTCATAATTTTGCTTTTAATATCAAATTACAATACTTAAATTATTTTTTTTAACTTAAATTATTTTTCACGGGAAATAATTAATTTCGTAATAATGTAAAATGTCATATCAGCATATTTTATAATATAAATTAGCTGTTAGTTATTAGTTAAGTTACAGTTTAAATTTGTCAATTAAGAAGTAATTAATAAAGTGGACACTGGTCCTAATAATTATTTTTTTAAAAGAATTTATGTTAAAATTCTTAACTTAAATATATATATATATATATATATATATATATATATATATATATATATTTTATGGTACTAAACGTACTCTCGATCGTCATCGACGAAATCTCCCAAATCTTCGGATGTATTCATTATGTGTTGATTCATAAGGTCCTTCCCTGTTTTGTATGTAAAATATATTTTATAAAAATAAATCCATAAATAATAAAAACAAATCCATAAGCATTTCAAAAATTAGAATTAAGTAATGTTATTTTTTATGTTAAGAAATGCTTATGTTGACAATAAATATTATTTTGTAAACTTTTATGGGAATTAAAAAATATAGGTATATAATAAAATCAGTCTTAAGACCAATTGCAAACAATTAAGTTGTTTCATTAAAAATAAAAACATAACTCGCACGATAACTCAAAAACTAACAGAGCTAGAATCTTGAAATTTTCGCACATTAATTTTTTTGCAATAGCCGTCATCGCTATTTAAATCCATGGGTTCGGGTAGCTGCCATAGAACTTCTTTTTTTATATGAGGATTTCTCTGTACCTATTATAGCTGCGTGTCTGAAATTTAGCCAAAAGTAGTTTAGTTTTCTGGCCAGGTTTCTGCAAAATTTGGTTAGTCTCCTGCAGTGGGTTCGTGTAGCTGCCATACAAGTAGTATGTTTACGCCGTTTCAGCGAGTGGAGGAGCTTTTATTAAGTAGTTCTCCTAAAGTTATGCAATAAAATTTTCATAAGTAAAAAGTTTTGTGCATTTGAGTATTTTAAATTAAGCTTAGAGGTTAGAATATCAGTTATGTTTAAATTTCAAATTAAAACATTAATAAGCTTAAGATATTGTGCTTACTGTTCTTAATTAAATATGACAAGTTTTTAAAGTTTGGTTTAAATACAAAGTTAATATTATCAAAGTTTAAGCTTGGTTTAATATTTCTGTAAAAATTGAAAAAAAGCAATTTTATAAATAAAAAATAAGCTTAAGCTATTGAGTTGAATATTCTTGATTAGATATGAAAAGTTTTTAAATATCAGTTATGTTTAAATTTCAAATTAAAACAATAATAAGCTTAAGCTAGTTTGAGTCTTTGAGTATTTTAAATTAAGCTTGGCGGTTAGAATATCAGTTATGTTTAAATTTCAAATTAAAACAGTAATAAGCTTAAGATATTGTGTTTACTAAGTTATGCAATAAAATTTTGATAAGTAAGAAGTTTTGTACTTTTGAGTATTTTAAATTAAGCTTAGGGGTTAAAATATCAGTTATATTAAATTTTAAATTAAAACAGTAATAAGCTTAAGATATTGTGCTTACTGTTCTTAATTAAATATGAAACGTTTTTAAAGTTTGGTTTAAATACAAAGTTAATATTATCAAAGTTTAAGCTTGATTTATTATTTCTGTGAAAATTGAAAAAAAAAGCAATTTTATAAATAAACAAGTTAAGAAACAGTCAGTCGGTGCAACCGACTTAGAAATACCCTACACCTATTTGGTTCAAATTTAAGGACATATCCATAAGTCATTTAAACACCATAAAAGCTGTTATTAGTTTGATCGTAAGACATAGCTAACCAAATTAACTTTATAATACTAAAAACATTTTCTAATTACACTATCTATTAAAAAATATTACAAATTCTTACTAATTTATCTATTTAAAAATATTAAAAAACAAACAAACTTGAAATAAATGAAAATATATTTTTTCCAATTCAATTACAAAATGAAAAAATTTTAATTATTAAATTTTGTGATAAAAATATAATCAAAGCATAATATATTTAATAATCCAAATTTTTAAAAATTGCAATTATTTTAAATGGTTAGTTTATATACCTAATAGAAAAGCTTACAAACGCAAAATATGCAATAAATGTATTTCTAAAATACAATTACAAATTTAGACCTTTTCATATAATTCATTTAAATATTCAAATAAATTTTACATAAATGCAGCAAGTACCTTTGAATATAGCTGAACCACTACAATTAAGTCTAGATTTCGGAAACACATAGGACATAGGAAATATATTCTTTGGCTTAGAAATTAAACTGAACCAGAACCAATGCCCATGGTACTTTCATTACTAGTAACCTAGAGTTTAAATTTCATCAAAAAACCGGCATTATTTGTTGAGTTATGGTGTTTTTAAGATATGTGTTTGTTATTCCTTGAACTTGTCAAGGGTTCCAGAACCCCAAACCATGGTACGATTTCGCCCATATGCAGTCCCGTCATACTTTTACTAGTTAACCCTTGTATACATTTGGAACGTTCTATCTTAATTTTAAGTTACTAGTTTTATTAATTTCGATGATAAGCTTTTATACATTTGGGGGTCTAAGAGAGGTCCTGAACCACCACTCCAAATGATCCCAAATTAGGGGGGCACGGAAGAAATAGTAAAGGACACCCTGGGCCAAATTTGAAGCTTCTACATTTGTTTCAAGTTACTATTTTTATTCATTTCGAAAATATGCTTTAAGGTTCTCGGAACTGAGTGGCTGGTCCCCGACCCACTAGTCCAATGGGGCCCAAATTTCAAAGACACTTACGCAATAAGAAGGGACACCCTTATACCAAATTTGGAGGTTATATCTTCATTGGTTTCGGAATTACGCTAGTTTGGCCTAAACTCGATCAAAAAGTTCTCAGTTCCAAACCCATTGTCCAATCCTCACCGTACGTAGTCACCGCCGTAGTTTCATTACCAATAACCTACAGCACAAATTTCATGATGATAGCCTCATTAGTTGTTGAGTTATCGTGATTTTTAATATATGTTCGTTATCTCTTACACCGACTAAAAGGTCCAGAATCCGAACCCATGGGCTGATTTCTCCCTTATACAGCCCGCGCTTTACTTATAGTACTAGTTAACCCTTGTACACAATTTAAACGGTCTATCCTAATTTTAAGTAACTATTTTTAGTAATTTCGATTATAAGCTTTTAAAACTTGGGAGGTCTGAGAGGGGTACTGAACCACCTCTCCAATTGATCCCAAATTAGAGGAACACGCAAGAGATAGTAAAGAACACCCTTGTGGCAAATTGGAAGCTTCTACATTTTTTCAAGTTGTTATCTTTATTAATTTTAAAGATATGCTTTAAGGTCTTCGGAAATGTGTGGCTGGTCCCCGATCCAGTAGTCCAATGGGACCCAAATTCCCGAGACACTTAGGAGATAGGAGGGGACACCCTGATACCAAATTTAGAGGTTCTATCTTCATTGGTTTCGGAATTATGCTCGTTTGGCTTAAATTCGATCAAAAAGGTGGAGGTTCCGAACGCATGGTCCAATCCCAACCTTACGGAATCCCCGAAGTAGTTTCATTACTAGTAACCTACAGCACAAATTTTATGAAGAAAGCGTCATTAGTTGTTGAGTTATCGTGATTTTTTTTATATGTTCGTTAGCCCTTCGATCGATTAAAAGGTCCAGAATCCGAACTCATGGGCCGATTTCACCCATATGCAATCCCCGCTGTACTTTCAGTCCTAGTAACCTACAGTTAAAATTTCATCAAGATAGCTCCATTATTTTTTGAGTTATCGTGCCTACGGACGGACGGACGGACATGGCTATATCGACTCAGGCGGTCACGCTGATCACAAATATATATACTTTTCCATATCTAGCTCGCTTCCTTTAGGTGGTTACAAACACCATACCAAAGTTAATATACCCCTTTACCTATTCTATAGGTGTAGGGTATAAAAATAAGCTTAAGCTATTGAGTTGAATATTCTTGATTAGATATAAAAAGTTTTTTAAATATCAGTAATGTTTACTTTAAATTTCAAATTAAAACAATAATAAGCTTAAGCTAGTTTGAGTCTTTGAGTATTTTAAATTAAGCTTGGCAGTTAGAATATCAGTTATGTTAAATTTTTAAATTAAAACAGTAATAAGTTTAAGATATTGTGTTTACTGTTCTTAATTAAATATGAAAAGTTTTTAAAGTTTGGTTAAATACAAAGTTAATATTATCAAATTTTAAGCTTGATTTAATATTTTTGTGAAAATTGAAAAAAAGTTTTATAGGTTTTGAGTTGAATATTCTTGATTAGATATGAAAAGTTTTTATTAAGCTAACAAAAATTTGATTTTTTTTGTTTTGTGTTTTTTTACAACTATTGCTCAATGGCATAATGCCCTCAAGCATATGTATTTATATTATCTTCAGTTACATATCTTTTATTATTATTATATCTTATTATTTTTTCTACAAGATAAACATTAGGAAAATTAACAGATTTAAGTTCAGGTTCATAAAAGCTGGCTATTATTTGTTTTTGTGTGTAATCAAGTAAATTTTATGTTATTGGATCAGTTCTTTTTATTTTCGCTATTGTATAAATTTCTGTTGACCAATTAGGTTGTTAACCTTCTGCAAATATACCTTTAAATGTACTTATACGAACAGAATCCACAATTTTGTATTTTGCTTTTCGGAATACTTTTAATTTATTGTATACAGTTTTTATTAATAATTTCTCATTTTTCTTTGTAACCTTTTTAGGTGGAAGTTTAATTGTATGATGATATGTTCAGTTATACTTTTCTATTAGCAATGGCAGAATAGTTAACCATTTATATGTGCCTTGTAAACTGAATTGTTTCCACATCATTTATTTTAGGGTACGATTGGAACGTTCTACAATTGATGCTTTTAGTTCTGAATATGTATGATAATGGTTAATTTTATTTTTCCTCATTACATTTTGAAATTTTTTGTTGAAAAATTCCGTACTTTATTTTGAAAGAAAAGGAAAATTTTTTTCAGATACTTATGACGTAGCTAAGGGGGCCCCTTGGCGCGAGGGGCCTGTATTCAAAACTAGTTTCGGTCTGTGAAGGTCCGCAGACGGTCTGTGAAAGTCCGGAAAGGTCTGTGAAAGTCCGAAAACGGTCTGTGAAGGTCCGAAAACGGTATGTGAAGGTCCGTTAATGGCTTTAAAAATTTACTGCACTTCAGTATATCTAGGTATCCCCACTTTTGTTTATAAAATCAGAGTTATAAATAAAAGGCTAGATTATTAGTTTTTTTATTATAATAAAGAACAAAAGTGAATAGCAACAACAACAGCAGCAGCAACAGTAGCAACAGTGGTAGCAGGAAAGCTATAGTTGATTTACAATTTGTTATTGGAAATAACAAACAATATTTTTTGAAAGAATTTTCTTTGATAGCTGATGGTTCTCTCGTACCAATTTTATTTATGTTTAAAGCACCGTATTCATTCGAGGAGTTAAACAGTGATGCTAAACAACAAAATGAGTACAACAAAAAGAAAGTTAATGATCTTGATTGGATCCATCGTTTATAGAATATTTAGAAATTAAAAATATCTTAGAGCAACATTTAACATCATTCGATTTCGTTTACGTAAAAGGGCTTAAAAAAAGAAATTTTTAGATAATTTTATTCCAAATTCAGTTAAAATTGTCAATTTAGATAACAAAATTCCATCTCTACAAAAACTAAGGAATTTCATCACCATTTGCCCTCACCATCATAATACAGAAAATTTGTTATAGAGATGTGCTGTAAAAAATTGTATGAACTTGTACATGTATTTAATAAAAGATAATAATAATTGGTTTTAAAAAATATTTGTTTTATTTATTGTTGATCAATATATTTTTTCGGACATAAATAATGGTATTTCATAAAAAAGTCTAGAATAGTTACACTGAGCTATATGTAAATTCATAGGAATGTAAAAATCTTCTTGTTCCAATTTATAGTTTATTCTTTTTAATACATCTCTCAAAATACTTGAATACATATTCTCGTCAGCTCCATTGTTATATGACATCAGCTCCATTGTTATATGACATCACTGCTTGTATAAAGTCTAACATAAGACAAAAGCGGGTGTATTCTTCTAGTTCCAATTATAGATTTTTACTTTGTTCAGTATGATTAAATTTGAGTGGAAATTTATTTGAATTCAATTTAGGAAGTTGGCTGTTTGTAAAATCTTTATAAAATGCATACCACTCCAAATAATTCATCTCGGTAATGACGTTCCGATTACGTTGAAAAATTATTGATGCAGCAAAATTTTCAACATTAAATCCAATTTGTATTTTTATTGTTTGTTTTTCATCCAAATAATAAATATAGCTTAATAAAAGATTGTGCTGTGGTTTCTTGCTTTTTTCTTTTTCGAATACTTCGACATTTAATGAGGATTCCATTGTTTAAACTAATGAATTCTATTACAAAGTTTTGTATTTATAGTGTTTAAACTTAACATTTTTTAAAAATTGTTCGAAACATTCTCTGTATTTTTTTATCGTTTTTGAGTGGGGATGATATTGTGTTGAATAAATTAATAAAATTTTTCATGCTTTTGCATTTACATCGCATCCATAAATATACATACACAACAATATTGTCCACAGACTGATGTAAGGTCACTTTGTAAACGCTTATTGTTGAAAACAAAACATTTTGATGGATTTTGTAGAAATTTCACAATTTCATTCTGGAATGGTGGATTTCCAAATGAATCAAAATATTCTACACAGCCTTGAACTGGCTGAGCCAATGTGTTCCTTTTTTGGTAGAAGTGTCGGTGTTTTTTACTAAAATGTCAGGTTTTGAAATATTTTTCGGTATTTGATCAAGAGCAAAAACACCTTTAAACAATTTACGTGTAACATTATTACATTTCAGCGCTTTCGTTATCTGAAGTGTATTCATTTTTTTGTAAACGGGAAATATCAATTAGCTGAGTATTTCCACTTATGTATGCCGTTAAAAATTCAACTTTAAGTTTACCATTTGTGAACACAATATCGAATTTTTCAAGCAAATTTATTAAAGTATTAGTTGTTTTTTTATTGTCCATATGTCCAAAAGAGTAATTCTTGATGTCTGTTCTTTTTAAACCTTTGGTTGGGAATTTATACTTTAATGGAATAATTTTATTTATTACATTTTTCTTTTTATTCCAGCCACAGCAAGGTTTTTAACAAATATCGTATTGTTATCGTCCATAAGAACGATAAATCTACTATAGCGTATGCCATTTTCAAATGAATAAAGATGCTCCACTAAGCTTCCTTTTATATGTTTACGTAGACGTTGCGATTTTTATCAATTTCGATACTGGCATCGAATTCCGCAAACACAATGCATGTTAATGTTGAAGTTAACGGAGAACTGAGTCTTGCTTCAATCTTTACTACTCCCTGGTTTAATAAACTTTGACATGTATCAGTTCCAGAACCATCTGGTGATAAATCAAAAGCTAGTATTGTATAACCTTTAGAAAATAGTTCTTTGGAAATTTGATGCCCTTTATCAGAAATGTATACCTGTTCCGCTAAATAAAGTTAAATATGCACGATAATTGCAATTGTTATTCAATGTAAAACTTGTTTCAATTGCAGATTTTGGTGTAGGCACTCCATTCACATATAATTGAAATTGTGTGAGATTTTTATGATCAAAATAATATGGATATTTTGATCTTTTACCATTAAAATTTTCATTGTTAACCATACAAAATACAAGAGCTTTTGGTATTTGTCCGATAAATATATTATCCAATGATATGTTGGATGGGTTAGCTGGAAATGTAAATATTTTGATTTCACTTCTCGTATAAAAATATTTTGCTTTAGCCTTCTCCAAAACAGTATTATGTGCTATTAATATGCTGGAGTTAATTGTTAAATGTTTCATGTATAATGTAGCTTCGAGAATTTTTAAATAACTTTCATCGTTATCGTTAAAGAAAATAAAAAAATCTTGTTTTTCTAAAGCCAAAGCAATTCGAATGTCAACATTATTTAAAAGTACTTTGGAAGTGTTGAAGAAATTTACATGTAATTTTCCCATTAATTTTTCTATTGTAGAATTGTTGTATAATTTTTGCCTTGATTTAGAACCAGAATTATTAAAATCATTTACATTTGGTTTATCCAATTCCCAACCAGATGCTTCCAGATGTGTTTGACTGGAATCTGTACCATAATTTAGTAAAGTAGTTAAGTATGCTTTATAATGGTATAAAGAGTCTGATGGAGTGATGATTTTTCTCCATTTAGAGTTACATTACATTGTTTAATTAAAGAGTGTAATAAATTATTTACAACACAAGACTGCTTTTGCATCGTTCCGGTTCCTACTTTATCATTTTCACTCCAAACTGATCCATCTTTTTTTAATATTTGAATTTTAAATTTGATGTAGGTTGATGATAAATCTCAATATGTATCTCCATTTCCAAGCGAAACAAATAGTTGACGGCGACGCCTCTAAAGAAGCTAAAGGATTGTATGCTACCTCTTCTGAACGCAATATACTTGTTTGTACTGGTAATGATGCAAACAGATCAAGTTCGGATTTCATACACTCCAAATTTAATTGAATATAGCAGAGACTTTAAATATGTCCAATATTAATAAGAGCACAATTCTCTTTGGTAAATTTTTCGTTTGTGGGAAATCGTTCAGATAAATTTTTGAAAGACCCACTTTCCAGTTTGCATTTCTTAAATCAAAGTGAATAGGCAATTTATTTTCGAATGAAGCTAAAGTGTTGTCTGGAAACAGTTTTAAATTAGCATTACTAAATAATGTTACATAGAAGTCATCTTGCTTGACTAACCATTTTTATTAACGTCTTCTAAAACATAAAATGTTGCACTATTTATATGTTGTCCATTCCGGTGTTGATAAAGTTCTTAGTTTTGGACTTCTTAGTAAAGGTTTTAGTTTTCGTTTTTTTGTTTCAGGAAACTGTGAAAGTATAGTTGAGGAAATTGAACTACCAGCCGATCTTAGTATCTCCTTTTTTTCAGGAGATGGTACAGCAACGGTAATTACATCACCACTTGGTGTTTCAAACATTCGATAATCAGAGCTTAGAGATGGTCTTTGCATTAGTTTTTCGCCTTTCAACATTTCTTTTTGAGCTAATTGTTTAAATGAATTTTCATCATCTAAATCGTAATGTGTTAAATCGATATCCATATCTAAATGCTCTTTTTTAGGATCATATTCAAACACTTCATCAGTAACTAATGGTATGAAATTAGTCTGTGCTGATGTTGATTTGTATTCAGATAATTCAGTTTCTGTATATGTATTTCGTTTAGAAAAGAATTTTGTTTGAGTGCCTGTATCAAATGTAAGATTATTAACCTTTTCTGGTATTTTTTTTGCGTGTCTTTTGTTAATTCCATATTTGAGGAGATTTTGACGATATAAGTACCATTTTTGTAATGGTTTTAATTTTTTATCATATAAAACTTTTTTAATTTTTTGATCCAAAAAATCCAAGTTTTTATCATCTTGAAATAATTTACAAAATTTTGAAAATATTTCTGGTGACATAACAATCATTCGCTGCATTATGTCTTACTGAGCAATTTCCCTATTACACAAGATAATATAGTTCCGATTAAAGTTGGTAAAAATCCACCATATTGAGCTAATATTTTTCTTTTGGCTTTTATACTTTTCTTGGCACAGGCAAGAAATCTTAATTGTTTTTTATGTTTTTTTAATTTTGCTTTTTGTTGTGGTGATATTTTATTATTGCCATTTAGTATATTGATTGCAATTTCAGGAATAGTTTTTATAATATCGTTATCACAATATTTAAGAATATTTTTACGAAATTTCTTCTTGTTGCACTTTCCTAGTACATGTAATATATGTTGGTTTTTCTTCAATCGTTTCATACTTTTGACAGCTGTTATTCAAATCAGCCATATCACAGAAACATATACAATATTCTTTGGAAAAAATATTAGTTCTAATACGAAATAAATCGTTAATGTCTTGTGTTAAATCCAACACAATATAACCATGCGGTTTTGATGTTGACTCATTATATACTCTCAAGAAACCCTTTATATTTTCCGGATATAGTTGTCTAGGAAGAGGAAAAATCTGTGATTTGTCTCGAGGGTTTTTGAAAAGCACTAAATATTTACAATTTAATGAAATATCTCTTGAGAATTTTCCCTGATGAAAAACGTTTTGCGTTAACAATATAATGGATAAATTACGATGGTGCGAACCTTTAGTAAATAACTCACATACCTGTTTATTTGCAGAATCTAACATTAAGTCATCTAAAACAATTAACGTAGGTTTATTTTCATTACCACTAAATTCTTTTGGGATACTGGTATAAAAGTCTGTTTTTCCACATCCAGATGGTCCCGCTATCAGCATTGTAAATGGATGAATAAAATTAATCATATTTGGTCTGATAAGAAACTGAATTTAAATGACAATTTATAGATAATATACAAGCAGCGAGCATATTCTTTTCTTAGTACAGTCATTTTGAATTATGGAAGTAGAGGAGTTCTTACATATTTATTCTTCCGTCTTATTAGATGATCATAAGAAACTAATATTACATCTATATAAACACATTAAAAATTTTTCTGGTGTAAATTAATTCACTTAAATTTATTGTACTCATTTTGCTCTTTGTCCGTGGGCATATGATAATTCTACTTCTAGACCGGACACATGTGAATGTCATACAATAGAAAATTATACAATCACTTTCGAAAATTTAATTAAATGGTACGAGAATAATGTCGAGACAACAAGTTGTGTCAGAAATTCATAGAGGTGCAGGAGAAAATTTACACGAAGAAAATTTATTCAAAGAGTTTAAATGATACTTGGCAAATTGATTGGTTGAATTTGATTCCATATGCAAAATAATATATAATAATTAATAATTAATATATAATAATTAAGGCATATAAATATTTATTAACCGTTATTGATACATTTTCAAAATTTGCGTATGCTGAACCGATTAAAAACAAAAGCGCTGATAATGTTTTAATCGCAATGAAAAATATTTTTAAGTGTGCTGGTAAAAAACCAAAAAATTTACAATCTGATCAAGGTACGAAATTTTTCAACAAAAAATTTCAAAATGTAATGAGGAAAAATAAAATTAACCATTATCATACATATTCAGAACTAAAAGCATCAATTGTAGAACGTTCCAATCGTACCCTAAAATAAATGATGTGGAAACAATTCAGTTTACAAGGCACATATAAATGGTTAAGTATTCTGCCATTGCTAATAGAAAAGTATAACTGAACATATCATCATACAATTAAACTTCCACCTAAAAAGGTTACAAAGAAAAATGAGAAATTATTAATAAAAACTGTATACAATAAATTAAAAGTATTCCGAAAAGCAAAATACAAAATTGTGGATTCTGTTCGTATAAGTACATTTAAAGGTATATTTGCAGAAGGTTAACAACCTAATTGGTCAACAGAAATTTATACAATAGCGAAAATAAAAAGAACTGATCCAATAACATAAAATTTACTTGATTACACACAAAAACAAATAATAGGCAGCTTTTATGAACCTGAACTTACATCTGTTAAATTTCCTAATGTTTATCTTGTAGAAAAAATAATAAGAAAGAAAGGAAATCAAGTTTTGGTTAGATGGCTTGACTTTGATAAAAAACATGATTCATGGATAATTAAACGAGATATTATTTAATTCATAATAATAATTTATAAACTTTTAGTAAAAAAATGCAATGCTCTTATTTAATATTAAAAACAACTTTTTAACCCAAGTTTTGTTTTTTTTTTGGTTTTTTGTTTTTTTGTTTACCTACTTTTAACTTGAACTTGATCACGTTTGCAATTTTTATTTCATGATCACTGCTTATATTATTAACAATACAATTTCAGCCGTTTAATTCAAAGCTTTCATTAAAGTAAAAACACATTTACCTAGATAATAAAAGATATGTAACTGAAGATAATATAAAAACATATGCTTGAGGGCATTATGCCATTGAGCAATAGTTGTAAAAAAACACAAAACAACAAAAATCAAATTTTTGTTAGCTTAATAAAAGCTTTTCATATCTAATCAAGAATATTCAACTCAAAACCTATAAAACTTTTTTTCAATTTTCACAAAAATATTAAATCAAGCTTAAACTTTGATAATATTAACTTTGTATTTTACCAAACTTTAAAAACTTTTCGTATTTATTTAAGAACAGTAAGCACAATATCTTAAGCTTATTACTGTTTTAATTTGAAATTTAAACGTACCTGATATTCTAACCTCTAAGCTTAATTTAAAATACTGAAAAGCACAAAACTTTTTACTTATCAAAATTTAATTGCATAACTTAGTAAACACAATATCTTAAGCTTATTACTGATTTAATTTGAAATTTAAACATAACTGATATTTAAAAACTTTTCATATCTAATCAAGAATATTCAACTCAATAGCTTAAGCTTATTTTTTATTTATAAAATTGTTTTTTTTTCAATTTTCACAGAAATATTAAACCAAGCTTAAACTTTGATAATATTAACTTTGTATTTAAACCAAACTTTAAAAACTTGTCATATTTAATTAAGAACAGTAAGCACAATATCTTAAGCTTATTAATGTTTTAATTTGAAATTTAAACATAACTGATATTCTAACCTCTAAGCTTAATTTAAAATACTCAAAAGCGCAAAACTTTTTATTATTATGACAATTTTATTGCATAC
Source organism: Dolichopus griseipennis (assembly GCA_963082915.1). Taxonomy (NCBI): domain Eukaryota; kingdom Metazoa; phylum Arthropoda; class Insecta; order Diptera; family Dolichopodidae; genus Dolichopus; species Dolichopus griseipennis. The sequence continues at coordinate 159,568,294 of OY720441.1, read as the reverse complement.
CTTTAGGAGAACTACCTAATAAAAGCTCCTCCTGCCGCTAGAACGGCAATAAAAAAGCTTTAAAAAAAGCTCCTTCACCCGCCGAAACGGCATACACATACTACTCATACAACTTCTTATTTTATATGAGCATTACTCACCACCTAATGAAGCTGGGTGTCTGAAACTAGTTTAGTAAAATAGTTAAATAGTTTAGTGTAATAGCCAAAGTTTCTGCATCATTTGGTTGGTCTACTGCAGTGGGTTCGAGTGGCTGCCATACAACTTCTTATTTGTTATGAGCATTACTCTCCACCTAATGAAGTTGGGTGTCTGAAATTTTGCCAAAAATAGTTTAATGTAATGGCCAAAATTACAGCTAAATTTGGTTGGTCTATTACAGAAGGTTCGAGAAGCTGCCATACAACTCCTTCTTTTATATGTGTATTCTACTAAACTTAATAAAGCTGTATGTTTGAAATTTTGCCAAAAGTAATTAATCGGATGATATAATGTATATGTTACGGTCATGCGGGTATCCCAGAGTTGACACAGTCTACTCTACTACACTATTCCTCGTTTTATCTGAAATTTGGATTTATAACTATGAATCATCGTTGTATAATATTCCAGGCTATCACTTATTTACTAATTGTAATAATTCTTATGCTTCAGGTGGAATAGCTGTTTTTGTAAAGAATGAGTGTTTCCTGTATTTCCAATAATTTAGTTTTAAGAAGTGGTGATATAATTAGAATTAAATTAAATTTTAAAGATGAAGAGTTATGTTTTTTACTCTGTATATCGTTTACACTATGTAAATAAAGTTATTTTTCTCGATCAAATTGAAAATTTATTGAGAAAAGATAAATTGAAAAATATAATTTTTATAGGAGATATAAATATTGATATTTCAAAAGATAATTCTGATACTGAACAACATATGACTTTAATGTCTTGGTATGGTTTTGATTGTCTGCTAAATAGTCCAACACATCAGTTTTGAAATCTGAATATTTTCTTCCTTGCTAAAATCAGCAGAGGTAATTCCTTTACATAAGAAAGGAAATCATAGGCTAATTTTTAATTATAGAATATATAATGGCCTTAATAATAATTGTAGAACAATTGGTCTCTTCTTGGATATGACTAAAATTTTTGATTTAGTGGATCATAATATTTTATTAAACAAACTCTATAGAGCTGGTTTTAGGGGAATAGTACATGATTGGTTCAATTCATATTTAAGTAATAGGAACCAAATAGTAAAAATTAATAAAATTTCCAGTAAGGAACTAGTTTAAAAAATGGTGTTCCTCAAGGATCGGTGTTAGGTCCTCTGTTATTCATATATTCATTATATTAATTAATTATTAGGCAAATTAATCAGGCAAAAACTTCATGGCCAAACTACAGCTTTTGCTGATGAGATATCGCTTACTTACATTAATAAATTGTATCAAGATAACCTAATAAAAATTAAAGAAGATCTTCAATTGTTACGGCATTGGTTTACAATTCACAAAATTGTTATTAGTGAAAAAACTAGAATAGCGTCATTAATATCATCAACACAGGAATTTTCAAATCATGAACTTATATTTCACTCTTTCGATTGTAGAAAACATAAAATAGTTAACCATACTTGTGGAATAAGTAATTATGATACAAATACTTCTTGCCCAAATAGCTGCTTTAAAATTGAATTTGTAAATGAATATAAATATTTAGGTGTTGTTATCGATAGCAACTTAAATTGGAAGGAACACATAAAAACAATAAAAGAGTATCTATATTTATTTACAAGAAAAATGTATCTCTTGAAACCATATTGCAACAGAAAATTTTTATTAAAAATTTACTATGGTCTTGCTCAATCATAACTACAATAAGGTATTGCGAGTTGGAGTGGTTCTTACTCAACGCAATTGAACCGCTATTAACGAGCCAAAAGCATATAATAAGATTAATATGTAATAGCAATAGTTATGCGAATAGGTTGCCTCTTTTTTTTTTAATTTCATGTCTGACCTTGCAGACACCTTTATGTTTTTATAGTGCTTAAAATATTTTTCTTGCGAAGTGGAAACGTAAATAATCTGCGTTCGAATTCCTTTTATAAATTGCGAAAAAGCAAAGTCAAAGTTGTCAAAGTGGAAAGACGCAAGTTTTTTTCGCTCCATATAATATAAAATAATAAAATTAAAAATTAAATATTATTAATAATTTTAAAATAATAATATTAAAATATTACTAAAGTAAATACTAAAAAATATTTATATATAATAAAATTAATATAATAAAATAGAATTAAAATTAAACATAAACATTAAGTCTAAAGTCTAACAAGTTAAATAGTATTATAAAGCTGGTGCCGCAAAATGACCAAAAATTGTCCAAGTTGTAAGAGAAATATTACAGGTAATTCCAGAGGAATTCAATGTAGTGTTTGTCATAAATTCTATCATGTAAAATGTGCTGACGTGAATAATGCACTGTTTAATGCGGTGAAAACAGGAAATGTAGCTTGGACATGCAAAAACTGTCCAACTAATAATAATGAATCAATGGTAATTTCGGCGGATGAATCTGATAGTGAATGCGATATAAACGATACTGTGAAAATTTCTGCTAGAGGTGATATCTAAAAATTTTGTAGTAAGTGCAGCTGAAAAATTAGCAAGTTTTAAACTATGTAATTGTTCAATGGATAAAAATAATAGTCAAATTGTTAAAACAAATGAGGGATGGAAAAGAAGTCATCAATACACATTATATCGTGGAACTGGTTTCTGAAGCTGTAAAAAATGAATTGTTAGTGAAAAAACGAACACATAAGCAGCTGCTTACGGCAGAATTAAATCTACAATCTGGGAGCAACACAGAAATATTCTTTCGAAATCACCTCACTCCACTGCAATCCAAACTATATTATGAGGCAAAAAAAATTAAGAATTCGCATAAATTTGAGTTTCTTTGGGTTAAAAACAACCAAATTTTTCTACGAGAAACAAAGGTTAGCAAAGTTTATAAAGTTTCTTCCTATAATGATTTATTATTTATCAAAAAAGTTTTTAAAATTTTGGATTAATCATACTGTAACACAAAAAATATCTAAATTTGATCTAATTACTCTTTATTATTGCTTTAATTATTTTTCACATTATTTATTTATTTTTAAATCTTTTAACAATTATTCAAAGAAACAATTTTTATTTTTTATACCAAGAATTAACACTTTTGCCTTAATTTATTTTAACATAACCTCCAATAAATATTCAATTATTTTTTCTTCTATTTGTACTAACTTATTAAACTATAATCATAATATAAAACACTTATATAAACACAAACTAATCTTAATTTATAAATTAATATCTTTACATGTGTATTATAATTTTTATTTATATTTTTACATTTTATCAAATATTTTATTAGATTTTAATACTTCCAACAACTACTTAAAGGTACAATTTCTATTTGTCATTTTTATTTACAATTTTTATTTACAATTTTTATTTTTATTTCGTACCCAAACAATTAATTTCATTAGTTCAAATTACAATCACTATTTTTACAATTTTTATTTAAAATCTTTAATTTTATTTTATACCCTTACAATTAATCACATTGTTTCAAATTACTTAAACACAATCTCAAGTAAATATTTAACTATATTAAAATCTTTGATTAATCATACTGTAACACATAAAATATCTAAATTTGATCTAATTACTCTTTATTATTGTTTTAATTTTTTTTCACATTATTTATTTATATTTAATACTATTAACAAATATTCAGAGAAAAAATTTTTATTTTTTATATCAAGAATTAACAAAATTAACTACTTAAAGGTACAACTTCTATTTTTCATTTTTATTTACAATTTTTATTTACAATTTTTATTTTTATTTTGTACCCTAGCAAATTTTTACATTGATTCAAATTATTTTAACACAACCTCAAATAAATATTTAATTATATTTTCTTTTATTATTAGCAAATTTCTAAAATTTAATAATCATATAAAACAATTATTCAAGCATTTATATAAAATTTTAATTTTTAATCAATTTATTAAACACTTATATAATTTTTACACTTTTTATTTAAATTTCTTTATTTCCTTTTTACATTTATTATTTTTGTATATATACAATAGTTTGACATTTATACTATCTACATATTATTTAGCTCTTTTATTATTTTTATATGTAAACAATAGTTTGACTTTTATACTACCTGCATGTTATGTAGCACTTTCATTATTTTTATTTGTAAACAATAGTTTGACATTTATACTACCTAAATGTTATGATAAATTCTGAAAATAAATTCTTTAATTTGCCGGGGTATACACCATATTTTGCTAATAGACAAGTTTCGTATGGGGGAGTAGCAATTTATTTAAACGAAAAAATCTCAAGTACCTTAGTTTTAGAAGAAGAGTTTCAAAAATCAAATATTTTAATAGTCAAATTGTTAAAACAAAACTTGAACGTTATAAGTATATATAGATCACACGAAACTAACGTCAATGATTTTCTTTCAAAAATGGATGACATAACGTCAAAATATACAAATGTAATTTTACTAGGGGATATTAACCTGAATACGCTAAATATAAATAATCAAGAAATTCAAAATTATAGAAATACTTTACTTAGTAACGGATTTGCGCTTTGTAATAAGAATTCAGAAGATTTTGCCACTAGAATAGGGAAAACATCTAAAACTGTCATTGATCACTTCATAACGGACATGATTAATTTGGAATATTTCTTCTATATTGTTAATACCTCACTCTCTGACCATCAAAGATTTTTCATTAGTGTTAACCTGAAACCAAAAAAAGAGAACATATCTTTATTTAAAACGATACTTAATTATGAGCGTGTAGAAAAAAGTAGTATATGGACACGACTAAATTCCTTAGACAATTTTGATAATGTTGTACAAGAACTCACTACCACAATCAATGAAAATACAAGTATTATTCCAATAAAAAAACCTAAATATAAAAATGAATGGATGACAAATGAAATTATACAAAAAATAAAACTACGAGAATCTTACTACAAATATAAGAAAAAATATCCGCATAACTCCCATATTGCAAATCTGTATGAAAATTGTAAGAAAGAAACAATAAAACTTATTACTCGTGCTAAGAAGACCTTCTACTCGAATGAAATGATTCGTGATCCAAGAAATAGCAAAAGGCTCTGGGACATATACAAAAAAGTTATGTTTAACTCAAACCCTACAAATGTGAAACAAATAAAATTTCTTGAATGTGATAACCATAAAATAACTGATGAGCAAGAAATTGCGGAAACCTTTAATACTTTTTTCACAAATGTAACAGAGGAATTAAACATCTCCTCGGACGCAATAGATTACGAATATTTTAGCCAATTTTCGAGAAATGTATACCACAATTTTAAACTTGATTTTACTAACAATGAAGAAGTAATAGCAACTATCAAACAGCTAAAATTAACTGCAGCCACCGGATACGATGGCATATCTTCTAAATTTATTAAAAAATTTTCATCACGTCTAAGTCCAATCTTAGTAAAATTCATTAATAAATCTTTTCAAACTTCTGTGTTTCCAGAGTCTTTAAAAATGGCAACTATTGTTCCTGTCTTCAAAAATGGTTGTGCATCAAACAAATCGAACTATCGACCTATCTCAATTTTAAATTCCTTGTCTAAAATCTTTGAAATAATTATAAAAAATAGGCTTGATAATTTTCTTCGAATTAATCCAATTCTGCACAATGAACAATTTGGTTTTGAGGAAAATTCGAACACCACAGCGGCATGCTTAGAACTAACTAATTTTATAAGTAACAATATAGACAAAAAGAAATATGTTGCTTGCGTTTTCCTTGACCTTCGGAAAGCCTTTGATTGTGTGGACCATAGCGTGCTACTGCAGAAGCTCCTTATGGTAAATTTTGATGAAAACCAGATAGAGTTTTTCAAATCTTATCTCGACAAGAGGCGGGTCTATTCAACTATACGCTGATGATGCAGTAATTAAATATGCTGAAATCAGCGAAGAATGTTTGAAAAGCTCAATTATACACGATTTGGATGTCATTGGAAAATGGCTCAGTAAACACAAACTTTTACTAAATGTAGAAAAAACAAAAATTCTTCTATATGAGAATAAAGTATTCCATGATTTCGTCGTTCCATATAAAAATCATGTCTTACAGGTAACAAAAACTTTTAATTACCTAGGGTTAATTTTAGACAGCAGATTCAATTGGCAATGTCATATCAATCAAGTTTGTAAAAAAATTAGTCCGTATATTTTTATCCTCCGCCGGCTTAGGAATTTCTTTTCCAAAGACGTGCTTTACGTTATATACTCGTCATACATCATGTCAAATATCATATACCTTAATCCGATCTGGAGCAGAGCTTCCCAAGTTGCTATAAATAAATTAGACATTTTACATAAACGTGCAATAAAAACAATTCACTGTTATCCAACAAGATTTCCAACACACACCCTATATTCAGACCAATATTTAAGTTTATCTAACATTTGTAAAAAGGAACTATATATAATAGCTTATAAAATAATTAATAATGAGATAAAACATAATTTTATATTAAATAAATCGATTGATATACACAATCACAATACTAGGAAGAAGTGTAATTTCTACTTACAATTATTCAAGACAAATAATCAGAAAAGTAATTGTTTATATAATTGTTTAAAATGCTATAATGAATTACCAAATGAATTAAAATCTATTGAAAATATTGCGGATTTCAAAAAAAGAATAAAGGTTTTTATTATGAATAATTGAAAAGTAAAGATTTTTATTATTAGAGATATGTTTTTAATTATTAGAGATATTATTAGAGATATGTTTTTAATTTATATTTCTTGTTTAACTTTTGTTTCTCCTTAGCTTTAAGCTTTTAATTACATACACATAATTATATATTCTTTTAATGTTATTTAATTTTATTTAATTTCTTACCTAATTGAATTATTTTCTGTTTTTTTTTAATTTTTCTTTCTATTGGAATTGTATTCTTTAAAATATTAGAATTTAAAACATTTATATAATATTATGACAACTAAACTTAATATGCTAAAATCATAAGACCAAACAGCAAAAGCTAGGGTCTATAAAAAATTATATTAAAAAAAAAAAAAAAAAAATATATATATATAAATTTGTTATTGTTATATTTTTAAATTATATTGAATAAATAAAGAAAAAAAAAAAAAAAAAAAAAAAAATAATAGATCACCTATAAAAAAATAAACCAATTTTTCGCCTTTTTTTGTTCTTACTGCTCCTCTATTTTATAATACCTGCTTAGCTTTACATATTAGATCACTTCAAAACTGTAATTTATTTTTGAAAAATGTAAAAAATTGATTATTCCAAATGAATAACTCAGATTTAGAAAACACATTCTTACGTTAAAAATTAATAATTAATTATTTAATACTGAAACATTTATCTTTTGTAATTTTGTCATGTACATTTCATGTGCATGGAAGTATAAATATAAATAAATAAAATTATATTATGTAACCCCACAGCAAAAAAGAAAAATAACAACAGAAATTGATCATTCGTCACTTTACTGCTAAGTTAAAGGAATGATTCTAATATTCTTTCAAACAATTAAAATTTTTTCAAGGTTTAATAGCAAGTAACAAATTTTAATCACTATTTACTAAGAATTACTCATATGAATGAATGTTTAAAAAAATGTACGAGTTCTTTTAACCGATTGCGAAACAAAAACTTTAAAAACAAAAACGGTCAAACCGTTTTGACTCGACATTAAAAACATTGAAAAGACTTCATTGCGCTTTCATGCCCAAACGAATTAACCGAACTCAACCAAAATTTGTGCCAAACGGGTTAACTGAACTCTCTTTTCGACTGCAAAATCCCCCTATAAAATTGGGAAATACCGATTGGAAGCCCGCCAGGGCGAAATGCGTTAATTTATTTCAACCAAATTTATACAACTAATTCCGGTTGCTAAGAGGAACATTTGTGCAAAATTTCAAGTCAATCGGTCAAACCGTTTAGACTCGATATCAAAAACATTGAAAAGCTTCATTGCGCCCTTGTCTCCAAACGGGTTAACCGAACTCAACAAAAATTTGTGTCAGCCTCTCTTTTCGACTGGAAACCACCCTGTAAAATTGGACACAAATCGGAAACACAAAATTTTTTAGAAGCCCGCCGGGGAAAAATGGGTTTATTTATTCTAAACAAATGTATACAACTAATTTCGGTTTCTAAGAGGTGCAAAATTTCAAGTCAATCGGTCAAACCGTTTTGACTCGACATCAAAAAAACGAAAAAGCTTAAAACAGCTCTGGAGCCGCAACCTGTTGACTTATAAAAATATTACATAGCCAAAGTCACCTCCCGGGCTCTCAGAATTATTCCTCTAAACTTGTGTGACAATCGGACCAGTGGTTTTCACGTGAATTCTGGACAAACAAACAAACAAATTTTCTCCTTTATATATTTGACTAGCAGATTTACCTGGCCTTGCCCGGGAGCGTGCCAATTGTAAAAAAGGAAGTTTTGCCAATTTTTTGAAGTACTACTTTGGTTAAAAAGAAAGGCTCAAAAAATATTGATGGAGTTCCGTTAACCCATTGTGGCCCAAGAGCTTTTTATAAGTTTTTTCGTTGCTTTGCTATATATTAGAAATTATTTAACCGATTGACTTCAAATTTTGTATATGTGTTCCTCTTTGAGAATGGAGTTCACTCTATTAACAGACTTGGAATTTGTTAACACATGCCGAACCGACGATTGTTCAAAAAAAAATTTGTAAGTAAATTACGTCGAATTTTTGAAAGTAGGTAAAACTTCTTAGAATTAGGGGAATGTTAAAAAAAATGTTCGAGTTCTTTTCACCGATTGCGAAACAAAAACTTAAAAAAACAGTTTGCATAACAGTTTGAACGATTATCTCTAATTTTTCTATATGTGGTGCTTCTTGACAATTTGGTGCTCCTTGACGATAGAGTTGAGGATCGTGGGTTTCCGGCGAATAATATTAACTGAACTAAAATATAATTTTTTATCAAAAACTTTAATTTAGTTGTGAATCTACCCATATCGCTGCATTTCTTTAAATCCTGAGGAAGACTGTTATAGATTCTGATTGAGGAGCAAAAATTACTGCTATTAGCCAATTCAGTTCTAGCTTTTTCGTGACACAATTTATCCATATTTCTTGTATTATAGTTGTGTATATTCCTTCTCTTTTTTAATAAAGTTTTGCTTTTAATTATGCCCTTTTCAATTTTGTTAATTATTTTAGCCTTTTGCAATATTATTAATTCATTTAGCTTAAGAAAACCAGTTCTATTATATAGTTCTTCAGTAGGTGTGCGCCAATTCAAACCATAGAGTATCTTGATGGCTTTACTAATCGCTGTGTTCACTTTGCTTGTTGTATCGGATATGAGACATGATGTGTGCGTGAAACAACAGTCTAGCTGATTTATCCTCTAATTTCAACCCACATCTCTTAATAGCACCTAGTAATGGCATATTTTTTTTCAAAATGCAATTAACATGATCGTACCATGATAGTTTTGAATCTATGGTAATGCCGAGATATTTATAACATTGTTCCCTTTTGATTTCTTTGTTCCCAATACAAATTTTTAGATTAATATCAGGTTTATTGCCCATTCTAAATATCATATACTTTGTTTTTTCCACTTTCACTGCTAATTTATTTCAATTTACCCATTTCCTATATCTACCTAGATGCTGATTTACAAGTCTTTCTAAAGACTCAGCATTTTTTCCTGTATATATAAGTAAAGTATCATCAGCGAATATTTTATAGTTCGCTTTTAAGTTAGCATATTGCATATTATGTACATACTGTAGATATAGTGTTGGTCCAAGTACAGATCCTTGCGGGATCCCCAAAGTTAATGCAATTTTACCACTATACACACCATTGACTTTGGTCACAATAAACCTGTTTTCAAGATATGATTTTAGAAGTTTATGAGGAAGCCCCCTTATTCCAATTTCATATACTCTATCCAATAGAATTTTATGATCCACAGTATCAAAAGCTTTTCTTAAATCAACAAAAATTGAGCAGACATAATTTCCTTTATCCAGATTGCCTATAATAGATCTGATAGAATCAGTTATTGCTTCATCTGTGCCATGAGATTTCTGGAAACTAAATTGATTAATATCGAATCCACCGGAACTTTTGATAAATTCACAAATTCTTTAATTGATTATTTTTTCAAAAATCTTACTCAAACAACTATAAGTGTAATAGGTCTATAGTTAGAAGTATCCAAAGGAGAACCATTTTTGTAAATAGTTATCACAGATGCGGATTTTAATGTTTGTGGATAGACACCTGAGCAAAAGCAATTATTAACAAGATTACTGATTATTGGCGATATAATATTAGCTATAGTTTTTAAATCCTTTGCTGCTATGTTATCCGAGCCAGGTGCATTATCTTTCAAATTCATAATAACAGAATAAACTTCATTATGATTTGTAGACATTAAAAACATAGAGTTTTCATTTATTATATTTCTTATCTTATTTTCATCCCTAACTTGAATGTTATCAGCTAATTTTTTCCCAATATTACTAAAGTGATCATTAAAACTGTTAGCTAAGTCATTACTGTTATTTAAAAGTTTATCATTATATCTAATTTCCTTAATTATTTTCTTATCATCTGATTTTTGGTTTGCTATGTGAGAGTTCAAAACTGTCCATATCTTTCTCGTATTTGAACCTGCTGTTTGTAATTTTTTGTTAAAATGAGCTTGTTTAGCTTCTTTTATCTCAATATTGACCTTGTTTTTTATTTTGTTTTAATTAAGTTTATGCTCTTAACAATTTGGGTACTTTTTGTGTCTCTTGTATAAATTGTTTCTATACTCCATCATTTTTAAGATTTCCTTAGACATCCAATGATTGTGCCTTCTGGTTCTAATGTTTTTAACAATTGAACACCTTTCTTTAACAGTACTTATTAGTTCAACCAGTTCACCCACATTTTCGTAATCGTAATTACGTAAATAATTTTCCATTAGATGTGAGTATTTTGCATAATTTGTAATATTTATTTGTTTATTCTCCATAGTTTCAAGTTTTCTAAAAACTGTTTTAATTTCTACACAAATAGCTTTATGATCTAAGTTTGGGATATCATGTATTGTGATATCAAACCCAAATCGATTCGTTTTAAGACCCGAAAGTACATGATCAATAAGTGTCGCTGAATTTGCCGTTACTCTAGTAGCATTATCAAAATCAATATTATTTTTTATATGAACTGAATTGACATCTAGCATATCTTGATATCGTCTGCTTACATCCGTTTCAGAGAGTAGATAAATGTTTGTATCACCAATTAATATTATATTTTTATACTTATCAAACAATTGGTCTAAGTACTCTATAAATGCATCATTGTTCTCATTCGGGCTTTTGTAGCATACCGCAATGTTAATAACAGGCTTAGTATCTTCTAAGGAAATTACTATAGTCAAACATAATGAATACAACTAGATGTGCACACTCCATATAAATCAAAAACCTTAAAATTCAAGCTCTTTAAAATAAAAAGAAAGAAATAAAAAAAAAAGCTTAAAGCTTTATACTCTCTTCATTATTAAATTAGTGAACGAAAAAAAAAAAAACAAAAACAAAATAAAAGCTTTGTTGACTCTATTTTTTTATTAAAAATTTTGAAAAATGAATAAATACGATTTATGAAATTATAATATATCGATGGCTCCAAATTATAACGATGTAAATCTAAAATGATGTTTTAAGAAAAATTAGTTCAAAAATATTGGAATAACTTTTATTATTATAACTTTGTTATTTTTTTTGAATAAATTAAGAATACAAATTAAAATTCGCGATTTTAAATGTAAAATTGAAAAAACCGTTGAAAAATATTTAAAACAATTTTATTCTGTGATCTTCGACGTGACTTATGACGTTCTTTACGGCATATTTTTCTTTCTTTATTTCTCCTAAAAATGCTAATATAAGAAGGCTTACCTTTGGTTTAGATTCTACCTTGTTTTAATTTTGTTTCGTTGTAACTATACTTAAAACCAAAAAAATATTATTTATAAGAAATTTAATTATAAAAAATTAACAAGTAAAAAAAAAATATATGAATTTACTTATACCTAAGACAAATATTTTAATCGTCATATCAAACTTGACTTACGTCGTTATTTTTTGTAGCCATCGAATGAGTATATGATCTTTTAAATTCAGAAAATAGAAATCTAATAAAGAAAAAAATTAAATTTCTTGTATGTAAAATTTCTTGCATATGAATAAAATAAAAATCTATTAAACTTCATTCAACAATAATATTTAATACATGTATGTGGGAATTTTATATATTTTATTATATAAAATTAATTAAAAAAAAATAAAATTTAAGTCCAATTTAAATTGTAATTTAAATAGCTGTTATTGTTTTATTATTAAAATGTTACAAATTAATATATTTAATTAATTAATATTTAATAGTAATTTAATTTGATTATAAAATTCTGTTTGGTCTTACTACGTCCACGGCTGATACAAGCAGAGATTTTTTATTTAGTTTCCGGATATTTATTTCAAGATATTTAGTTTGACGGATGACAGCTGAACACATCTGTTTTGGCAGATGATGCTTGCATCACTTTTCGGCAGATATGGTAACTAATGGTGTTACCATCGGTTATCCCATTCGGCCATCCTAAGTAATCTTCAGACCCTGAAGATAAAAAGAATTTTTAAATATAGTTAAAATAGGTTATGTAATTTAATGATAATTTTTAAATATCGATATCATCATATGAAGTATCAGAGGTTTCGAAGTCACACCACGGTTTCATTTTATCAACACTGGTATCAGTGGAGAATGGTCCTTCATGTTGACCTTCTTTCTGCACTTTATATCTATGAAAATCTTTAACTGCTGTTATGCGATACGGTCCTAGAAATTTGGGTCGTATTTTCGAAGCTGTAGCGAATTGGACTTTTTCTATAGCAACCAGATCACCAATTTGATATTTGGTAGGTGATTTCCTTCTTTTGTTATATTCTATTCGGTTTTCTTGCTGGATTTGGATAATATCCTTTCTAGCCTTGTCTCGTTCTTCTTGACGCTTTTCTTCAAAATATTTCAGGTTTTCCTCTTCAATTATGTTGAGTATTTTTAAGTCCCTTTGTGTCTTCATATCACATCCTGTCAATATTCGGAATGGTGTGCTTTTAATTGACCTGTGGTAAGTTGAATTTATGGCTTGCTGCACCTCTTTGACGTAAGTGTACCACTTTTCGTTGTCATCTAATGAAAGTTTCGCTAAAGATCCAATTACAACTGAATGTGTTCTTTCAACTTGACCGTTGCCACGCGGCACTCCAACAGTAATAAAATGAATTTTAATCTCTCGTTCTTTACAGTAATTTTGAAATTGATTGGAAGTAAAGGCTCCTGCCTTATCTGCTATGATTCTTTCTGGATATCCGAACACTTCTGCTATTACTTCCAATTTTTGTATTGACTCTTCACTGTTTAATGATTTTGTTGGAAACAGCCAAAGATGTTTTGAGAAAGCATCGACCGCTGAGAAAATATATTTGTAACCCTTCTTCGTAGTCTGCATGGGTCCCAGATGATCAATGTGAAACGTTTCTAAAGGACGTTCTCCTTTTGGAATAGGCTCTAGAAATCCATCAGATTTTCCCGCTTTTCGTTCAACTAGAATGCATCTTACGCAGTTCGCTATTACGTTTGATATTCTTTTCTGTAGATCAGGGATATAAAATTCTTTTTGAATTATTTCGGTCATTTTTTTGTGATGAAAATGACCCTTCTCGTGAACGTCTTTAATTATTTGATGCTTCATCTCTTCAGGAACTACAAATAAAAATGTGTTATTAATATTTTTACAAAGAATGTTGTTATATAAAACATAGTCTTTATATGACTTTTCTTTAAGAATTTCAATAATAGCGAATAGGCGATCATCTTTTCTTTGAGCCTCTGATAATTTTTCCAGAAATACGTTTTTTTCCAAAATACACATAACAACAGGATTTCTACTTAAAGCATCTACGTGTTTCAACTTGATTCCTGCTCGATGTTCAATAACATATTCGTATTCTTCTATTAACAGTGCCCATCTGGCGACCCTTGTGGTTAGGTCCCTTTTCTTCATTGTGCCCTCGAAAGCTTTGCAGTCAGTTACTAATTTGAATTTTTGACCTAAAAGGTAAATCCTGAATTTTTTAAGAGCCTGTACAATTGCTAAAACCTCCAATTCGTAGGAAGAATATTTTCTCTCTGCTTCTGTGGTTTTTCGGCTGTAATAATAAATAGGATGAAATTTTCCATCTTCCTCATTCTTTTGCATAAGTATAGCGCCATATCCATCTAAAGATGCATCAGTGTGGAGCTCGGTCATCGCTCCATATCTAAATATGTTTAGGACCGGTTCATTAGCAAGTGCTTCCTGCAATTCTTTGATTGCAGTCAATTCTACGTTACCCATTCTAAAATGTATTTGTTTCTTCAATAGTTCCGTAAGTGGTTGTGCTCTAGTAGCAAAATTTGGTATAAATTTGCGGAAGTAATTTGCTAAACCAAGAAAACTTTGAAGCTGCTTAACCGTTGTTGGAACAGGGAATTTTAACATTGCTTTTGTTTTCAGTGGTGAAGGGGAAATGCTGCCATTATGAATTCGATATCCGAGATACTCGATATTCTCCTGGAGGAGCTGATATTTGGACCATTTAATTTCTAATCCATTTTGTGCTGCAACTTGTAGAACTTCTTGTAGACGGCTGATTCCTTCTTCGATTGTTTGCGATGGTATAATAATATCGTCGATGTAGACTACAACGAAATTTTTATTTATTAGATCTTTCAATATAAAATTAATATATTTTTGGAACACGCTAGGCGAGTTGCAAAGTCCAAATGGCACTCTGTTAAATTCATATTGGCCGCAATGGGCCACGAACGAAGTATACTTTCTGCTTTTTTCTTCCACCGTAACGTGA
Organism: Dolichopus griseipennis; assembly: GCA_963082915.1. NCBI lineage: Eukaryota > Metazoa > Arthropoda > Insecta > Diptera > Dolichopodidae > Dolichopus > Dolichopus griseipennis. The sequence continues at coordinate 159,553,206 of OY720441.1, read as the reverse complement.
AAAAATCCGTTTCTGAGGTCCAATGATGAAAAAACTTTGGCTGATTGTAGTTTATCTATCTGTTCTTCAATATTTGGAAGCGGATACCTGTCTTTCATTATCTTTTTATTAATTCCTCTATAGTCAATACACAACCTATTGGAGCCATCTTTCTTTTTTACTAGGACAATTTGGCTTGCATAATCTGATGCGCATTCCCTTATAATTCCTTCTGTCATCCACTGGTTAACTTGTTCTTCAATAATTTTCAATTCGTGTGGTGGGAATCTTCGTGGTGGTCTATAAACCGGGCTATCGTCTACCGTGACAATTTTTAACTGAATAGGAGTTTCTTTTGGAGTAGTAGGTTTATAGCTCTTTATAATCGAAATAATTTTTTCAGATTCTTCTTTTCTTAGTTTTTTAATACTTTCTATATCTTTGTAGTTTTCGTTATCAACGTCAACTTTGATCTTGGCTAAGTAGCAGGACGGTTCTTCGTTTTCACCTTCTTCATTTTCACTATGTGTAGACAAAATCTTTTCAATTTTGATTTTCCCTTCTGATATATTAACTGTTGACAATTGTAGAAGATTCATTCCTATTATCACGTCATATTTTAAATAACTATCATCCACGGCAAATATTTCTATATTTTTGTACACATCAGTATTAATCTTTATGGCAACTTTGCAAGAGCCTTTAGTTTTTACATTTGCGCCCAAACCTGCTATTGTTATTTCTGTATTTTTAATTTTATCAGACCGGCATATTAATTTATAATAACACTCTTTTATGACGCAGATATCGCTTCCAGTGTCTACTAAACAATCAAATGGTATGTTATTAATTTCAGCTTTAATTGACAATTTTGTGGCTCTTGATTTTGTAACCATGGAACCTTGGTTTAGTATAATATTTGTAGTGACCTCAACTTGTTCCTTACATTCGGGTTTTTTGTGCCCATATTTGTTACATCTGAAACACTTGGGTCCTTTTTGCTTTTGTGGGCAACTATGAAATTCATGCTGGTGAGAACCACAATTGAAGCAATATCTTTGATATGATCGTCTACTAGTTGCTGGATCGAGATTGTTTCTTGTCGTAATACCCACGTTCCTTCTATCGGTTTTAGCTATGTGTGTTGTATGTGTTGTAAATGTTTTAGGGATTTTCTCATATATAAGCAGCTTTTCTTTCAGTTCAGCTATGTCCTTAGCTCCAAACAGAACCATTTTGTTACTTACAGTGTCTTTTATTCCATCGATTACGTAGCTGATTATAGAGGCTTCATCCATTTCAGTCTGTGATGCCAGGTCCAACATATTATATAAATATTCACGAACTGACTCATCACTTCTTTTTTTTCTTTCACGGAGTTTTGCATGAACTTCCGCGCTGGTTATTTTTGTTTGAAATTCGTTTATTAGTGCTTGTCTAAGCTCACAATAACTCATTGGTTTTGCTTCACATTCGATGAATAACTTTGCAGCACCGGTGAGTGTTCTTTTACAGAATATAAGTTTCTGCAAATCGTTCCATTTAAAAACATTTGCATAGTCATCAAATTCACGAATCCATTGTCGCACATTTAACACATCAGTACCATTAAATTTTCTAATCATATTTTCAGCATCTGCAAAATTAATTCTTGTTGCGGTTGTTTCCCGGTCCTGAGAAGGACGTATAGTTTCATGCCGAGTTGATTCAAAGTTAACACCTGAATCACTTCTTTGCAAGGTGTTTCGTCTCCTGCCACCCATTTTCGGTTGTAATCGATATTTAGATATTTAAATCCTGAATTAATTATGAATAATAATACAAAATAATAATGCTGAAACTAAATTTTTTTTTTTTTTAAACTGTATTATAATGGTGTAAAATAAATAAAACCCTTTGATGTATGGTAATTCGAAAGTAGTGTTGTGGCTGTTGTTTTTATTATTTGTTTTTTTTTTTAAATATTTATTTTTACGTTTATAACTTATAAATATTACTATTTTTAAATATATATTTTTTTTTTTTAATTCGAATTAATAATTGTTCAAATTAATTTAGATTAATAATTTGAATTGTACTTATAAATCTGCCTTCGTAAATTAAGATTATAGTTTTTTTTTTTTTTTTGTTTGTTTTGAATACCGGTTTATTGTTTGTTATTTAGTTGTATAGAATTATTAAAATAATTGAATTTAAATGAATTATTAAATTCTTGGCAGCTGCTTTTAAAATCAAAAAAATTTTTTTTTCAATGTTATATCAGCGATCACTAATCAGTTCAGTATGTTTTGTGAGTTCAATATTATTACAGAGTGTTTAGCAATTAAACTTAATAATATAATTAAAATGTTTTTAAATTTAGAATAAAATAGTGATCATATTATTTATTGTTTATATAATATATAATTTTTTTTTTTTTAATATAAATAATAATTCTCTTCGTTAATTAATTGATAATTAATTTGATGGTAATATATTAATATAATAATTGTATTTAATGTTATCAAAATAATTTTAAATGTAAATTTAAGTGGTTAAAATATATTTTGTTTAATCAAAATTTTTTTAAGTTTAATGTAATATGTAAATTGTTTATAAACTTAATATAGCGTGATTTTTAATAATGTAAAATTTTGAATGATATAAATATTAATTTTCTTTTAATTGAAATAAATTATGTAGTTCATAAACATTTAATTATAGTTAATAAAATGTTATTTTTCATTTAACTTAAATAAACTAGGTAAATATATAATTCATGTGTAATATTTATAGTGTAATCCAATAGTAATTTTTAAATAAATTTTCTAGTAGTATGTATATGCCGGTTCAGCGGCAGCAAAAGCTCAGGAGCTTTTTTAGTGCCGTTTCAGCGGCAGTAGTCAGCAAAAGTTCTCCTAAAGTTATGCAATAAAATTGTGATAAGTAAAAAGTTTTGTGCTTTTGAGTATTTTAAATTAAGCTTAGCGGTTAGAATATCAGTTATGTTTAAATTTCAAATTAAAACAGTAACAAGCTTAAGATATTGTGCTTATTGTTCTTAATTAAATATGAAAAGTTTTTAAAGTTTGGCATTTAGTATAATATTATCAAAGTTTAAGCTTGATTTAATATTTTCGCGAAAATTAAAAAAAAGTTTTATAAAATAAAAAAAAATAAGCTTATATTAAGCTTAATATTTTTAATTAGATATGAAAAGTTTTTTAAATATCAGTTATGTTTAAATTTCAAATTAAAACAGTAACAAGCTTGAGTTATTGTGCTTACTGTTCTTAATTAAATCTGAAAAGTTTTTTAAAGTTTGGTTTAAATACAAAATTAATATTATCAAAGTTTAAGCTTGATTTAATCTTTCCGAGAAAATTGAAAAAAGTTTTATAAATTAAAAAAAAAAAAATAAGCTTAAACTATTGAGCTGAATATTTTTTAATTAGATATGAAAAGTTTTTTAAATTTGATTTATACTTAATATTATCAAAGTTTAAGCTTGATTTAATGTTTACGTGAAAAATTTAAAAAATTCAAAGGTGATAAAGTTCGTCCGTAATGTTTGAAAATAAAGTTTCCAACTGCCATTTTAAAGTTGAAAAGCTTAAAAAATCGATGGGAATTTTTTGGTTGATTATTAACTTAACTGCAAAAGTTTTGAAAAAAAGAAACAAATAAACGTTTGAAATTATATTTTAATTTTTTTTTTTTAAGCTTGAATTAATATTTCTGTGAAAATAGAAAAAAAGTTTTATAGGTTTTGAATTGAATATTCTTGATTAGATATGAAAAGTTTTTATAGTTTTGGTTTAAATACAAAGTTAAAATTAAAATTGAAAGACACTTTTAATGTGTGTATCATATTTTTTATTTTATTTAAACATTTTTAAATTGTGATTTTCTATTAAGCTAACAAAAATTTTTTTTTATTTTGTTTTTTTTTACAACTATTGCTCAATGGCATAATGCCCCCAAGCATATGTTTTTATATTATCTTCAGTTATATATCTTTTATTATCTAATGAACTTAAAGCTACTTTATTTAAATTTTGTGTATAAATTGTATGTAAATATGATCTAAATATTTTCATTTCTTTAAAACAAGTTTCATTTTTTAATAAACAATTTTTATAATTATCTAATGTTAAAGAATTGACAACATATTTTTTTATTCCTTTAGCTTTTTTAATAGTTTTATTTTCATATGTTTGAAGGAAATACATTTTAGATTTTAATCCAATAAATTCAGAAACAATTTTTCCATTAAATTCATCTTTAAAAAGACCTAGAACTTTTTTATTCATTAGAGGAAAATTAAATAAATTGTCAGATGGATAATCTGATGTATCAAAACGTTTTGGTATTTCATTAAATATGTTAGCGTAAAAATCATCTGTCTGTATAGTATAAATGAAACTGTCAGTGTCTGTATAATTTAAAAAAACCTTACTACCATATTTAGGTTTAATATAATCATAATGAAAATCATACATAAGAATTTTAGATTGTTCGAGTACCGTAAATCCCAAATATATAGGTTTGTCATAACATATATTTGTATGATTAAGCTGAACGGCTATCAAGTTTTCAGTAAATCTAGAGTGACTATGATAATTTGGTTTTGCTATTAACGCTCGAGCACCTAAATGCCTTCCTTGACTTTCCCAAGATGTAGCTATTTTGACATTTTTTCTTTTATCTACATTTTCCATTGTTTTACCAAAAACAGCATTATTCATTAATTTATAATAATCTTTTTCAAAAGCATTTTTAGCCATTGACCTGTGTGCGTTGTTTAAATCAATATATTTTTTTAACCAATTGCTTTGTGTGAACTTTAGTACTCTATAAATTTTTTTAAGAACCAAGCCGTTTCGAAGACACTGTTTTAAGTTTCGATAATGGATGATATATTTGCGTTTGTTTGTTAAGTCAACTAACAGTTTAGGAATTTTACCTTTCGGTGGAACTTTGTTTTCAGCACAAAAAGGAAAATCATTGTGCAAATCATGTAAATGTTGAGGGTAATCTAAATCCACTTCTAAAACGTAACCAGTTTGCGAATCATCGGCAACTGAAAGCACATCAATATTTTCAGGAGTATCAACCCACTGAAAATCTTTATGAGGTAAATATTGGATCATTGCCCATCCATATAAATTGTTGGCATCTTCATATACTATATATTTGGAAGGTTCGTTTTTTTTATAAGATTCCCCCATAAATTTATTATTTGCCACTGAATGTCTAAGTGAGCACTGACTAATTCCACCACGTATCCCTTTTTTAAAAAAATTATACATATCAACATCAGTTAACAACTCTAATTTTATATCAGTGTATTTTAACATAGCCGCCCATGACAAACCTGGAGTAGTGTAAAAATTTGCAGGATCTAAAGAATAGATTTTGGAGCATATTTTTCGAAAATTTTCAAAAACATCAGTCAAAATAAGTACATCTGTTTTAAGGTAAAGTTTAAGATAGTCCCATAAATTTTGACATTTAAACGTATTCCATACATTAACTGCATGAATGTAGTCTTCATCGGAACATGGTGTGTTTGTCATTTGATTGGTAAAATTGTCTTGTGACGGTAAACATGTTTCGTCAAGTCGTTCAATGGAATTTAAATACTCATAGGGAAAAACTCCCTTTCGAGTCATAAGTTTAAATTTTTCATTATTATTGAATTCTTTTTTTATATGAATCAAATCGTTTTCATTTAAATTTTTACACAATGAATCAAGGCTAGAAGCCATAAATCTGAAGCTATCGAGAAAACGTAAATAAAATGAATGATTATCATCTATTGTAATTTTTTTAGATAATGAAATATAACGTTCTTTATTCAAAGGAATGACACCAATATGTCCATTCACTTCGTTTAGTTCTTTAAATAAAAGATGACAATCATAGCCGGAAAAATTGTGAAAAAATATTGGAAAAAAATTTGATCGTCTATACAATAAGTTACAATAAGAATGAGCAGGACCTCTATAATTGCCAGTAAAGTGGCAATGGTCTCTAATTCTATTATTAAAATCTAAATGCTTACCACATATGTGACACGTTTCTTGAACCAATTGTTGTAGCTGCTCATCCAGTGTTAGCGGATTCATCGGTTTTGAACTCATAAAGAAGGTTGAATATAATTCACTGCATGTTTCTGTCAATGATTGGATAAATTCCTTAGCACAGTTAGCTCCAACAAATTCTTTGAAACAGCTTAGATCATCATCAAAAGAACATTTAATGTAGTAAGAGAAAGCTACTGGAACATGTTGATGAATGTTTGTTGTTGAAGACATCGTGGAATCAGAATTGCATGTTGCAATAGGTTGTAAAATACTCTCAGCATCGGCATAAATAACAAAAGGTGTTTTCAATTGTTGTTGATAATTCTTAAACTCCAGTGTATTTTTTTCAACAGACGGAAGCTTTGTAACTACTTTATTGCATTCGCGTTTGTGTAAGTCACGTTGTTGTAATGTATGAAAATGTTGCAAGCACATATTACAAATATAAATATGATGAATATTCCTAGTTACAGACCGACTTATCAATCTTGATAAATGTTTTATGTAAACAAAATGAAATTTTTCATCCCTTTCCAAAAGCAATAGATTGACATGAAACTTTTTTTCACATTTTGTCAAATAAAATGGCCCTACAACCTCATATTTCTTATTAATGACTTCCAAGCCAAACAAATTTATGCTTATTTCATTATTAAGTTTTTCGAATAAATTTAGTTCAGACAATTTAGTTGGAAATTGCATATTGCCAAAATTAAGTTGTAAAACATCACCAAACTCAAGCTTGACTGTGGGTTGAGAAATGTCACTAATTTTGTATGAAGATGTTCGTTTTGCACTTTCAGCGCAAGTTTGTAGGGCTGATACTAAACTCCACTTAAAACAGAAGTTATCATTATTGTGGATATTAATGCAGGCTTTTTTATCTTCTATGTTTTTTGGTAACTTAATATAACTAGAAACGTGGATTGGTTCATATTTATTGATATTTATTTCCACGTGTAGAATTCTAATTAACGCCCAACCACTATCCTTTTCTTGGAAATCTTCTGCTTGTTGTTGAATAACGTCTTTAGCATTTTCAAAAAAATCATTAAGATCGTCTGCCTGTGTTATGCTTAACATTCGAGTTTGAAAAGATTTGATTGATATATTTTCAAACTCTTCTTCTGTTGGTTTTATATATTCACCGAAAAGTTCCAGATTCGCCTTAATGACATTGTGCTTTCTTAGTGATTGTCTCAACAATTCAATGATATCAGGTTGAGCATTTTCTAAAAAGTGTGATGGGTTTAATATGCCTTCATCATCATTATCTCTAATAAATGTTTCTAGTCTATTTTGAAAACATTCATTAATACACCTAACATTAGTTTTAATGACTTCTGCTGCATTTTTCTTATGTTCATTTGTCCGAACATGGTAACTCCACAAATTATTTGAAATGGCTGTTTTGCACTTCTTGCAAAATTTTGTATTTTCATAACCTTCTCTGTGGTTTTTTATATGTTCTAATAAATTGTTTTTTCGATCAAATACTTTTTGACATAAATCACATTTATGTTTTAATTGTACATTTATTGAACATTTATGGCTTTCAAGATTGTCCGACCTTGTGAAAATTTTTTTGCACTCATTGCATTCCAATTTGATTTTTTTATTTGCTGAACTCATTTTTAGTTGTTTTTTTTTTTTTTTTTGTTTTAATTTAAGTAAAAATTATTTGGTAACTAAAATGGATTATAACATAAGATCATATATATATACTTTTAAAAACCACAGCTGCAGCAGCCTTCACAACATTTTAATTTATATGATATTTTTCAAAATACTGCAACAATGTTGTATCGTATTAGAATTTTAACTTTAAAAAACTAAAGAAAAAAAAAAAATTGCATAAATCCAACTTTTAACCTCTCCGGGACAACTTTTTAATTTATATTATATTTTTCAAATACTGCAACAATGTTGCATCTTATTAGCATATTAACTTTTTTAGAAAGGCGCGCCGCCGCCCACATTACTATTCTAATCATAAAATCATAAAAATAAATCTATTAAAATATTTTTTAGGCACCGCGCAGCTGCAGCAACCTTCACAACTTTTTAATTTATATGATATTTTTCAAATACTGCAACAATGTTGTATCGTATTAGAATTTTAACTTAAAAAAAAAAAAATAATTGCATAATTGCATAATGAGTTAGTTATGTGGTTTTTATTTTATTTTTTATATGAGTGTGGAAGTCATATATCAAGTTTTTTATATATAAGAACAACAATTTTTCTTTACTATTATTAAAAATTATTTACTTTATTAAGAGTACATAATACATATTAAAAAAAAAAAAAAAAAATTGCATAAATCCAACTTTTAACCCCCCGGGACAACTTTTTAATTTATATAATATTTTTCAAATACTGCAACAATGTTGCATCTTATTAGCATATTAACTTTTTTAGAAAGGCGCGCCGCCGCTCACATTACTATTCTAATCATAAAATCATAAAAACAAATCTATTAAAATATTTTTTAGGCACCGCGCAGCTGCAGCAACCTTCACAACTTTTTAATTTATATGATATTTTTCAAATACTGCAACAATGTTGTATCGTATTAGAATTTTAACTTTAAAAAAAAAAAAATAATTGCATAATTGCATAATGAGTTAGTTATGTGGTTTTTATTTTATTTTTTATATGAGTGTGGAAGTCATATATAAAGTTTTTTATATATAAGAACAACAATTTTTCTTTACTATTATTAAAAATTATTTACTTTATTAAGACTAGAGTACATAATACATATTAAAAAAAAAAAAAAAAATTGCATAAATCCAACTTTTAACCCCCCGGGACAACTTTTTAATTTATATAATATTTTTCAAATACTGCAACAATGTTGCATCTTATTAGCATATTAACTTTTTTAGAAAGGCGCGCCGCCGCTCACATTACTATTCTAATCATAAAATCATAAAAACAAATCTATTAAAATATTTTTTGTTGGCACAGCGCAGCTGCAGCAGCCTTCACAACTTTTTAATTTATATGATATTTTTCAAAATACTGCAACAATGTTGTATCGTATTAGAATTTTAACTTTAAAAAACAAAAAAAAAAAAAAAAAAAAATTGCATAAATCCAACTTTTAACCCCCGGGACAACTTTTTAATTTATATTATATTTTTCAAATACAGCAACAATGTTGCATCTTATTAGCATATTAACTTTTTTAGAAAGGCGCGCCATTACTATTCTAATCATAAAATCATAAAAATTAATCTATTAAAATATTTTTTTTTGGCACAGCGCAGCTGCAGCAGCCTTCACAACTTTTTAATTTATATGATATTTTTCAAAAATACTGCAACAATGTTGTATCGTATTAGAATTTTAACTTTAAAAAAAAAAAAAAATAATTGCATAATTGCATAATGAGTTAGTTATGTGGTTTTTATTTTATTTTTTATATTAGTGGGGAAGTCATATATAAAGTTTTTCATATATAAGAACAAGAATTTTTCTTTACTATTATTAAAAATTATTTACTTTATTAAGAGTACATAAGAATAATACATATTACAGAAGAATAAAACAAACAATATGGTAAGATATTTGTTTTTTTTTTTTTTTTTTTTTTTTTTGTTTTATATTTTTATTTTTCTATTTTCAATAATTAGGCTAATTTTTTAAAAAGTTTGATGGAATTGGGAATGGGTTCGAGTGAAAAATATCATAATATTGATATTTTACACCAAAATAAAATATACGAGGTGCTTTCTTGGCGTTTTCTAGAGACGAAAAGAGGCCAAACGGTGGTGCTTTGTGAGGTGGAAGATCCAATAACCAATGAAAAAATTATATTTTTCATGCCGGACAGATTTTCAAAAAAAGTTACAAACGAACAGGAATTAGAGGAATTGAATAGAGCGCAGTTTTATTTTAAATTTTTGGGACGGGATAAAGACAAAAAAAATATGGCGTTATTTCAATTAATTCCATCGATTGATATCGAATCGCAGGAAAAATTTTTGAAATAAATAAAGTTTAATATTAAAGAATTTAATTTGTTTTTTTTTTTTTATTAAATTTTGAAAGAAAAGGAAAATTTTTTTTTTTTTTTTTTCAGATACTTTTGACGGTGCTAAGGGGCCTGTATTCAAAACTAGTTTCGGTCTGCGAAGGTCCGCAAACGGTCTGTGAAAGTCCAAAACGGTCTGTGAAGGTCCGAAACGGTCTGTGAAGGTCCGAAAACGGTCTGTGAAGGTCCGAAACGGTCTGTGAAGGTCCGAAACGGTCTGTGAAAGTCCGAAACAAGGGGGCCCCTGGCGCGAGGGGCCTGTATTCAAAACAAGTTTCGGTCTGTGAAGGTCCGAAACGGTCTGTGAAAGTCCGAAACGGTCTGTGAAAGTCCGAAACGGTCTGTGAAGGTCCGAAAACGGTCTGTGAAAGTCCGTTAATAGTGTTAAAAATTTACTGCTCTATAGTATATTTAGGTATCCCCACTTTTTTTTTATGAATTCAGAGTTATAAATAAAAGGCTAGGTTATTAATTTTTTTTTTTATTATAATAAAGAACAAAATGAATTGCAACAACGACAGCAACAGTGGTGGTAGCAGAAAAGCTATAGTTGATTTACAATTTGTTATTGGAAATAACAAACAATATTTTTTGAAAGAATTTTCTTTGATAGCTGATGGTTCTCTAATACCAGAGTTTTATATATTTAAAGCACCGTACTCATTTGAAGAATTAAATAGTGATGTTAAACGACAAAATGAGTACAACAAAAAGAACATTAATAACATGGATTGGAATGATGGCTTTATAGAGTATTTAAAAGTTAAAAATGTCTTTGAGGAACGTTTAACAACTATATTTGATGTTGTTTATGTAAAAGGTCTTAAAAAAAAGCAATTTTTAGACACTTTTATTTCAAATTCAGTAAAAGTTATCAATTTAGATAACAAAATTCCATCTCTACAGAAACTAAGAAATTACATTACCATTTGCCCTCACCATCATAATACAGAAAATTTGTTGCAAAGATGTGCTGTAAAAAATTGTATAAACTTGTACATGTATTTAATAAAAGATAATAATAATAATAATAATTGGCTTTAAAAAATATTTGTTTTATTTATTGTTGCACAATATATTTTTTCAGACATAAACAATGGTATTTCATAAAATAGTCTAGAATAATTACACTGAGCTATATGTAAATTCATAGGAATATAAAAATCTTCTTGTTCCAATTTCAGTTTATTCCTTTCAATACATCTAACGAAATACTTGAATACATATTCCCGCACATTTAATTCAGCTCCATTGTTATATGACATCACTGCTTGTATAAAGTCCAACATAAGGCAAAAGCGGGTGTACTCATCTAGTTCCAATGTTAGTTTTTTAGTTTGTTCTGTATGATTGAATTTCAGTGGAAATTTATTTGAATTTAATTTAGGTTGAATGTTTGTAAAATCTACATAAAAAGCATGCCACTGCAAATAATTCATCTCGCTAATGACTTTGCGATGACGCTGAAAAATTATTGTTGCAGCTAAATTTTCAATATTAAATCCAATTTGTATTTTTATTGTTTGTTTTTTATCCAAATAGTAAATATAGCTTAATAAAAGATTTTTTTGTTGTGCCTCGTCCTCGTTATCGTTGTTTATTTGTTTTTCGATAAATACTTTAGCAATTGATGTTGGCTCCATGTTTTTTTTTTTTAAACTGTTAAAGTTTATAACTCGAAAGTTTTGTATTTATAGTTTTTATCGTAAACATTTTTTGAAAATTTTCCGAAACATTATTTGTATTTTTTTATCGTTTTTGGGTGGGGATGACATTGTGTTGAATAAATTAATAAAATTTTTCATGCTCTTGCGCTTACATCGCATCCATAAATATACACAACAATATTGTCCACAGACTGATGTAAGGTCACTTTGTAAACGCTTATTGTTGAAAATAAAACATTTTGATTGATTTTGTAGAAATTTCACAATCTCATTGTGGAATGGCGGATTTCCAAATGAATCAAAATATTCTATACAGCCTTGAACTGGCACGAAAATTGCTAACCAATGTGTTCCTTTTTTGGTAGAAGTGTCGGTGTTTATTACTAAAATACCAGGTTTTGAAATATTTTTCGGTATTTGATCAAGAGCAAAAACACCATTAAACAATTTACTTGTGACACTATTACATTTCAGCGCTTTCGTTATCTGAAGTGTATTCATTTTTTTGTAAACGGGAAATATCAATTAGCTGAGTATTTCCACTTATGTATGCCGTTAAAAATTCAACTTTAAGTTTACCATTTGTGAACACTATATCGAATTTTTCAAGCAAATTTATTAAATTATTAGTTGTTTTTTCATTGTCCATATGTCCAAAAGAGTAATTCTTGATGTCCGTTCTTTTTAAATCTTTGGTTGGGAATTTATACTTTAATTCCTTTACAATAGTTTTACATTTTTCTTTTATTCCAGCCACAGCAAGGTTTTTAGCAAATATTGTATTGTTATCATCCGTACAGAATGATAAATCTACTACAGCGTATGCCATTTTCAAATGAATAGAGATGCTCCACTATGCTTCCTTTTATATGTTTACGTAGACGTTGCGATTTTTATCAATTTCGATACTGGCATCGAATTCTGCAAACACAATACATGTTAATGTTGAAGTTAATGGAGAACTGAGTCTTGCTTCAATCTTTACTACTCCCTGGTTTAATAAACTTTGACATGTATCAGTTCCAGAACCATCTGGTGATAAATCAAAAGCTAGTATTGTATAACCTTTTGAAAATAGTTCTTTTGAAATTTGATGGCCTTTATCAGAATGATGTATACCTGTTCCGCTAAATAATGTTAAATATGCACGAGAATTGCAATTGTTATTCGACGTAAAACTGGTTTCAATTGCAGAGTTTGGTGTAGGCACTCCATTCACATATAATTGAAATTGTGTGAGATTTTGATGATCGAAATGGTATGGATTTTTCGATCTTTTACCATTAAAATTTTCATTATTAACCATACAAAATAAAAGAGCTTTTGGTATTTGCCCTTTAAATATATTATCCAATGATATGTTGGATGTGTTAGCTGGAATTGTGAATGTTTTGATTTCACTTCTCGTATAAAAATATTTTGCGTTAGCCTTTTCCAAAACAGTATTATGTGCTATTAATATGCTTGGATTAATTGTTAAATGTTTCATGTATAATGTAGCTTCAAGAATTTTTAAATAGCTTTCGTCTGAATCATTGAAAAATAGAAAGAAATCTTGTTTTTCTAATGCCAAAGCAATTCGAATGTCAACGTTATTTAAAAGTAATTTGGAAGTGTTGAAAAAATCTACATGTAATTTTCCCATTAATTCTACTATTGTAGAATTATTGTATAATTTTTGTCTTGATTTAGAACCAGAATTGTTAAAATCATTTACATTTGGTTTATCCAATTCCCAACCAGATGCTTCCAGATGTGTTTGACTGGAATCTGTACCATAATTTAGTAAAGTAGTTAAGTATGCTTTATAATGGTATAATGAGTCTGACGGAGTGATGTTTTTTCCATTTAGAGTTACATTACATTGTTTAATTAAAGAGTGTAATAAATTATTTACAACACTGGGCTGTGAGGCTGCTTTTGCATCAGCTCCGGTTCCTACTTTATCATTTGCACTCCAAACTGATCCATCTTTTTTTAATATTTGAATTTTAAATTTGATGTAGGTTGACGATAAATCTCGATATGTATCTCCATTTCCAAGCGAAACAAATTCAATAGTTGATGGTGACGCCTCCAAAGAAGCTAAAGGATTGTATGCTACTTCTTCTGAACGTAATATACTTGTTTGTATTGGTAATGATGCAAAAAGATCAAGTTCAGATTTCATACACTCCATATTTAATTGAATATATCAGAGGTTTTAATTTGCTTTTTTCGTCGCTTCGACTTTAAATGTGTCTTTTTAGAAACTGCTCGTCGTTTTATACTGCTCCGTCTTTTTATGGCTTTTCGCCTTCCACCATACATCGAATGCAGTTGATTAACTACTGATTTTCTTAGATTTTTCATGCCACCTTTACTTTGATCAATTACGGTTTCTTTTATGTTTGCACCAGATGCTATATCATTCAAAATATTTTTACTTGTGTTCATAGCCTCTGTTTTAATTAAGTTCCAACCTGATGTAAAAACTGGCTTTAAGTAACGAATTAAACTTCCGAATATATTTCCAAAACCACGACCTCTTTGAATAGTTGGATAAAATTGTAATAGAGGTCCAATATCGTTGATTCCTCCACCTACTTGAGAGGAATAATATCTCACGTAAGCTCTTTCCATGTTTGATATGATATCATATTTGAGTAGTAGTATTTATATTGTTTTTAAGCAATCATTGCTTTTTAAAGTGCAGTACAATTTTTGTTGGATAGTAACTGGGAACAAAATTTATTCCATCGCCGTATTGGTTGCAAATTTTGATCGCTATCGTTTCAAAACAATTTTTTTCTATAGGTATGTATTGGACATTTTCAAATTCAATATTTGTAGGTATTCTGCAATTTTCTACGTTGATAGCTCTTAATGCACGTACTTTGCTACTTCCAAAAACAGATGATTGAACTATATCTGAATATATCATCACCATTCCATTAATTTCATCTTTATTATTAGCAATAGCTAATTTAAATAGTTCAGGTAATTTTGTTTTGAAATTTTTTATATTTTGTTTCTGTCGAAATAATTCATTTAGCAATGTTTTTACATTATAACTGTGATTAACTTTTATAAAGAAGCTGTCTTCATCAAAAGTCTGTGATATTCGAATTAAACCTTTTTTGTTTTGATCTGCTACTTTTTGAAAAGTTATATTATCATAATTTTTAGTATTAGAAATATATGTCAAAACTTCATTAAAAAATTCTTTGAAAACTTGGTTTCGAGTAAATCCCGGATTAGGAGTTATATTTTTAATAAGTGTTGGCAAAAAATTAAATTTCCAATCATCCAAATGTAATTCCGAATCGTCATATGAATAATATGTGTAACCTATAGATTTGGTTACTTTAATTTTTTCAAGAGGTTTTTCAATGTTTTTTACATAAACATTATACTGTCCAATATTAATAAGAGCACAATTCTCCTTGTTAAATTTTTCCGTTTGTAGGAAATCGTTCAGATAAACTTCTGAAAGACCTACTTTCCAGTTTCCGTTTCTTAAATCAAAGTGAATAGGCAATTTATTTTCGAATGAAGCTAAAGTGTTGTCTGGAAAAAGTTTTAAATTATCATTACTAAACAATGTTACATAGAAGTCATCTTGACTATCCATCTTTGTTAACTTCTTTTAAGACATAAAATGTTGCACTATTTATATGTTGTCCATTCCGGTGTTGATGAAGTTCTTAGTTTTGGACTTCTTAGTAAAGGTTTTAATTTTCGTTTTTTTGTTTCAGGAAACTGTGAAAGTATAGTTGAGGAAATTGAACTACCGGCCGATCTTAGTGTCTTCTTTTTTTCAGGAGATGGTACTGCAACGGTAATTACATCACCACTTGGTGTTTCAAACATTCGATAATCAGAACTTAGAGATGGTCTTTGTACTAGTTTTTCGTCTTTCAACATTTCAGTTTGAGCTAATTTTCTAAATGAATTTTCATCATCTAAATCGATATCCATATCTGAATACTCTTTTTTAGGATCATATTCAAACACTTCATCAGTAACTAATGGTACAGAATTAGTCTGTGTTGATGTTGATTTGTATTTAGGTAATTCGGTTTCTGTATATGCATTTCGTTTAGAAAAGAATTTTGTTTGAGTGCCTGTATCAAATGTAGGATTATTAGCCTTTTCTGGTAATTTTTTTCCGTGTCTTTTGTTAATTCCATATTTGAGGAGATTTTGACGATATAAGTACCATTTTTGCAATGGTTTTAAGTTTTTATCATATAAAACTTTTTTCATTTTTTGATCTAATAAATCCAAGTTTTTATCATCTTGAAATAATTTACTAAATTTTGAAAATATTTCTGGTGACATAACAATCATTCGCTGCATTATGTCTTACTGAGTAATTTCCCTATTACGCCAGATAATATAGTTCCAATTAGAGTTGGTAAAAACCCACCATGTTGAACTAATATTTTTCTTTTGGCTTTTATACTTTTCTTAGCACAGGCTAGAAATCTTAATTGTTTTTTATGTTTTTTTAATTTTGCTTTTTGTGCCGATGATATTTTATTATTACCATTTAATATATTGATTGCAATTTCAGCAATAGTTTTTATAATATCATCATCACAATATTTAAGAATATTTCTACGAAATATCTTGTTGTTGCACTTTCCTAGTACATGTAATATATGTTGGTTTTTCTTCAATCGTTTCATACTTTTGACAGTTGTTATTCAAATCACCCGTATCACAGAAACATATACAATATTCTTTGGAAAAAATAAATCGTTAATGTCTTGTGTTAAATCCAACACAATATAACCATGAGGTTTTGATGTTGACTCATTATATACTCTCAAGAAACCCTTTATATTTTCTGGATATAGTTGCCTAGCAAGAGGAAAAATTTGCGATTTGTCTCGAGGATTTTTGAAAAGCACTAAATATTTACAATTTAATGAAATATCTCTTGAAAATTTTCCCTGATGAAAAACGTTTTGTGTTAACAATATAATAGATAAATTACGATGGTGTGAACCTTTAGTAAATAACTCACATACCTCTTTATTTGCAGAATCTAACATTAAGTCATCTAGAACAATTAACGTAGGTTTATTTTCATTACCACTAAATTCTTTTGGGATACTGGTATAAAAGTCTATATAGGTAAAAGTTAGATTTTTTGGAATAGCAGAAATTTCTGGATTACACCATTTTATTGTTTCAATTTTCGGAGAAATCAATCTATCAATATTTTCAATTAAATTACACACAAATGTTGTTTTCCCACATCCAGATGGTCCCGCTATCATCATTGTAAATGGATGAATAAAATTAATCATTTTTGGTCTGTGTCTGATAAGAAACTGAATTTAAAATACAATTTAGAGAACATATAAAAGCAGCGAACATATTCTTAGTATTGTCATTTTGAATTATGGAAGTGGAGGAGTTCTTAAATATTTATTCCTCCGTCATATTAGATGATCATAAGAAACTAATATTACATCTATATAAACACATTAAAAACTTTTCTGGAGTAAAAAAATTCACTTCAATTTATGGTACTCATTTTACCCTTTGTCCGTGGGCATATGATAATTCTACTTCTGGACCGGACACATGTGAATGTCACACAATAGAAAATTATAGAATCACTTTAGAAAATTTAATTAAATGGTACGAGAATAATGTCGAGGCTACAAGTCGTGTCAGAAATTCATAGAGGCGCTAGAAGAAACTTTACACGAAGAAAATTTATTCAAAAGGGTTTAAATGATACTTGGCAAATTGATTTGGTTGAAATGATTCCATATGCAAAATTTAATAAGACATATAAATATTTATTAACCGCTATTGATACATTTTCAAAATTTGCGTATGCTGAACCGATTAAAAACAAAAGCGCTGATAATGTTTTAATCGCAATGAAAAATATTTTTAAGCGTGCTGGTAAAAAACCAAAAAATTTACAATCTGATCAAGGTACGGAATTTTTCAACAAAAAATTTCAAAATCTAATGAGGAAATATAAAATTAACCATTATCATACATATTCAGAACTAAAAGCATCAATTGTAGAACGTTTCAATCGCACCCTAAAAAACATGATGTGGAAACAATTCAGTTTACAAGGCACATATAAATGGTTACCTATTCTGCCATCGCTAATAGAAAAATATAACTCAACATATCATCATACAATTAAACTTCCACCTAAAAATGTTACAAAGAAAAATGAGAAATTTTTATTAAAAACTGTCTACAATAAATTAAAAGTATTCCGAAAAGCAAAATACAAAGTTGGAGATTTTGTTCGTATAAGTAAATTTAAAGGTATATTTGCAAAAGGTTATCAACCTAATTGGTCAACAGAAATTTATACAATAGCGAAAATAAAAAGAACTGATCCAATAATATACAATTTACTTGATTACACACAAAAACAAATAAAAGGCAGTTTTTATGAACCTGAACTTACATCTGTTAAATTTCCTAATGTTTACCTTGTAGAAAAAATAATAAGAAAAAAAGGAAATCAAGTTTTGGTTAGGTGGCTTGGCTTTGATAAAAACCATGATTCATGGATAAATAAAAAAGATATTATTTAATGAATAATAATTTATTAACTTTTAGTAAAACATGCTATGCTGTTATTTAATATTAAAAACAACTTTTTAAAACCAAGTTTTATATATTTTTTTTTTTTTTCTTTTTTAACTTGAACTTGATCACGTTTTCAATTTGTATTCATGATCACGCCTTTATATTATTAACAATATAATTTCAAACGTTTATTTGTTTCATTTTTTCAAAACTTTTGCAGTTAAGTTAATATTCAAACAAAAGATTTCCATCGATTTTTTAAGCTTTTCAATTTTAAAATGACAGTTGGAAACTTAATTTTTGAAACATAACGAACGAGCTTTATCAGCTTTAAATTTTTTAAATTTTTCACGTAAATATTAAATCAAGCTTAAACTTTGATAATATTAAGTATAAACCAAATTTAAAAAACTTTTCATATTTAATTAAGAACAGTAAGCACAATATCTTAAGCTTGTTACTGTTTTAATTTGAAATTTAAACATAACTGATATTTAAAAAACTTTTCATATCTAATTAAAAATATTCAACTCAATAGCTTAAGCTTATTTTTGTTAATTTATAAAACTTTTTTTAATTTTCACAGAAATATTAAATCAAGCTTAAACTTTGATAATATTAACTTTGTATTTAAACCAAACTTTAAAAACTTTTCATATTTAATTAAGAACAGTAAGCACAATATCTTAAGCTTATTATTGTTTTAATTTTCAATATAAACATATCTGATATCCTAACCGCCAAGTTTAATTTATAATACTCAATGACTCAAACTAGCTTAAGCTTATTATTGTTTTAATTTGAAATTTAAACATAACTGATATTTAAAAAACTTTTCATATCTACTTAAGAATATTCAGCTAAATAGCTTAAGCTTATTTTTTTTAATTTATAAAACTTTTTTTTAAATTTCACGAAATTATTAAATCAAGCTTAAACTTTGATAATATTAACTGTGTACTTAAACCAAACTTTAAAAACTTTTCATATTTAATTAAGAACAATAAGCACAATATCTTAAGCTTATTACTGTTTTAATTTGAAATTTAAACATAACTGATATTCCAACAACCAAGCTTAATTTAAAATACTCAAAAGCACAAAACTTTTTACTTTTCACAATTTTATTGCATAACTTTAGGAGAACTTTTGCTGACTACTGCCGCTGAAACGGCACTAAAAAAGCTCCTGAGCTTTTGCTGCCGCTGAACCGGCATATACATACTACTTTTTCTTTATCATAAAATTTAAATTTTTGTTTTTTATTCTTTCAAAACTGGTTCTATAAAAATTAATTTATTTGGTTATCAAATTTGTTTTGTTTTTTTTTCATAATTTTTTGTTCTAAAATTTATCAGTTTTAGCAAATAAAATACAGTGCAACTGTTCATGTAATTTTATATAAGTACATTATTTAGCAATAGTCACTAATTAAATCACTAATATAATTTTTTTTTTTAACTATTTTAAAGTTTAGTTTATTTTTAAAGACGATTATATGAGATTGCATCACTCAATATATAAATTATATGAGGCGCAAATATATTTTTTAATTTGTATAGGAATTTGTAATTCCGGATTATAAAAGATGCTAATAGTTCATTACATACATCATTTTCAAGAATACTTCTGGTTCCAACTTTCCTGCTTTTAATTCTGCAGTTCAACTTCGTATCCACGTGTTTGATAATTAGGTTAGCTTAATGTCTTGTCGTTCATCCCGGTTGAGCCCCCATGTGGGAATTTTATATATTTTATTATATAAAATTAATTAAAAAAAAATAAAATTTAAGTCCAATTTAAATTGTAATTTAAATAGCTGTTATTGTTTTATTATTAAAATGTTACAAATTAATATATTTAATTAATTAATATTTAATAGTAATTTAATTTGATTATAAAATTCTGTTTGGTCTTACTACGTCCACGGCTGATACAAGCAGAGATTTTTTATTTAGTTTCCGGATATTTATTTCAAGATATTTAGTTTGACGGATGACAGCTGAACACATCTGTTTTGGCGGATGATGCTTGCATCACTTTTCGGCAGATATGGTAACTAATGGTGTTACCATCGGTTATCCCATTTGTATACATATCGCATTCATATACATGCTTACAAAAAAAAAACCTATTAAACTTCATTCAACAATAATATTTAATACATGTATACATATCGCATTCATATACATGCTTACAAAAAAAAATGCAAATAAAAAGTTCTTTCTCAAATTATCTTCTTTAAATCTTTATCTAAAAACCTTTTTATGAAGTAAAAAAAAATCTATTAAACTTCATTCAACAATAATATTTAATACATGTATACATATCGCATATGAATACATGCTTACAAAAAAAAATGCAAATAAAAAATTCTTTCTCAAATTATCTTCCTTAAATCTATACTAACTATAGTTAATCGACAGTCACGTGACATATTTATATTTTTAACTCTCTTTAAAAGCTTTTATAATTTTTAACGTGTATGAATGTGTGATGATATTAGACCCATATTAGGGTTTTATTTTTTAAAAAAATTTTTATATGAGAGTGCACATCTAGTTGTATTCATTATCTTTGCTATAGTATTGAATGAATTCGATGTTTCCAGAATTTTATAGCTAATACTTTGTTTTACATATATGGCAGCCCCACCTCTCCTGCTCAAATTATTTGAAATAAATGATGCTGTAAAACCAGGAATATTGAAGTATTTTTCCTCAACGGAATATGTAATAGATTTTTTTAGTGTGCCGATATATTTTTACAAAACTAGTTACCGTGCTGTAGACTGAAAAACGTCGGAAAGCACTGACCTACAGGATAACTCAAAAACTAATGGCGCTACCTTTATAAAATTTATGCTGTATGTTATTAGTAATGACACTATGGTGGGGACTGCGTTCGATCGAGATCGGACCAAAGGTTCGGAAAGTTTTACTTTTGAATGATTTAGTACCCTTAACTAATTATTTCAATTTTAAATAGTTTTTAAATTTATTCTCTTAATTTACTTATTTCTGAAACTTGAACAAATGGTCAGATTGTCACCAAATTTTACAGGAATAATCTACAACAGGTCCGTTTTAAGCTTTTTCGTTTTTTTTTAAGTCGGTTGCACCAATTCACTTGCAATTTTGCTCGATTGTTCCTCTTAGACAGCGGAATTAACTGTATAAAGTTGGTTGGAATATATCAACCCTTTTCCGCCCGGCGGGCTTCCCAAAATTTTTTTGTTTCCGATTACTGTCCAATTTTACAGGGTTGTTTTGCAGTCGAAAAAAGAGGCTGACATAAATTTTTGTTGAGTTCGGCTAACCCGTTAGTGCACGAGGGCGCAATGAAGCTTTTTCAATGTTTTTGATGTCGAGCCGAAACATTTTAAGCATTTCTTCGAAAATAATAAAGATAGTAACTTCAAACAAATGTAGAATGTTCAAATTTGGCACAAGGGTGTTCTTTACTATTTCCTACTTGTTCGCCTAATTAATGATTAATTGGAGTGGTAGTTCAGATAACTTAGACCTCCCAAGGTTTAATGGATTATCATCGAAATTAATAAAAAAAGTAACTTAAAATTAAGATAGAACGTTCCAATTAGACATGGTTTTTAGGTTAAAATATTAAAGTCATAGGTTTTTGGAAATATGTTAATTATTATTTATAAAGAAAACAAATAATAACAAAAACCTAAGGTTTTTAAAAAAGCATACTTTCCAAATTATATAGTGTTTTGCACTGATTACTTTATTGAAATAAAATGTTGGAGCATCAATGTTAACATTTAATATAGAAAATTTTAAACGATCAATGTTAACTTTTATAAAAACAGAAAATTTTTAATTTTTAAGTCTTAATAGCGCCTCAATGGGGAAGATTGCCAAATTTCCGAGGATCTAACCTCACTTCCCCCCTTCCATTTTGTTAAGTTCTAGGAATTAAATTGTGAACTCCACCAAACCTTGGAATTTTACTTAGAATTTTACTATCGAACCGAA
The DNA here is from genome assembly GCA_963082915.1 of Dolichopus griseipennis. Classification (NCBI taxonomy): domain Eukaryota; kingdom Metazoa; phylum Arthropoda; class Insecta; order Diptera; family Dolichopodidae; genus Dolichopus; species Dolichopus griseipennis. The sequence continues at coordinate 159,530,887 of OY720441.1, read as the reverse complement.
AATGGTAAAAACTAAGAGACTTAAATTTAAGAAAAACCTTTAACATTTGTTAAAATATAATATTGGACCTTTAAATTTTCTATATTAATAAAACAGGTATACAAGTTACAAATGTTTAAAACTAGGAAAATTTCTATTTCTTGAAGCTCTTATAGCTCCAACACAGGAAGGAATGTCTACTAAAAATTTAGCACAAATTGAGTTTCGCATAACGATTATTTTTAGTACCGTATAGTATTTCTGTACATACATGTGACATATTTTTGTAAAGCCTATAAAAGCAGCTCTCTTTTACCATATTTAGATTGAACAAGTAAAGCAACAGTCAGTCGGTGCAACCGACTTAGAAATACCCTACACCTATTTGGTTCAAATTTAAGGACATATCCATAAGTCATTTTAACACCATAAAAGCTGTTATTAATTTGATCGTAAGACATAGCTAACCAAATCAACTTTATAATACTAAAAACATTTTCTAATTACACTATCTATTAAAAAATACTACAATTCTTACTAATTTATCTATTTAAAAATATTAAAAAACAAACAAACTTGAAATAAATGAAAATATATTTTTTCCAATTCAATTACAAAATGAAAAAATTCTAATTATTAAATTTAGTGATAAAAAGATAATCAAAGCATAATATATTTAATAATCCAAATTTTTAAAAATTGAAATTATTTTAAATGGTTAGTTTATATACCTAATAGAAAAGCTTATAAACGCAAAATATGCAATAAATGTATTTCTAAAACACAATTACAAATTTAGACCTTTTCATATAATTCATTTAAATATAAAAATAAATTTCAAATAAATGCAGGAAGTACCTTTGAACATAGCTGAACCACTACAATTAAGTTTAGATTTCGGAGACACATAGGACATAGGAAATATATTCTTTGGCTTCGAAATTAAACTCGACCACAACCAATTCCCATGGTACTTTCATTACTAGTAACCTAGTGTTAAATTTCATCAAAATACCGGCATTATTTTTTGAGTTATGGTGTTTTTAAGATATATGTTTGTTAGTCCTTGAACTTTTCAAGGGTTCCAGAACCCGAAATTATGGTACGATTTCGCCCATATGCAGTCCCGTCATACTTTCAATACTAGTTAACCCTTGTACACAATTGGAACGTTCTATCTTAATTTTAAGTTACTAGTTTTATTAATTTCGCTCATAAGCTTTTACACATTGGGGGGTCAAAGAGAGGTTCTGAACCACCACTCCAATTGATCCCAAATTAGAGGGGCACGCAAGAAATAGTAAAGAACACCCTGGGCCAAATTTGAAGCTTCTACATTTGTTTCAAGTTACTATATTTATTAATTTCGAAAATAGGCTTTAAGGTCCTCGGAACTGAGTGGCTGGTCCCCGACCCACTTCTCCAATGGGGCCCAAATTTCAAAGACACTTACGAAATAGGAAGGGACACCCTGATACCAAATTTGGAGGTTCTATCTTCATTGGTTTCGGAATTATGCTCGTTTAGCCTAAATTCGATCAAAAAGTTCTAAGTTCCGAACCCATTGTCCAATCCTCACCGTACGTAATCACCGACGTAGTTTCATTACCAATAACCTACAGCACAAATTTCATGAAGATAGCCTCATTAGTTGTTGAGTTATCGTGATTTTTTATAAATGTTCGTTAGCCCTGACATCGATTAAAAGGTCCGGAATCCAAACCGTTGGGCTGATTTCGCCCTTATATAGTCCGCGCTGTACTTATAGTACTAGTTAACCCTTGTACACAATTTCAACGGTCTATCCTAATTTTAAGTAAGTATTTATAGTAATTCGATTATAAGCCTTTTAAACTTGGGAGGTCTGCGAGGGGTACAGAACCACCACTCCAATTGGTCCCAAATTAGAGGAACACAGAAGAGATAGTATAGAACACCCTTGTGGCAAATTAGAAGCTTCTACATTTTTTCAAGTTGTTATCTTTATTAATTTTAAAGATATGCTTTAAGGTCTTCGGAAATGTGTGGCTGGTCCCCGACCCACTACTCCAATGGGACCCAAATTCACAAGACACTTAGGAAATGGGAAGGGACACCCTGATACTAAATTTGGAGGTTCTATCTTCATTGGGTTCGGAATTATGCTCGTTTGGCCGACATTCGATCAAAAAGTTCTAGGTTCCGAACCCATGGTCCAATCTCGAACTTACGCAATTCCCGAAGTAGTTTCATTACTAGTAACCTACAGCACAAATTTGATGAAGATAGCTTCATTAGTTGTTGAGTTATCGTGATTTTTTATATTTGTTCGTTATCCCTGAAACCGATTAAAAGGTCCAGAATCCGAACCCATGGGCCGATTTCGCCCATTTGCAATCCCCGCCGTACTTTCAGTCCTAGTAACCTACAGTTAAAATTTCATCAAGATAGCTCCATTATTTTTTGAGTTATCGTGCCTACGGGCGGACGGACGGACGGACTGACGGACGCACGGACGGACGCACGGACATGGCTATATCGACTCAGGCGGTCACGCTGATCACAAATATATATACTTTTCCATATCTAGCTCGCTTCCTTTAGGTGGTTACAAACACCATACCAAAGTTAATATACCCCTTTACCTATTCTATAGGTGTAGGGTATAAAAAATAAACTATAGAACTCTTGTTATACCAATTTATATATAGGGCTGTTTTAGAATTGGCAGGGGATGTAGCTTCTTCACCTTTCAAAAGTAAGAAAAACTATTTACACGTGCTGAAATATAATGTTAGAGCTTTGAATTTTGTATATTTCTAAAAAAAAGTTCAAGTTACAGGTGTTTAAATATATCAAAAATTCAATTTTCGAGCCCTTATAGCTCCGTGACCAAACAATTTCGTTAACTGATTCCTACTAATTTCTGAGGATCTAACATCTCTCAAAATTTAGTTTTTTAGTTTATAAATTTAATTAAAAAAAAATAAATCATTATATATTTGAATTATAAATAAGATATCTGGTAAGTTCCGCCTGGATTTTGGAGTTTTCGTACCCAGCAATTTCAACCTACTGGTATAAGGAGGCAGTGCTATTGGGTTGTTCCAATGATTTTCGAAAAGCAGATCTTAAGAAATTTTTTTGAATAGGTTTTTTAACAAACTTGGCATATTTCAAATTAGGACGAACCAACGAGACAAGTAAAGACTTAATACTATAAGGTTACTCAAATTTTTTGGACCATCTCATTATAATTTTTCATTAATACTGTTCGCAGAACATAAGTTTTTAACATTTTAAACTTAACATTAAAATATATAACAACTTTAGAACTAATTTTAATATTATTTATTTCATAATTGTTTAATATACATTTTTGCTTACGATGCACATTTCTTTGTAATATAATTTAATTGAACTTAACTTTATAAAATAAGCGTTTTTTTGTTTATTTATTTTTTGTGGTTCAAACATTCGTCCTTCGAACCGGATTTTATAGAACAAGATTCTTTAGAATTTGAATCAAAAAGAAAAAACTTTAGAACAAGTGTCTAAAGCATTTTCATACAAATTTAATCGAAAAACTGGTGTTTGCAATTATATCTATAGAACCAGTGTCTATAGGAATTTTTTTTTTTTAGCTATTTTTTAAAAATGTTGTATTACTACTTTAAGATAGTCATACAACTAACTCTGCTCTTCTCTTCTCTTCAACAAATTTACATAAAATCGAGTCAACAAATTTACATAAAATCATTAAAGGGCGTACCATAAAAGTAATATGAACAAAATAAACAACGCTCAAAAGTATATAGTTCCCAAAATTCTAAAAATACAGACAAACTTCATAAAGGATCTTGTGGAAAGAAAAACAAAGGAATACATAGAAGAAGGTTTAAAAAATTTAAACGATAACTTTTGTTATTTTAAAATTAATTAATAAATAAAAAAAAATTATGATTTTTCTTTTTCGTTATGTTTTATTTTAAAATTTATTTTTTAAAATTAATTTTCTTTTATAATGCTTTCTTTATTTAATTTTATTACAAAGATTGGAACTTCTGACTTTCCAATTTAAAACCAAACTTGACACTAAAATTTTTAAAGAAAGGAAAAATTAACCAACACTTCCATTTTTCCTAATTTCTACAAAAAAATATATATAATAAAAAAACTTAAATTCAAGAAAAACAATTACTGACAAATTTATTTATTTTAAAGGAAATCAATTTGCTGATATGGATTATTTTTGGATTTATAAGAACTCAATACTTTCTTTCCCATGAAATAATTTAATAAAAAAATTTTATAAAAAAAATATAAGTGTTGGGAAACACGCCAAAGTAAAACAAACAACAACAAACATAATAAGTCTAAAAAAAAAAAAGAAACAGTCAGTCGCAACCGACGTAGAAATACCCTACACCTATTTGGTTCAAATTTAATGGAATATCCATAAGTCATTTCAAAACCATAAAAGCTTTTATTAGTTTGATCGTAAGACATAGCTAACCAAATTAACTTTATAATACAAAACACATTTTCTAAGTACTTTATCTATTCAAAAATGTTACAAATTCTTACTAATTTATCTATTTAAAAATATTAGAAATCAAAAAAACTTGCATTAAATGAAAATATATTTATTTTAATTACAAAAGTGAATTATTAAATTTTGTGATAAAATCAAAGCATAATATATTTTATAATTAAAATTTTTCAAAATTGCAATTATTTTAAATTGATAGTTTATGTACCTATTAGAAAAGCTTATAAACGCAAAATATGCAATAAATGTATTTCTAAAATATAATTACAAATTTAGAACTTTTCATATAATTCATATAAATATAACAATAAATTTTACATAAGTGCAGCAAGTACCTTTGAATATAGCTTAAGAATTGTACACGATGTCTTAATTATATATCACCTATGGTAATATTTCAATAAAATATATGATATATTAAAAATTAAAAAAAGGAATTTAATCGTTTATTAAAAAAATATTTTGTTTTTAATTTATAAAATACTATACAAAATTACAACAAACGAAATGTTTCACATGGTGATGTTTGTTAAATATTCGTTTGTAATGTTTATTTTTAATTATATTAAAAATAGAATATTTCATGTGGTGATTTTAGTTATTATTTTGGATATTTAGTTATATTGGAAGAGGATATATGACTCCCGCCTCCTTAAGCTTGATGTCCTCCTAGACATCGTTTTTATGATATGGTTGGTAAATAGTTAGTATTTAATTTCGGTTTGTTTTATTGGATTTTCAATTTAATACTTTTTGATTTCCTTTGGTTTACAAAATATCAAATTAGTACAATTTTTTTTTTTTCCTGTTCTAGGGAGCATAGGGCTTCTACTTGAAGTCTCCATTCTTCTTTATTTCTTGCTACTGCTTCTATTTCGTTCCAGGAGCTCTCGCATCTGCTTATTTCATCTAGTACTGTTCTCCTCCATGTTGTTCTGGGTCTTCCTCTTGTTCTGGACCCACCTTGAGGGTTCCAACATAGCGCCATCCTTGTTATGCGATCTTCACTTTTCCTTAGTGTGTGTCCAATCCATTTCCATTTCCTTCTCTTCATTTGTTAACTCCCACAAGTCTGTATTCCTAATTCTTTCGGGCCAGAATATTCGGCATATTATTCTAAGATGTTTGTTGATGAAGACTTGTAGTTTATTCTTGATGGAGTTAGTTAGCAGCAACCATGATTCGTTGCCATATGTTAATGTAGATATTACACATGACTTGAATATCATTAACTTAGTTCATCTAGATATTTGTGAACTGTTCCATATGGGGCGAAGTCTTCCGAAGGCTGTTCGGGCTTTATCAATTCTGTTTTGAACGTCTTCACTGATGCCGCCTGTTGGCGTGATGATACTGCCCAGATAACAGAAGTTAGTTGTGCACTCTATGTCGCCATCTAGCTTGATTGGATTATCATTTGGAAGGTGTATGTGCATTGCTTTGGTTTTATTGATGTTTATTTCTAATCCAACGTTTCGCGCTATTTGTTGCAAGTGATTTAATTTGGACTGTGCATCTTCTTGGCTATGTGATAGTAGACAGATGTCATCTGCGAAGTCAAGGTCTTCTAAGATTTTATCATCTGACCAATTTATGCCTCTTTCTGTGCAACTGATTTCTCTCATAATGTTGTCTAGTACGATGGTGAACAGTAGTGGCGAGAGGGGGCATCCTCGCTTAACACCAACATTAGTTGTAAATGAATTGCTGATGTTTCCATTATGTGATACTGCTAGTTTCGAATTGACATACATGTTCTTGATTATGTTGATTATTTTATCTGGTATATTTCTATTCTCAAGTGCTCTCCATATTGCGTTTCTGTGGATGGAGTCGAAAGCTTTCTGAAAGTCAACGAATATTAGACATAGCGGTGACCTCCATTCATGTGATTGTTCTACGATCATTCTGAGGGTGTTTGCTTGGTCTAGGCAGCTTCTGTTTGGTCGAAATCCAGCTTGTTCATCTCTGAGCATGTTCTGCATTGCGTCTTGGAGTCTATTTTGTATTATCCCGGCTAGGATTTTATATATGGTGTTGAGTAGTGTGATACCTCTCCAATTGTTGCAATCAGATAGATCTCCTTTCTTCGGGATCTTAATTATTACTCCTTCCTTCCATACCGTAGGAATTGTTTCTGTTTCCCATGTATTTGTTATGTGGGGCTGTATAAGTTCGGCTGCTGTTTGCGGATCAAGTCTTAAGATTTCGCTTGGTAGACCGTCACTTCCGGCTGTCCTGTTGCTTTTCAGCCTCAGGATGGTGTCTTTGATTTCCAGTAGGGATGGGGTAGAGTCGCTTATGTTGTTGATTATGTTGCTGTGTTGGATAGTATCCCTTTGCGGTTGCTCATTTGTTATTGGTTGTTGTATATTGCTGATTTCTTGGAAGTGTTCTTTCCACCTTTTCGTCTGTTCATTTACACTTGTTATTAGTTCACCGTTACGACTTTTAACTGGCTGATTGACTCTGCATGTTTGATTTGTGAGCCTATGAATGGTGTTATATACTGCCCTCATGTCGTATTTGTTTGCTGCAGTTTCAGCTTCTCTAGCAATTCTTCCAAAATGCTTCCTTTTGTCTGTTCTCGCCGCTTTCTTAACCAGTTTCGAGGTGTTAAGGTATTGTTCTCTTATAACGGCCGAGCTGTCAGTGTTTAGCTGGTTTTTGAGATGTTGCCTTTGCTTGATTAGGTCCCATGTTTGGTCTGAGATCCATGGCTTTCTGTTATTATTTAGGTTGGTGCCCAGAATATTTGTAGCTGTTTGTCTCAGATTCCTGGATGTTTCTTCCCACGCTTGCTGGATGTTTTGTCGCATGGTGTCTTGTATGGCTGCAGTGGTGCTTGTCCTTACAATTGGGCCCCTAAGTGGCGCTAGGTTTATTTTGGCTCGGGGTCGCTGTGTGCTATTACTTGTGTTTCTCCTTAACTTGATCTGGAAGTCTGCAGTTATTAGACTCTACCGCCTGGTGAAGTCCATGTATATTTGTGAATGTTTTTGTGCGGGAATATAGTACCACCTATTACCAGATTGTTTGTTTGACATATTTCTATTAATCTGTCCCCATTGTTATTCCTTGATCCTAAGCCATGTTTACCTATGACATCTTCTAGATTTAAGTTGTTATTGCCGACCTGAGCATTGAAGTCGCCCATAAGTATTACTAGGTCCCGTCTGCTAATGCTGCTGAGTGTGCTGCTTATTTGGTTGTAGAAATCATCTTTCTCTTCTGTTCCTGCATTTTCCGTTGGTGCATAGCATTGAATGATTGTTGTGTGTCTAATTCTATCTTTAAATCGAGCAATGATAATTCTATCAGAGATTGCTTTCCAAGAGACTAGTGACTGGCTTATATTTTTCGCGATTAGTAATCCTACTCCGCCTTCACTTCTTGAATCTTTGCCACTGAATAGGATTATGTTGCCATTGTCAGATTTTAGTTCGCCTTGCTTGTTCCATCTTAGCTCGCTAATACCTAGAATACTTATTTTACTTACGCAGCCACTTGTTGCTCTAGCTGTGCAAGTCTTGATGCTTCCCTAAGAGTTCTTACATTCCATTGTGCGATTCGTGTCCTTATTTTCGTGCCAAAGGTTGTGCCTAAATTTCCGTTTCTATTATATCCGAGGCTTGTTGAAGTTTCTTGAATCCTCTTAGATTTAAGTTTGAGCAGGAGATTGGCCTACTGCAAACCGATCCTAGTGTTTTCTAGGCATATTCAATATTGGTTGTTATATTAGTACTATTTTTATTATTATTATTTTATTAACTGTGAGTTATATGTATGGAGGAAAGATCTTAAATGAGATGATTCTTATTGAAGTTGAAAATTGTTACTGATAGTTGTATCTGTGAACTGTATGTATGAAGTGAAAATCTTATATGAAGTGAAAATCTTATATGAAGTGATTATTATTGGGAATTCAGAAATTGTTATTGAAAATTGTATCTATGAGTTATAATTATGAAGTGAAAATCATTATATATGAAGTTGAAAAGTTATTGGAAAATTGTATCTATGAGTTATAATTATTAAGTGAAAATCATTATATATGAAGTTGAAAAGTTATTGGAAAATTGTATCTATGAGTTATAATTATTAAGTGAAAATCTTATATGAAGTTGAAAAGTTATTGAAAAGTTATTGAAAATTTATTGAAAATTGTTTGTTATATGCAAATATTCTATATAGGTTATTTTTACCCCCACCGGGAATCGTTCCCGAGACAACCACACTGCAAGGATTGCATTACTGCGCTCCTACCAGCTAGGCTATGGAAGGGATATGTAATTAGTACAATTAATTCTATAATAATATCAAATTAGCACAATTAATGCTATAATAAGTAAAATTAAAATTAGTGTATAAAAAATTTTGTTATTATTTTTATGTGACATTTTTATTTCTTCAATTTATTTTATGTTTTCAATTTGTTTTAAATGAACATCTTTTAAGTTTGCTTTTAATTCTACATTTTCTATATTTAAATAGTTTGGTAAGATGATATGTTAAAATATATAATTTTCTTTGCTTGTAAATACAATATTATTCGATTCAACAGTACAATTACTAAATGAAATTACATAGTTTTTGTTTAGTATATAAGTTATATTATTAGCAGATGTTTTTAACATTAAATTTTCTTTGTTTTTTACTAATATAGTGTTTGAAGATATTTCAATAATTTTTAATTTTTTTTTAATTTCTTTACAACATTTATTAACATTAGAATTAACTAGATTTTGAATACATTCGTAAGCATTTTTTAGATTTTTTATGTACATATTATTTTCATCTATAAAAGTTTTAATTTTTGGGTGTAATGAAATTCGAATTAATTAGAGAAATTTCTTCAAATTTATCATTAGGTATTTGTAAAATTTTAATTTTTTGTACTAATTGTTCAGACAAATTTGGGATTAAGATAACGAAAATTATCTTCTCATCCTTTTCAAAAATTGAACTTTTAATTTCTTGATATTTAAATGAATCTATTTGATAAAGTTCTATTTCCTCTGATGTTAGTATAGAATTAGTCATAACGCCATGTTTTGCAAAAGCTAAATTACTTTGTATTTTACTAATTTCTTGATTAAGGATATTAATATTATTTAAAATTTGTAAAAAATTAATTTGTTTATTATGTCTGTCTGTTTGTGTCTGTCACAGTATTAAGAAGGTTTTCAGTAACTGTTTTGTCTTTAGATATTTGTATAAATCGTTGTTAATTTTAATTTGTTGATTGATTGCTGTTATGGAATTATGGTTATTAAGATCTACCTGATGAAGATGTGATTCTATTTCAGCTCGATCATCATTATCCATAGTGCCGAATAACCATCTCAATGTTGAACCTACAAAGTTAATCAAACCTCGTTTTTTTTCTGTGTACAGTGAGTGTTCTTATGTTATGAATTGTTTTATTTATTTGAGTTTTTAATTGTTTAATAATAGTTAGGTCTAAAGAACCTTTAAAAAAACGTGTTAGTAGATTGTTCGATTTTTGTTAGAGTATCTTGTAAATCATTGACGTGAAGTATTGCTTAATTTTGTATTAGAGGAGTTTCGTGTAACTGAATGATTTTAAACCTTCCCTGAGTGTCTATTTTTTGAAACCGGAATATTGCTTGTGTAGAGTTTATAAGAAAGAGGAAAAATGTTATAATAAAAGGTTTAAATTTGTGGATTTGAATTTGAGGTTTGATTATTTGATGTTGTTTTTTGACCTGAAATGAATTTAAATTTCCTTTTAATTCTAGAAGGGTGAATATTACGATTATTATTATCTATTAATTTATTTCCTTCCAGTCGGCTTTCAATTTGTACGTATCTTGGGGTAATTTTATATCTTTCTGTATTGGAATTTTTAACTAGAACCTCACCTTAGTTTTCTGGTTCAAAGTCATTTCGACTTTCGTTTAGTTTGTTTATATTAATTACTTTTTTTTTATGAATTAAATTTCTGATTTGTTCTAAGTTTGAGATTTTACCATTAAGGATATCAAGTGGTCTGACTTCGGTTGTCGAGTGGATTTAGTAATTGTATTTTTCTACTGCGAGAAAAACTTTATGTATTGTATTTAGTTTACATTTTTTGTTTCGAATATTCTAAGATGCTCATTAAGAGAACCGTGAGCTCTTTCGGTATCAAAGTTACCTGTGTGGGACCTAGGTGAGGTGAGATAAACTTGAATATTTTCTTCCCTGCAAAAATCTCTCAAATTGAGGTTATTAAATTCGTTGTCTAGTACACGTTTATTAGGTTTGCCTAATATAGCGAATCTAGTTCTAAAAAGATCTATAATAGTTAAAGCATTTCTGTCAGGTAAATGTTGAATCATTAAGTGCTTTGTTTATAGCATATAGTATAGTTCATAGCAATAAAAAACATCTCCGCAAACGATATCATTAGGTTCGTTAGGAGTTTCGCTTATTTGAAGTTTAGTTTGAACTGGATGGCGATCATATTTTCCCTTGTTGCATATATTGCAATTGTTTATAAACTTATGAATTATTTCTTTAATTTTTGGAAAAAACCATTTTTTCCTAATTTCATTAAAATTTTCAATTATACCGCGGTGATTTGAATCATTATGAATTTTTTCTATTATTTCGATTATTTTGTTTTCGTTTGGAATGTTTTCCGCTTGAATTGAGCATTTATAAAATTTTATATTATTGTTCCAAACAGTTCGATTAATTTTTGTTGTAATATGTTATATTTTTCGTCATTTAATTTTGAAAAAATACCAATTTTTCCTTTTTGTACAACACGACGTAATAGATCGTTTAAATAATTCTTATCGTTCAGTTCATTTTCTGTTATATATATTAATTTATATTTGCCGCATAATTTTTCTGTTTCAAACTGTTTTTCAGATACATTGTGAATTTGTGTAAAGAATTGTTAACTATATGGTCTACGATTGGAATGTGGTCGTCCAAATCTTCGACACCACTATGAATTGTAGCCATATCGCTGTTATTTTCGTTATTTACATTTTGTGATATTTCATTGTGGTTTATTTCCTGTTTATTTATGTCTATTCTGCTGAGAAAATCAGCAACTTTATTTTCTTTTCCCTTTAAATACTCTATATCGAACTCATATTCATTTAACCTGATTTTCCATCGTTGTAATTTGGAATTGGTTCTTTAAGTGAATGTAGCTAGGTAAGTGGCTAATGATCAGTTCTAATAATAAATTTAGTGCCATATAAATATGGGCGAAAATATTTGGTTGCCCAAATGATTGCGAGAAGTTCTTTTTCTATCGCAGAATAGTTTCATGCTCGTTAAGACCTCGATTAGCAAAGCAAATTGGGTGTCCATCTTGTGACAAGACGGCACCAATTGCAAGGTTTGAAGCATCCGTTGTTAAGACAAATTGTTTTTTAAAATCTGGATACCTTAAATTTGGATAATTCGTTATCAGTTCTTTTAATATATCAAAAGACAAAACGTAATTTTGGTCATTAACATTAATTTCCTTATCTTTTTTTAAATATTTAGTCATGGGTTTAGCAACCGCAGCGTAATCTCTTATAAACTTTCGGTAGTACCCTGTGATACCAAGGAAACTTTTTATCTGTTTCCTTGTTGTTGGTACTTTGAGTTCTTTGATTATTTTAGCATTATTGTCATTAGGCTTTATGCCATTAGGAGTAAGAACATGCCTTAAATACTCGGTTTGTTTTGAAAAAAAATTTCATTTGTCAAACTGTATTTTTAGATTATAATGTCTAAGTAGTTTAAAGATAAAGTTAATTGCTTCTAAATGTTCCTGTAAAGAAGTTGAAAAAATTAATATTTCGTCGAGATAAACGACACATAAATTATTTATTAAATCTCTTAAAACGGGGTTCATGACCCGTTGAAAAGTGGCAGGAGCATTTTTCAGCCCAAAGGGCACGCGAAAAAATTCGTAGTGACCCTGGGGGTTGAAAATGCTGTTTTACACCTGATCTTTTCATCCACTAAAATTTGATGGAACCCTTTTGCCAAATCTAAAGTGGTAAAGTATTGAGCTCTACCCAATTTGTCAAAAAGAGAGTCCATGTTTGGAATAGGAAATTTGTTGTCCGTGGTAATTTCGTTTAATTTCCTATAATCCACTACAATTCTCCACTTAGGTTTACCTGAGTTATCCATTTTCTTTGGGACCACCCAAATTGGAGAATTATAGGGAGAATTACTTGGTTGGACTATACCTTGCGAATTACGTTTTTGGTTAATATTTAAATAAAAACACAAAGTTATTAATTTTAAAATTAATTTTTTTTTTATTCAAATTCACCTTAACTGGTTGAATGAAATCTTAAGACTTGACTTTTTTCTTTTTACAAACATATTTATAATAATATTTTAAAACTAATTAAAAGAAATCTTTCACAACAAATTTGAGTTCGAATTACAAGTACTTAATATATTATATTGTTCGAACTTAAATTTGTGTACATATTATATTTATGTTACTCAATATTGGTTTCATTTACATATTTTTATTCAAAAACAAAAAAAAAATTAAATTTACTTATCTTAACATTAATTATAATTTTTTATCGAAATTATATTTCGAAACAAAATTCAGTATCGAGTTACAAAAAGAAATTTACTTATTACAATATGTATATTTGTTAACAAATCATCGTACTGAATTTTGTGTGGCACAATTTCAACATATGTTCTTTTATCAAATTACTTTTTTATTTTATTTGAATGAAAAAAGGTTCAAATGCAATTGAACTGGTTATGTTGATTGTACAAAAATGTATTTAACTGCATTTTTGTATAATAATGAAAAAATGAAAAATAGAATAAGAAAAAAAAGGAAAGAATAAAATTAGGTCATAAATAAGTTTGTTTTATTTAAAGAATATTATTGTTTTAGATTTTATATTTGTAAAGTGAATTCTGTTGAAGGTCAGTTATATTATTTTGGGTAAGGGTTACCAGCTGTGGCGTAACTCCTCCCTCCTTAAGAATAAGACTCTCCTGAGTCGCAAATTTAAATATTTTGAATTTTTTGAATAACATTAATAGAAATATAATTGTGCTTATTACTAATAAAAGTATAAAAATTATAAGACTTAAGTAAATATAATAATTATTTTTATGGTATTTTATTTCTTTTATTTCTTCAATATTTTTTACTTGTTCTAATATTATGTCGTTAAAACTGATATTTTCATTAATTCCTTGATTTATATTTAGATAATCTGATATCGTAAAACTTTGTTTGAATTCTTTTAGATTACTATTAAAAACTGTTCCATTTATATTTATTGAACAATCATTAAAATTGAATATGTACCTAATTTCCATTTATTTTGAACTTTCGTTCATCACAAGTACTATTAAAATTTACATTTATCTGATTTTTTACTAAAATTAATCCTATTTTTAAAACTTTTATTTTTGATACATTATTGAAAATTTTTAAGAAGTTTCCTTTGAAAATGCAGTTTTTTGATATTATTAAATCTTTTATATCTTTTTTATTTTCGTGATTAAAATTTTTATTATCATATTTTACAATTTTTTGTTGTTCAAACATTAGTTCATTATTAAATCTATCATCTATTGGAATTAACATAGTTGTTGATACACTGATTGTTTCATTAAGTATTTTAATAACGAAAACAATGTTATCTTTACTATCAATTAATGTGGCTAATTTAATATTTTGTAATCTATTAAAATCAATATCGTATTTTAAAATTTCTTCATTTGTTAATATATTGCTGTGTATTATTCCTAGTCTAGCTGATGCTATATTGTTTTGAACGTGTTCAATGTTATCTTGTATAATTTTAATTTTTAGTGCAAAATCTGTGAAAAGTAAGTATTTATAAATTGTTGTGTATTGAGTATCTATGTCGTTAAGTTTTTCATTAATTAAGGATCTGTCGTTTTCAATAATTTGTTTGAGCTTAATAAAAGTGTTATTAAAATTGTTATTCATTGTTATTTGACTGTTTAAGTTTTTTATGGCATTATGATTATTTTGGTCAATGATTTTTAGATGATCTTCAATTTCTTGCCGATCAGAATCGTTCATTGTACCATACAACCATTTTTGAACAGTACCAACGAAATTTACTAGACCCCGTTTGTGTCTGTATGGAATTAAAGTTTTAACCTTATTTTTCGCGACATTTACTTGTTGAGTTAGGATAAGTTTATTTTGTATTTCTGATAAATTTATATTATCTTCTAATTTGTTTAGTATTTCTGAAATTTCTTTGGGGTTAATGATATGTAAGATTGTATTATAGTTTTTTACTAATTCCATATTTTCCAGTTTGATTTCTGTATATCCTAAGTCCGACTCGATTTTTTCAAATGTGAGATGGGCCTGGATTTGCATCGGTATTGTTGATAGCATTAGGAAGATTGTTAATATTAATTTTACCTGAAAATTTATAGTTTCTTTTAATGTTTGTTGGATATATATTTTCTAGTTTGGATTTTATAAATTTAGGTTGTTCCATATGTCTAACGCTTTTATAATTTTTAATATAACTTTCAGTTCTGTTTTCGGTATAGTTTTCTCTTTTTAAATTAAGTTTGTTTATATATCTAGATTTTTCTGTCAGTAACGAATCATAAATTTTGTTTTTATTACAATTTCCTTCTTGAATATTAATTGGTTTTTCTTTTGTAACCGAATAGTAACTGTTATTATACCATTCGACAGCTTTATACATTTTTTCGATAATGTTTAGTTCTCGTTTTATAATACCTAAAACCCTAATTTTTTCACCAATGGTATTATGCAACCGTGCAATATTAGAATTCCCAGTATAGTTGTTAGATTGAACTAGATGTAATTGCTCATTTCTAAGGTAGTCTTTAATATTTACGCTCTTAAACTCATTATCTGTAATTAATTTTTTGAAATTCCCTCTTTGCATTATTTGAACTCCCTTAACTTTTCTATTATAGTTTGATTGGTCCTGTCTTTTAAGTGAAAAATAGTTGCAAATTTAGAGAACCGGTCTATAAATATTAAAAAATTTTGTTTCGTGTTCGTATATGTCTCCATATGGATAATTTGTTTAATGTCTTTTGGTGTTTCTGTCAATTCGAATTTTTTCTTGATTGGGTTTCTATCGTATTTTACACGATTACAGATATCACAATTATTAATATATTTGTTTACGATATTTTTTAATTTTGGAAAGAACATCGCCTTTTTCAAACCTTCGTAATTTTCATTTATACCCGTATGACCTGTTTCGTTTTTATAGTATTTATGTATTTGTTTGAGAGTTTCTTCCTCTGTCATCATATATTTGGCAAAGTAGTTACATCTAACGAATTTTACGTTATGACAGTTCCCGTTTAAGTCTATTAATTTTCTTTGGACGATACTATATTTATGATCGTTTAATTCAGACAAAGTGCCTATTTTACGTTTGCTTATATGTCTTCTACATATGTCTCTTAAATTATTGTTTATATTTTCGGAATTTAAGAATATCCTTTTGTTAGTAAAATTTTTTTCTATATCTTTGTTTTTATTGTCGGTGAGAATTATTTGGGTTTTGAATCTATTCAAAACTGTATCTAAAATTGGGAAATGGTCATTTGCCTCTTCTTCTTGAGAATGTACAGTTTCGTTGTCGGAAACGGTTTCAAAGTCAGAAGTATTTATATTATTTTGCATTGAATAATTGGTATACTACTTAATTGAGATAGAGTTTCATCATTATAATCTGTATCTTCAGATGCAGCTTGTAGATCAGAAGAATCCACATTATTTTCAAGAGAGTAATTTGTACTAGAATTTGTTGGAGAACTATTAATATTTTCTATATTTTCTAAGAGATTTATTTCGTGTTTATTTGTATTTATTCGGCTAAGGAAATCTGCCACTTTATTTTCCTTGCCTTATGTTATACTCTCCTAATTAGCACATTTTCAAAAAATTTTGTAAAAATGTGCCTATATAGCTTCACTCTGTCCGTCCGTCTGTCCGTCCGTCTGTCCGTCCGTCTGTCCGTCCGTCCGTCTGTCCGTCCGTCCGTCCGTCCGTCCGTCCGTATGTTTACAAAAACTTTTACACCGTTTGAAATAGAGTAAAGAAATTTAAACCATGGGTAGTTTTTGCAAAAAAAATAGTTTCGTAGAAGAATTTTTTTCTGTAGCCCCACCTGCTCGAAAATTTAAATTTTGCTATTTTTAAACACCTGTAACTTGAACACCTGTCCAAATTTTTTTTTCGTGTTATACAAAATTCAAAGCTCTATAATGATGTTTCAACATGTGTCAAAGGTTTTTCTTAATTTTGAAGCGTGGCGAAGCTACAGCCCCTGCAAATTCCAGAAAAGCCCTATATTTAAATGGATATAACAAGAGTTTTGTTACGTTTATTTTCAATCGAAAAACGGTACAAGAGAGTTGCTTTTATAGGCTTTACAAAAATATGTCGCCTAAATGTATAGGGTTGCCATACGGTACTAAAATTTACCATTATATAAAACTCAATTTTTGTAAAAATGTTTGTCCCATATATCTCCTAAACGGTTTAAGATAGGGTCCTGAAATTTTGGGAGAAGTAAGATCTTAAAATATTAGTAGGAGTCAGTTAACAACATTTTTTTGTCAAGCCCCCTGTTTAGGAGCTATAAGGGCTCGAAAATTTAAATTTTGCTATTTTTAAGCACCTTTAACTTGAATACCTGTCCATTTTTTTTTTTTTAATATACAAAATTTAAAGGTCTAACATTGTGTTTTAACATATGTTAAAGGTTTTTCTAAAATTTAAAAGCGGTTCCTTAAATTGAAGAAAGGGTCTCTCAGTTTTACCTATCTATGCTTAGATTGTATAATTCTAAGTAAAATTCCAAATTTTTATTCACAATTTAATTCCTAGAACCTAAAAAAATGGAGAGGGAGGGGAGGGGTGGTGGGAAGTAAGATGAAGTTAGATCCTTGAGAAACTTGGCAACCTTCTCTATTGAAGGGCTATAACAACTTTAAAATAGAAACTTTACTGTTAGCAGTAAATTTTATAAGTAACCAGTAACTATTCCCAAGTAAATATTTCCAAAGTTAAACTCAGTATGTAATACAATATAATTTTGAAAATGTGCTTTTTTAAAAACCCTTGGTTTTTTTTCATCACTTGTTTTAATAACCATCTATTGTTTTAATAACCATCCATCTATAACCATTTTAACGGTTGATGATCTGTTAAAAGTTTAAACTTGTTACCATATAAATACGGCCTAAAATAATTGGTCGCCCAAACAATGGCAAGCAATTCCTTTTCGATGGTGGAGTAATTTTTTTCATGGTCATTTAAAGTTCTGCTAGCATAGCATATTGGATGTGAATCCTGTTGCAAGGTTGCACCAATGGCAAAAGCACTAGCATCTGTTACTAATTGAAACTTTTTGTTAAAATCTGGGTATTTTAGTATACGGTCTTCAGTTATAACTTTTTTTAGTTTTTCAAAGGCATTTATATAGTTGGAGTCTCTTATATTTATTTTACTATTCTTTTTCAAATAGTTTGTTAGCGGTTTTGCTAATTTGGCATAGTCTCTAATGAATTTTTGGTAGTATCCCGTTATACCTAAAAAAGATTTAATTTGTTTTTGTGTAGTAAGGAGTTTTAATTTTAAAATGTCATCCACTTTTTTGGGATTGGGTTTTACTCCGTCTGTTTGTTTTGCAAAAAAATTGCACTTGTCTATTTAAATTTTTAAATTGTGCTGTTTAAGAGTATTAAATATTTTTTTATACTATTTTTATGTTCTTCTAATGAAGTAGAAAATATAAGTATGTCATCCAAGTAACAGACACATATTTTATTGATATGTTCCTTAAGAACATTATTCATAAGGCGTTGGCAAGTTGCCGGAGCATTCTTTAATCCAACGGCATCCTTATGTATTCATAATGTTCAAAGGGTGTTGAGAAGGCTGTCTTTGGACGGTCTTCTTTTTTCACTAAGATTTGGTGAAACCCTTTAGCCAAATCTAGTGTTGTAAAGTAATGCGAATTTCCTAATTTATCCAATATATTTTCTATATTGGGTATAGGAAACTTATCGTCTATAGTTACTTCATTTAATTTTCTATAGTCCACAACAAGACGCCATTTCTTTTCTCCCGAATTGTTTTTTTTTTTGGGTACTATCCGTTAGCGCACTATTGTAAGGAGAGTTACTTTCCCTTATTATCCCTTGCTTTAGCATATCTGAGATTTGTTTCGATATCTCCTGTTCGTGAACACGTGGATATCTATATATTTTCGAATATGTAGGTCTATCGGTTTTAGTTATTATTTGATGCTGAGTGTTTGAAGTACAACTTAATTGGTTACCTTCTTTATAAAATAGATCCCTATAAGATTTAAGCAATTTATTTAAGGTATTACTTTCTTCTTTGTTTAAGGATTCAAAGAGGTTGTTGAATTTTGTATCATCCAAATTAGTTTTATTTAATTGAAAAATTTCTTCGAATTTGTATGGACAATTATTTATAAATTTTATTTCTTTATTATTTATTTTTAAAATTTCATTTTCCATATCTATAATGGTCCCTAATGGCTTAAGTAAGTTTTGACCTATAATGGCATCAAAACTCTTATTATGGAAATTTGTTAATTTCCGAATGATAAATGCATCTTCATTGAATTCTGAAGGTAAATCAGTTTTTATCTCTTTTCTTACAAATATTTGATTATTAAGAGTATTCAAATTTATAGGTTTTACTAAAATATTTCTTTTATATTGGGGTAGTTGTGTTTCGTCAGGGAGTGAAGTAGAAGACCCCGTATCTACTAAACATCTCAATTTTGTATTATTAATAGTAAGCAGTACTATTGGTAGGTAAATTTCTGAGGCGATGATAGAAAATTTACTTCCTCTTCAGGTTCGTAAGTATCCATCGGTTGTACATTTTGTCTGTTAGTGAGTCGAGTTTGTGTTGAATTATTAAAATTTCTCTTATGATTGTTGTTATTACTAAGTCGAGTTTGTGTTGAATTTGTATTATAAAAATTTCTATTGCTATGATTATTATTAGTATGATAGTTATTTGTATGTCGATTTTGTGTAGAATTTGAGTTATAAAAATTTCTGTTATTAAAATTATTATAATAGTTTGAATTTTGATTATAATTAGATTAATTGTTATATTTGTTTTTATTTTGAAAGTTTTGTTTAGGTTTATTAAAAGAATTATTTTGAAAATTTGTTTTTCTCTTATTAGCCCTGAGCTTTCTAATAAATGATATGCTTCTCTTAAATTATCAATATTTCTACTTAAAATTAATGTAGCCAAGTGTGGTTCAATATTATTTATAAAAGTTTTTAAAATTATTGATGCATTAACCTTTGGATGAAATTCTGCAGGGTTGGATGAATCAAACTCATATTTTTCATTTAGTTTTGCGTAGACTATTTTTAATTTATTAAAATATTCACTTACGGTTGTTTTTCTTAATGAAAGAGCTTCCTGGTATAGTTGATGGTATGATTCATTTACTCTAAAAGCGTTCACAAATTCGGTTTTTATTTGCTCCCAAGTTGCATCGCCTAAACACCGCATTACGTTCAGTGCTTCTCCTTGTATTTTGTTGATTATTATTCTCTGGAACACACATTATTTTATCGTTGGATTTGAATATAAGAGGGATAGTATCGTGTCCACTTCTCTTATAAATGATGTGAGGGCATATTCATTGTCTCCTCTGAATTCGTGAATTCTCTGAGCATCTTTTATTAAATAAATGTATTATGGTCTGGCATTGTTATTATTGCACTAATATCACTAACTTCACTATTATTTTTATTATTATTATTTTGTGGTATAGTGTAAGCTTGCGGTCTTTCAAAACCACTTGTTTTTACTTTTGGCATAAAGTATATATTTTTTTTTTTTTTTTATTTATTAAAAAATTTTCTGTTCTTTTTATATATTTTTTTTCAATAATTTATATTAAAAAATTCATATATATATATATATCACTGTTTATAAAGTTTGTTAAAAAAATTTTAAATTTAAATTTAAGTATTTTTTCGGTTCGATTTTAATTTCACTAGATCTATTCTCTTTTGAGTTAGAACTAACCGACTGCGCTAATTACGTTTTTGGTTAATATTTAAATAAAAACACAAAGTTATTAATTTTAAAATTAATTTTTTTTTTATTCAAATTCACCTTAACTGGTTGAATGAAATCTTAAGACTTGACTTTTTTGTTTTATGATAATTTCACGTTCTATATTTTTGTCTCCCATTAAGGTTGTTAAACAAATGGGTATTTTAAATTTCGATTGCTTTTCTATAAGAAAAATATTTGGGTTTATTATTGATGTAGCAGGACCAGTATCTATAAGACAATCAATTTTCTATGGGTAATTGGTTGTTAGAGGCGAAGTTTGAAAAATTTTCTATACCATATGAATTTTTTATATTATTACTACGGTTTGAATTATTATTGTAGTTTGCAGTATTATGGTCGACCACCATTGGTTCATAATTATTATTGTTATTTCGCGCCCTGTTATTACTAAAATTAGTATTTCTAGTATTTTGACTGTTATTTGAAAAAAAATTTCTAGTATTTTGGCTAGAATTACTATTGTTATTATTATTGTAATGTTGGTTGCGATAACCATTTTGATTATAATTATTTTGTCTATCAAGATTATTATGATTGTTACTGCGTAAGTTATTGCTATTAGTAAAATTATTATTATTCGGAACGTGATTGTAATTACTTATTTGTGAATTTGTATTATAACGGTTTGGTCTAGAATTTGAATTAAAATTATCATTACGATTAACTGTGATCCCCGTTTGCAATAATTTTTTATAGGCCTCTTCTAAACTTTTTACATTTTTTGTTCTAAAATAAAAAGAGTCATTTCTTTTATTTTAGAAAGGAAATTCTCTAAAATGCTAATCTCATTATACGTAGGCTTATAATCACATGGTTTTACTTGATCTAATTGATACTCATAATTAAGTTTATCTAATATACTACTAAGGTCCTTATAAAGTTGACTTACCGATCGAGATTGTGTTTTTTCTGCCTCTTCTTTTAACTTTAGATATGCTTCCTGTACGCCAAACGATTTTATTAATTGTCCTTTTATCTGGTCCCATGTAGCCTCGTTTAATTTCCTGATGGACACTGCAGCTTTGCCCAGAATTTTTCCCAAGAGTTTTCTCGTTACATATTCTCGTTGTTCCACACCATTCATTATTCTTGTCAGCGACTCCACTTAGTTAATAAAACTGGATACTTTATAGTATCCGGTTAAAGTAAATTCTAGAACAGCTTTGGCTTCCCTTACTATATCACTTAGGGTAAAGTCTGTTCAGGTCATAGTTTGATTGCTTAACTGTATTTTTAACGTTTGAAATAATAATGCAACTCTGTCTATGTCAAATCTGCTCATTAAATAAATTTGAAAGAACGTTTATATTTTTTGTTTTTTTAATACCGATCAATACTTGAAAGTACCACTGTTTTTTTTTTGTAATAATCTTATTGTTTTAAATAGTTTTCGGAAAAATATAGAAATTATTTATTAAGTTCAATTTTTATTTATTTATTTTGTTTTTTTGAAAGTTTAACAAGTTTATATTTTGTTTTTAATAAAAAAAAAATATTTTTATGAACTGTTTTTAAATTAATTTCTGAATTTTATTTCCGATTTATTTTTAATAAATTATTATTTTGAAACAGTGTCGGTATCCTACCGGCTGCGACACTTTTGTTATTTTAAAATTAATTAATAAATAAAAAAAAAATTTAATTTATTTTTTTTCTTTATGTTTTATTTAAAAATTTATTTTTTAAAATTAACTTTTTTTTATAATGATTTCTTTATTTAATTTTATTTCAAAAAGCTTTAGGTTATCATATAACATATCTTCCATCTTTTTGGCGTCAACAGGTATAATATATTGCACAGTATAAATAATTGCACAGAAGATAGAGGCAAAATAAAAAATTAAATGAATTTAACAAATTCTATGCTAACATTGGAGAAAATCTAACCAAAAGTTCTGAGGGTCTTTACTTGCCAAATTATAGAACTACTCAACTATTTAAATTTAATACAATTAATAAGCAAGACTGTATAAAACTTATATCTAACATGTCAAACACTAACGCTGCTGGAGCTGATAATATATCTACTTCTACTGTAAAGATTTGCAAAACTGAAATTGCTGACAGTATAACTAAATTGATTAACAAATCACTAAGTCAAGCTGAAATGCCAAAATGTATTAAAATATGTA
This sequence comes from Dolichopus griseipennis, assembly GCA_963082915.1. Taxonomy (NCBI): domain Eukaryota; kingdom Metazoa; phylum Arthropoda; class Insecta; order Diptera; family Dolichopodidae; genus Dolichopus; species Dolichopus griseipennis. The sequence continues at coordinate 159,508,101 of OY720441.1, read as the reverse complement.
AAATAATACCGGTGTCAAAAAATACAGGCAAGAATGATGATCCAGAAGACTTTAGACCTATTGCAATTTCACCAGTGTTCAGTAAAATCATTGAAACTTTTGTAAACAATCAATTAACTGATTATCTAGTAAAAGCAAACTTAATAAATAAACAACAATATGGCTTCAAAAAGAAATCTAGTACTCAAGCCGCACTATTTGACATGATTTCAAAAGTACAAACTAAACTGGGTGAAAATAAAAAAGTTGCTGCAGTATTTTTTGACGTAAAAAAGGCATTTGACACGGTCGATAGAAATATATTATTGAAAATCTTAATGGAACATGGCATCCGAGGGAAAGAAAACAGGTGGTTTAAAAGTTACTTAGATGATAGGATGCAGTACGCAGAATGTGACGGAGTCGAAAGTGACATTGAACTAAACAACTTTGGAGTAATACAAGGAAGTTCCCTTGGACCCACATTGTTTTCCATATTCATTAGTGGCTTACTAAATCTACAGCTAGCGGGTACCCCATATATGTATGCAGATGATTTGGCAATTGTGTATGCTGAAAGCTCGATTGAATCTTTGGAGAGTATCGTACAGCGGGATATGGAAATTATAAAAAATTGGATGGATCATCATAAAATGACAGTGAATGCCAGTAAAACCAGGTATATAATATTTAAAAGAAAGTGTACGGATCACCTGGAAATATATTATAATAATTACCAACTTGAAATTGTTAAGAGGTATAAATACTTAGGAATTATAGTAGATGAAAACTTAACTTGGGAACCACATATATTACAGCAATTAAAAAAAACCAGAAGAATTGCAGGAATATTCAAGCTAATAAAAAATAGAGTTCCGCATAATTTAAAGCGGACATTATATTACAGTATGTTTCACTCAACACTTACATATAATATAATAATTTGGGGAAATACTTACAATAAATATATTAATCTACTACAAGTTACACAAAATAAAGCTATCAAAAACTTGTTTGGGTATAAAAGCAGAACGTCAACACGATTTATTCACAAAGTAAATAAAATATTACCTATCACACTATATATAAAAAGCAAACTAGCACTACAAGTACATTATATGATGACAAATAACATAAATACAAACATAGAAACACTGTTGAATAGAGATGTACATACATACGCTACCAGAAATGCAAATAAAATTAATATAAAATTTTTGAGAGCAAGGTTCAACAATCGTGATACAGTCTATAACACTGCTTATAAAATTTATAATGAAATACCAGATGAAATTAAAGAAATTGATAAAATAAGTGTTTTTAAATATAAGGTTAATGAATTATTTTTAGAACGTAGTTAACATCCTATTGTTGTTGAGATTATTTAATTTTTGATTTGATTTTTTTGAAATATGGATTATTAATTTTGATATACATACATAGTTTAATTAGCATATTATTAAAGGTTTTTGTATTTTTTCTTTTTCATTTTTTCATTTTTACTTTCTTTGAATTGTTTTATTTATTTTTTAATTGATATTGATGAATTTTTGTTGATTTGAATTTTTTTTTTAGGGTTTATAAAATATTGTTAGTAGGTAGTAAAGTAGTATTTTGTTTATATATTTATAATTTAGTTTTTTTGTTATTAAGATTATTGTAAAATACTCTATACGAGCCATATGGCTCTTTTTGAGATAAAATGAAATAAAATAAAAAAAAAAAAAAAAATGAAATTCGCATTCCATTTTTTCAAGTGTTGTAGCTCTTTCTGGTAAAAGCTCTTCAGTTTCCTAAAATTTGGTTAGCTCCTGGCTTAGTTCGACGTCACCCTGGCGAAAAAAAAAATTTAGAAATTGGAAAAAAAAAATTCAACTACAAAAATTTCAAATACTTTCTTCAATTCCACCATTAATGCTTAGGTCGTTTGTAAATGTTTGGATCTGCTAGCTCTAAGGTTTTCATATGTTCCCAATTTTTATAAGATGTTACACTTTCTGACGGCAAATAACCAGTTAATTTTGGTAGAATTAATGCTTTGGTCACACAAGGACATGTTGAGCTTAGTCTAGATATTAAAGAAAGTTCCACAAAACTTTGAACTAAACCAGATTTTGCATTTCCAAATCAAAATACGACTGCATTTGGCAGCATTTTTATAGCTCTGCCCGATTCTTTAGTTATTATTGGTTGATTCAAAAAAGTTTTCAATTGTGTAGATAAAAGAATCCTTGTATTATTGAACCTTTTATCTTAAATATTCCAAGCAGAGTCATAATTTTCAGCTGTAATTGGAAAATGTTTGATTAGCTCTGCAGCTTCACCAACGAAGTTAGCTTTGAATTAATAAAATTTTTGAACTTTGCCTTTGTTTGTGTTATTGTTAATAACTTCCATGAATAAATCTCTAAAAGATTTCCAGTCGGAGTAGCTTCCAGAAAACTTAGGTATATCAATCTTTGGAAGATTCACATTAACATCTTAGTTACCTTGTAACTGCCTGGTGCTTTGTGCTCGAGCAACCGGAGCTGGAGCAACCGGATTCATTAGTTTTGTATTTAGTTCAATTATACAAAACTAATGAATCCGCCTGACAACAGCCTGAACAGACTCAACTATATATTTTAATTTGGATGAAATTCAGCGATCAAGAGAATTAGCACTTGCTAGATTATTTCAACTTGAGAGAAAATTTAAGACGAATAAATTATTGGAAACTATGTACATTAACACCTTTGCAAAAAAAACATAAAATTCATCTAAAAGCCTATATGATGTAACGATGATTGGAGAAAACTTGCAGCAAAATATAACAGAAATACTAATACGATGGCGCAAATATAAGATAGTATTTACAGCAGATATCGAGAAAATGTACTGTCAAATTCGAATAGACAATCGCGATCAAGATTTCCAAAGAATACTTTGGAGAAAATCACCTAACGAACTAACTAAAGAATACAAGTTAACAACCGCCACTTATGGGGCTGGACCTGCGTCTTTCTTAGCAATAAGAAGGTTGTGTCAATCAGTTGCAGATGATGGGCACTTACATCCTTTGGCTGCTAAAGCTATTAGTAAGGATACTTACATGGATGATGTGGTTTCGGAAGCATATACCTATGAAGAAGCAAATTTAAAATGCACCCAGTTAATATATTTATTAAAAGCTAGAGATTTTAATTTACGTAAACGGAATTGCAGTGATCCTTGCTTATTGAAACCAATACCATCGGAATTAAGAGACTGTGCCAATAACAAAACTTTTGATGACGGTGAAGCTGTTAAGGCATTAATAATACATTGGGTTCCAAAAATTGACAAACTAAAATTTAACTTTTCTGATTTGATTTTCTGACTGCTTTTCTGATGCATCTGAAAAGGCCTATGTTGAGGTTGTATATCTCAAAACACTAACAAGCGTAGGTAATATTACTATCACACTCATCGCTTCAAAAACAAAGGTTAAAAGCACCGTTAAGATCTCAACTTTATTTACCACGTTTAGAATTAAGCGGAACTTAATTATTAGCAAGACTAATGAAGAACTAATGCATTCTTAACTTAATAAAGGTTACACAGTATCAATACTTCTATGAGGAAATTGAGCAACATTAAAAGGGTAAACCACTACATAAAACAAGCAGATTATTAAGTTTAAATCCGTTCTCAGCTTCTAGTCATCTTCTTCGCTTAGGTGGAAGATTGTCTCAATCTGAACTTTCATATAAACAAAAACAACCGCTTATACTTTCCTACAAGAGTGATATAACAAATTTACTGCATTCATTACATGGTCGCAATAATCAAACCCCAGAATATATTAGACAAAAATTTTAGATATTAAGTGCATTAAAGACAAACAGATGTACAGTTTGTCATCGATTTGAAGCAAGTTAGGCATCTCAACTAATGGGTAATTTTCCTAAACCTCGTGTAACTAGGTCCAGGCAATTCACAAATTGTTGTGTTGATTACGCTGGAGTCTTTACTTTTAAATCATCAGTAGGTCGTGGCAACGAAACTTTTGAGGGTTATATAGCGCTTTTTGTATGCTTAAGTATCATAGAAGTAGTTAGTAACTTAACATCAAGTGCCTTTCTTGCAGTATTTAAAAGATTTGTTAGCGGAAGAGGAGCGGTCGCTAAAGTTTATAGTGATAATGCCACAAATTTTTGCGGAGCCAACAAAATTTTGAATGATTTGTTCACCGAATCCAATTGTTAAAAATAAAATTATAGACTCATTAAATAAGGAAGGAATCCAATGACATTTCATACCACCCGCATCCACTCACTTTGAAGGTCTTTGGGAAGCTGGTGTAAAATCAACTAAATATCATATGAAGAGAATAATAAAGGACACAACATTAACTTTTGAAGAACTTACATCTTTAACTGTAAAAATTAAAGCTTGTTTAAAGTTTCGTCCTTTATGTCCGTTAAATAATAATCCAGAAAACTTGGAAGTTTTAACACTTGATCTCGTTTTAATAGGAGCACCATTATTAACAGTTCCTGAGGAAAATGTGGTAAATGAGAATCCTAATTTTTAACTAGATGGCAGCTGTTAGATCATTTACACCAGAAGTTTTGGAAAAGATGGTCTAAAGAATACTTGTCCAGATTACAACAGAGACCAAAATGGACCCAACAAAAAACGTATTTAAGGGCTGGTAACATAGTGTTAATAAAGGAGGATAATTGTCCACCGACCAACCAAGTTTTGACATATTCTTTAATGCAATTAAAAACACGAGTTACTGAAAACAACGTAATTTTTGAAATAAAATGACTATTGTTAGATGTTGAGTATTATCAAATATATCAGCTTATTCCTATTCCTATAATTAAATCCAATAAGCTAATAATTATTTATCCAATAAATAATCCAAAATGCAAAATGGAACTATTATCATTAGAAAGAAAATTATCTCCGTTCTGCCAGAGGGTTCTTCAATGGAATTAAAATAGACAAAGCATACAAGTAATCATTGGATTTACACGATAGATAAGATAAATATACTTGATTTAACACGTGGTAGTCATTCAGAAAAAATAGCTGTATATAGAAATGGGATTCTTTGGTTAAAACCGGGTTGTACATTTACACATTCAAGTATGTCCATACCATGTACCCAAAGGTTTACAGAAATCATAACTTCATCTTTTTTGATAGTAGCAGAAATACCTCAAAATTTTTTAGTAAATTATTTCAATAGTACCCACAACAAGAATGTAAGATCGAACAATTTGACAATTCTGGAGGAAGAAATAACTTCACCTGATATTCAATCATTGCATGATAAAACAGAGGCACAATAAATGCACATGATGTTCAATATTATGCAATGGCTTATATAACACTTCTATTAATAAGTGGAATCGCTATTTATTGTTTCTTTAGACGCTACAAACGAATTGTATTATCTACACCACAAATCTCAATTGATGCAAAACCCAATTCAAAACCTGCAGTATAACCAACAGAAAGCAATACGTCTTCAACCGCTTGTGAAAATCCATTTAATTATTAATTCATTTCAGGGGGAGAATGTTTGCAGAACATAAGTTTTTAAACTTAACATTAATAAATAAAACAACGTTAGAACTAATTTTAATATTATATTTCATAATTGTTTAATATACATTTTTGCTTATGATGCACATTTCATTGTACTGACCTACATTCATAATTTTATTTATTTTAAAGTAAATTAAATATTTATAGTGTCAGCTAATTTCTTTGCATTATGTAAATAAAAATTCTATTTAAAGACGTAATTTTAAGTAAAATATATTCATTAATAAATTTGATTTCTAAACTTAAATAAGCGTTTTTTTGTTTATTTATTTTTTGTGGTTCAAACAAATAAAATACTTAAATGTTAACTTCAAACATAACAACTCAAATCTTTAATATGCTTAAATCTGTTAATAATATTTTAAGAATCAAAATAATTAGCCATTAAAATAGACGTTGTGCGACAAGGGTAAGTTAATAAAGCATACTTGCCAATTTAAGAGATAAGTTATTATGTCAACACCAGTTGTTACATAAATTAAATCTCTTTGTATAAGCAAAGTATGTTTTATTGAAGTAATTTTTTAATATATGGCAAATGAGGAAGTATTGATAAAAGTTCAAGTCCAAGGAGTATCTTGAGATATTCCAGAGTAAGCACCTCTACCAGTAAGGAAGAAGTAATCCAGTTCACAAATACTGGACAAAAATTCAGTCTTTTTAATTTTAGTAAAATTATGTCTTGAGATACTCCAGAGTCCGCAACTCTACCAGTTAAGTAAGAAGTAATCTAGTTCACAAATACTGGACAAAAATCCAGTATTCTTAATTTTAATAAAATTATGTCTTGAGGCAGAACGGGAACAATGTTTTAAAATTATTTCCGAAATTTGATAACGCCCGCGCAATTTAATTTATTTAATTTAATTCAATTCTTTATTCTCTTCATATTGCTTACATATAACTACAAAGAATTCTTGATAATACATAATTTCATTTACCGAAATACAAAATTAAATAATACTTAAAACTAAATTGATAAATACAATTCATAAAGAGAATAGTTTGAGACACTTTATATAACTAAGATATAGTGTTAAGTGCTACATCATTATATAGCTATTCATAAATTAAATTAGTTGGAGTGACTATCATTCCATAACAATAAATTCATCGAAACAAAAATCAAAAATAATAACATTTGTTTATAGTAAGAGTTGAAAAAGAAAATTTTACTTTTAATAAAGAATTTAATAAAAAATTTAATAAAAAGAAAGAAAAACTATCATTTATGCGTGAATGCAGAAAATTGTATCAAATTAAGTAAAAAAATGAATAAGATTATTTTCAAATAATAAGAAAAGATAAAAAAGATGTAACATGATTTCCAACGATAAAACTAGCTGCACGAGTAAATTTATATAAAAACAAGCTTACTGTAATCTGATACATCTGATAAGCTTAGATTAAAGTTCTAAGCAAGATCTCAATTTCTTCATGTCCTATATTCAACAACTATAATTTAAATTCTTTAGGAGGATCTTTTTATTTCTAGTATTTTTTATTGAGAATGGAATTTTGTTGTATAATCTACATGAAACAACGGAATATGAGTTCATATATTCACGGTTCTAAAAGTAGGATAATTAACTGTTCGATGGGAATTTGATCTAAGACTGTGTTGTGTGTGTTTAGTAAAAAGTCTAATCGTATTAAAATAGTATTAAATCATCAACAATCATCTTCACTTAGCTATCAATTTTATTAGAAAGTAAAAAAGATTCATTATATCAATCTTTCCGAAAAACTTTTCATTAACTTGGATATCTACCAGACGGAAATTATAACGTAAAAAGATAAACCGCAAGAGTTTCGAAATGGGAGTAGGAACATGTTTAAGAACTATCGCAGGAATTCCATCATGACATGTGGACTTTCTAACATTCAGATTTTTAAGCACGCAAACCACTATTCCAATTCATCAAAAATTATTTCTAGAATCCCAGCCCTTTGTCCGATCTCGACCATAAGCAAAACTCGTGGCCCTTTTAATCTAGAGTTTAAATTTCATCAAAAAAGCGTCATTAATTTTTGAGTAATCGTGGTTCTGGATATATGTTCGTTAGCCAATTTATCTTAATTTTAAGTTACTATTTTTATTAATTTTGATGAAAAGCTTTTAAACTTTGGGAGGTCTAAGAGAGGTACCCGAACCACCACTCCTATTGATCCCAAATTAGGGGGACATTCAAGAAATAGTAAAGAACAAACTTGTGCTGAATTTGAAAATTCTACATTGGTTTAAAGTTACTATCATTATTAATTTCGAAGATATACTTTAAGGTCTTCGGAACAGTGTCGATGTAACCAGACCAACAATTCCAATTGGCCCCCTTCAAATTTGATACAAGAGTGCTCAATTGGAGTGGTGGTTCGAATACCTTTCTTAGACCACCAAAAATTAAAAATTTTATTATTAATTAAGTATGTTTAAATAAAACGCGGACACTTTTATACCCTACACCTATGGAATAGAAAAAGGTTACTAGGACTTAAAGTACGGCGGGGATAGCGGGCGAAATCGGCCCATAGGTTCGATTTTTGGACCTTTTAATTGTTCAAAGGGCCAAGGAACATATAAAACAAGTAAAGAAACAGTCAGTCGGCGCAAACGACTTAGAAATAGCCTACACCTATTTGGTTCAAATTTAAGGACATAGCCATAAGTCAAAAGCTGTTACTAATTTGATCGTAAGACATAGCTAACCAAATTAACTTTATAATACTAAAAACATTTTCTAATTACACTATCTATTAAAAAATATTAGAAATTCTTACTTATTTATCTATTTAAAAATATTAAAAAACAAAAAAACTTGAAATAAATGAAAATATATTTATTCCAATTCAATTAAATGAAAAAATTCTAATTATTAAATTTTGTGATAAAAATATAATCCAAGCATAATATATTTAATAATCCAAATATTTCAAAATAGTAATTATTTTAAATGGTTAGTTTATATACCTAAAAGAAAAGCTTATAAACGCAAAATATGCAATAAATGTATTTCTAAAATACAATTACAAATTTAGACCTTTTTAGACCTTTTTACAATTACAAATTTAGATTTCGAACATATGCTTTAAGGTCCACGAAACTGAGTGGCTGGTCCCCACCCACTACTCCAATTGGGCCCAAATTTCAAGGAGACTAAGGAAATCGAAAGCGACACCCTGATACCAAATTTGGAGGTTCTATCTTCACTGATTTCGGAACTATGCTAGTTTGCCTAAATTCGATCAAAAAGTTCTAAGTTCCGAACCAATTGTCCAATCCTCACCGTATGGAATCGCCGCCGTAGTTTCATTACCAATAACCTACAGCACAAATTTCATGAAAATTGCGTCATTAGTTGTTGAGTTATCGTGATTTTTTATATATGTTCATTAGCCCTGAAACCGATTAAAAGGTCCAGAATCCGAACCCTTAGGCTGATTTCGCCCTTATACAGTCCGCGCTGTACTTATAGTACTAGTTAACCCTTGCACCCAATTTAAACATTCTATCTAAGATAAAACATTCAAATCTGGTATCACTGTGCCTCTGCCTTTGTGCTTAGAGTCCTGGAAATTTAGGACCAATTGGAGTAGTGCGTCGGAACCATCCAAAAACTAAAGGAGCTAGGATCTTGAAATTTTCGCAAATTCGTTTTTTTGCAATAGCCGTCATCGCTATTTAAATCCAGCCGTTTTTGTCCGTGGGTTTGGGTAGCTGCCATACAACTTCTTTTTTTATAGGAGTATTACTCTTTACCTATTACAGCTGAGAGTCTGAAATTTTACCAAAAGTAGTTTAGTTTAATCGCCAAAAATTTTGCAAAATTTGGTTGGTTTACTGCAATGGGTTCGAGCAGCTGCCATACAACTTTATATGAGCATTACTCTATACCTATTGAAGCTGGGTGTCTGAAAGTTTGGCAAAAATAGTTTAGTGTAATGGCCAAAGTTTCTGCAAAATTTGGTTGGTCTCCTGCAGAGGGTTTGAGTAGTTGCCATACAACTCCTTCTTTTATATGAGCATTACACTACACCTAATAAAGCTGGGTGTCTAAAATTTTGCCAAAAATAGTTTAGTGTAAAATGTTACAGCAAAATTTGGTTGGTCTACTGCAGAGGGTTCGTGTAGCTTCCATACAACCCCATCTTTTATATGAGCATTACACTACACTTAATAGAGCTGTATGTTTGAAGTTTTGTCAAAAGTAATTAACCAGACGGGTATTCCAAAGTTGACACAGTCTACTCTACTACACTCTTCCTCGTTTTTGTATTAAAATTAATTATATGAAACTGTTCAAAATTTATCATTCCATTTTAGAAATATATTTATTGCATATTTTGATTAATAAATTTTGTGATAAAAAGCTAATGAAAGCTATAATGGTTTTAACTAACATTAAAAACCATGAAATTATATAAACTTTTATATTTATATTATTACAAATTAATATTTCGTTCGAATAACTTTAAGTTTAATTCTATAAAATATTAAAAAATAAGTAAATTAAGAGAATAAATTTAAAAATTTTTGAAAATTAAAATACTTAACCAAGGGTACTAAATTATTCAACAGTAAATGCACATAGATAAAAGTTTTAAATATTTAATTTTTTAATTGCATTTTACGAATCCATTTATCTCAATTTAATTTGTTGTTTAATATTTTAATAGATAAGTTAGTAAGAATTTTTAATATATTTGAATTGATAAAATAATTAGCAAATGTTTTAAGTATTATAAAAAAAATTTGGTTAGTCATGTCTTACGATCAAACTACAAAAAGCTTTTATGATTTTAAAATGACTTATGGACTTCCCATTAAATTTGAACCAAATAGGTGTAAAAATTACCTACGTTGGTCTTTTAATAATATAATTTATTATTCTTATTCTAGTTTAGTAAGTTCGTATTCTAGTTTTAGTACAGTTACAACATTTATATTTAAATTTGGTTCATTTCTTATTATTTCAATATTCATATTTAAATTTAGTTCATTTCATATTATTACAATATTCATATTTTATATTTCTGGTATTCTAATTTTATTATTTACTTCTGGTATTCTTATTATTTTTTTTATACCCTAAATCTATAGACTAGGTAAAGGGGTATATTAACTTTGGTATGGTGTTTGTAACCACCTAAAAGAAGCGAGCTAGTAGTTTATAAAAAAGGAGTAGTGGGTCAGGGACCAGCCACACATTTACGAAGACCTTAAAGCAAATTTTCGAAATTAATAAAGATAGCACCTTGAAAAATGTAGAAGCTTCAAATTTGGCACAAGGGGTTGTTCTTTACTATTCCTTGCCTATTACCGTAATTTGGAATTAATTGGAGTGGTAGCTCAGTACCCCTCTTAGACCTCCCAAGGTTTAAAAGCTTGTAATCGAAATGATTAAAAATAGCAACTTAATATTAAAATTGAACGTTCCAATTGTGTACAAGGGTTAACTAATATTAAAAATATGGGCGAAATCAGCCCATGGGTTCTGGTCCTGGACATTTTAATCGGTCTAAGGGCTAACGAACATATATAAAAAATCTCACATATATAAAAAACTCAACAACTAATGACGCTATCTTCATCAAATATGTGCTGTAGATTATTAGTAATGAAACTACGGCGGGGACTTGGTACGGTACAGATTGGAGAATGGGTTCGGATCTTAGAACTTTTTGATCGAATTTAGGCCAAACGAGCATAATTCCGAAACCAAGGTCGAAGAACCTCCACACAGTTCTGAAAACCTTAAAGCATATTTTCGAAATTAATAATGATAGTAACTTCAAACAAATGTAGAAGCTTCAAATTTGGCATATGGGTGTTCTTTACTATTTCCTGCGCGTCCCCCTAATTTTGGATCATTCTGAGTTCAGTACCACTCTTAGACCCCCCCAAGGTTTAAAAGTTTATTATCGAAATTAATAAAAGTAGTAACTTAAAATTAAAATAGAACGCTCCAATTGCGTACAAGGGTTAACTAGTATTGAAAGTATGACGGGGACTGCATATGGGCGAAATCGTACTATGGTTTGGGGTTGTGGAACCTTTGAAAAGTTCAAGCCAAAGAATGTATTTCCTATTTCTTATGTGTCCCCGAAATTTATACTTAATTGTAGTGGTGTTTCAGTTGCCTCCTAAGAAATCCCGAAATTAAAAAGCAAATCTTCGAATATCATGAAGATAGAAATTTTAAATTTGATATACGAGGGTTCTTTCCTATTTCCGTTTTTATCTAACACTTTTATATTTTTAAAAAGCTAAGAATTTTACCATAAAACATATTTTGTATAATATTTTATAAACTAAAAACAAAATATTTTTTTAATAAACGATTAAATTCCTTTTTAGCACATTTTCAAAAAATTTTGTAAAAATGTGCCTATATAGCTTCAATCCGTCCGTCCGTCCGTTTGTTTACAAAAACTTTCACACCGTTTGAAATAGAATAAAGAAATTTTAACCGTGGGTAACTATTGCAAAAAAAATAATTTCGTAGAAGAATTTTTTTCTATAGCCCCACCTGTTACGGAGCTACAGCCCCCCAAATTTGGAAAAAGCCCTATATTTAAATTGTTATAACAAGAGCTCTGCTAAATGTATTTTCAATCTGAAAACGGCAAACGATAGCTGGTTTTATAAACTTTATAAATTTTTAAAAGGCAAATGTTTAGAGTTGCCATACGGTACTAAAATTTAAAATTACGCAAAACTCAAATTTTGCAAAATTTTTGGATAGACAAATCTTCTGAATAATTTAAGCTAGGGTCTTGAAATTTTGGGAGAAGTTAGATACTCAGAAATTAGTAGGATTAGGATAACAAAATTTTTTTGTCAAGTCCCCTATTTAGGAGCTATAAGGGCTCGAAAATTGAAATTTTACTATTTTTAAACACCTGTAGCTTGAATACTTGTCCAAATTTTTTTTTTGTGATATACAAAATTGAAAGCTCTCTAATTATATTTCAACACGTGTCAAAGGTTTTTCTTAGTTTTGAAAAGTGACGGAGCTACAGCCCCTGCAAATTCCAAAAAAGCCCTATATTTTAATTAATATAAGAAGAGCTCTGTTGGGTCTATTTTCAATCGAAAAACGGTTGAAGAGAGCTGCTTTTATAAACTTTACAGAAATATGTCGCTAAAATGTATAGGGTTGCCATACGGTACCAAAATTTACCATTATGAAAAATTTTTGGCCCTGCATATCTTCTAAAAGGTTCAAGCTAAGGTCTTGAAATTTTGGGAGGAGTTAGAATCTCAGAAATTAGTAGGAGTCGGTTAACAATTTTTTTTTGTCAAGGTCCATGTTCAGGAGCTATAAGGCCTCGAAAATTGAAATTTTGCTATTTTTAAACACCTGTAACTTGAATACCTGTTTAAATATTTTTTATAAAATTTAAAGGCCCAACATTATATTTTAACATATGTTAAAAGATTTTTTTAAATTTAAAAGGGGTTAAATAGGGGGTTCTTTAAATTTAAGAAAGTGTCTCTTAGTTTTAACCTTTTTTGCTTAAATAGTAAAAAAATAGTAGAAGTATAATTCTAAATTTTGGTGGAATTCACAATTTAATTCCTTGAACCTAAAAAAGGTTGGGGGGAAGGGGAGTAGTGAGGATTATATCCTTGAGAAATTTGGCAACCTTCCCCATTCCCCATAAGGCTTAAAAATTAAAAATTTACTGTTTTTATAAGTAAGCAGTAACTTAGTAACTGACGAATAAGTTTCCTAAATTAAACGTTAATATTGAAGGTTCAACATTATATTCCAATAAAATACTTAGTATGAAACGCTATATTATTTTGAAAATGTGTTTTTTTAAAAACCCTTGGTTTTTTTCATCACTTGTTTTTTTAATTTTTTGTTATCATATATTTTATTGAATTATTACCATAGGTGATATATAATTAAGACATTGTATACGATACTTAAGCTATATTCAAAGGTACTTGCAGCATTTATGTAAAATTTTTATATTTAATTGAATTATATGAAAAGTTCTAAATTTGTAATTGTATTTTAGAAATACATTTATTGCATATTTTGCGTTTATAAGCTTTTCTAATAGGTTCATAACCTAACAATCTAAAATATTTGCAATTTTGAAAAATTTTATTTATTAAATATATTATGCTTTGATTCGCTTTTTATCACAAAATTTTATAATTTAAATTTTTTCACTTTTGTAATTGAATTAAAATATATATATTTTCATTTATTTCAGGTTTTTTTTTTGTTTTCTAATACTTTAAAATTGATAAATTAGTAAGAATTTGTAATATTTTTTAATATATAAAGTAATTAGAAAATGTTTTTAGTATTATAAAGTTAATGTAGTTAGCTATGTTTTACGATCAAACTAATAACAGCTTTCATAGTTTTAAAATGACTTGCGGATATGTAATTAAATTTGAACCAAGTAGGTGTAGGGTACTTCTAAGTCGGTTGCATCGACTTATTGTTTCTTTACTTGTTATTATTGTTTATGCAATGAATTTTTACCAAAAAAATGTATTTATAGTATGTATTGAATCATATTGGAATATTCAATTTGGAAAGCGGTAATGTAAGAATGTAGTTTATTAGGTCACAAATATATGTAACATGTGTTTGTTTTGTAAATGAACATTTGTGCTTGAACTCTATATGATGTATTTAATGTAATTTATATTATATGAAATACTTAGTATAAACAAAATTTGTTTATAAAGGAGGTAAAACAAAAAGTATATTTATATGATTCTTTGAGTAGGTAAACGTTATCTTTAAATAATGGACCGTAATGTAACTCCATCCCCCTGAGACTGAGGCTTCGACGAAGCAATTACGATGTTTTCCTTGTTAAAGTCTCTTTTTATAAGGTTAAATGATAATTAATATAAGTGAAAGGGTTATTATTATAAAAATACCATAATTAAAGTAATTGTTGTATTTATGTTTAGTATGAACTTTTTCAATTATTTTTCTATTGTTGTTTATGTCACTTAAAATTAATTCCTTAGCTTAGAATCTAGTTCAATATTAGTTTCAGTATTTGTTATATTTATATTTGAAAAAGGATAAGTATAATGATTTTTAAATTGTTATTTATAAATGTAAATCTTTTACTAGTTACAGAACAATCTTGGAATTTAATTAAACAATTTTTATATAACATTAAGTTTTCTTGATTACAATCTTGACTAATATTGGTATCTTTCAAAGTTTTTACAATAATTAGACCTGGTTTTATTTCTTTTATTATTTCTTTTGTGGTCAAACTCATTTCACAAGTTGCATGAGTGGAACTTGTAATTTTGATTTATTCACTAGCAGATTTGCCCGGGAGGGTGCAAATTTTAAAAAAGCTAGTTTTCGCCAATTTTTCGTAATACTGCATTGGTTTTAAAGAAAAGCCTTAAAAACTATTTGTGGAGTTCCGTTAACCCATTGCGGCCCAACAGCTTTTATAGCTTTTTTCGTTAATTTCCTATAAATTAGAAATTGTTTAACCGATTGACTTCAAATTTTGTATATGCGCTCCTCTTTCGGAATAGTGTTCACTCTATTAACCGACTTGGAATTTGTTAACCCTTGATGCTCGACAATTTTCCAAAAAAAAATTTTGGAAGGATATTACGTCCCATTT
The DNA here is from genome assembly GCA_963082915.1 of Dolichopus griseipennis. Taxonomy (NCBI): domain Eukaryota; kingdom Metazoa; phylum Arthropoda; class Insecta; order Diptera; family Dolichopodidae; genus Dolichopus; species Dolichopus griseipennis. The sequence continues at coordinate 159,492,906 of OY720441.1, read as the reverse complement.
TGCGAAGTTTTCTTGGTCAAAGTCTCAAAAACAGGTTTGTTGAGTTCCGTTAACCCATTGCGGCACAGCAGATTTTTACAGATTTTTTCGTTACTTTACTCTTGAGCTAAAACGGTTTAACAAATTGACTTTAAATTTTGTATGCGTACATTTATAACTTTTTCTTTTTTGTTATGTCGAGTCAAAACGATTTGACCGATTGACTTGAAATTTTGCACAAATGTTCCTCTTAGCAACCGTAATTAGTTGTATAAATTTGGTTGGAATAAATTAACCCTTTTCGGCCTGGCGGGCTTCCAAAAATTTTGTGTTTCCGATTTGTGTCCAATTTTACAGGGTGGCTTCGCAGTAAAAATGAGATGCTAGCACAAATTTTAGTTGAGTTTGGTTAACCCGTTTAGGCACGAGGGCCAAATGAAGCTTTTTCAATGTTTTTGATGTCGAGTCAAAACGGTTTGATCGATTGACTTGAAATTATGCACAAATGTTCCTCTTAGCAATCGGAATTAGCTTTATAAATTTGGTTGGAATAAATTTCTTTTTTTTTTTTTTTGTACGAGGAAATGGAAAGCTCAAAAGGCACCCATTGAAACTATGCGGTGTTTCGCTGGGTAGTGTATGATTTTAACACACCAAAACTACACCCTTTTTGAACCAAACTTTAGGAGGGAACCTGTAATACAAATGTACAGTTTGGATGGGGAAAATTGGATGGGATATTTAGAAGAAAGATGTTGTTATTATTCATAAGTTATTAAGAAGATCATTAAATCTGGTTAAATCGTACATGTATACATTATCAACTTTGGGGAATATGTTTCCATAAACGAGATGAGCGCATGACAAACGAATTTCCATAAGCCGTGTTACGCCATCTAGCTAGCTCAACTGTGTAGGGATGAGCATCTGTTGCCCTCCTTGCTTCCCGTTGGAAAATCTTGAATGAAGGCATAAGTTGTTTGATTTCTTTAGAACAGGTGTTAGTCCCTACAAGATATCTATAAAACAAGGTCAGTGACCCAACAGTGCGACGATGGCTGAGTGGAATGAGCGTTGAGGTAACACTGGGATCGTTTATAAGACGAATAGCTCTATTTTGCACTTTATCAAAATATCCCAGCGCCGTAATGGGAGCACAAGCCCAAATATGTGCATTATACTCCATTTTCGGCCTAATATAAGTTTTATAGATGTTAAGGAGATCAGAGGATGAGAAGTAAATTTTGCAGCGATACAAGAAACCCAAACATTTAGCGGCGTCCTTAGCTACTCCAAAAATATGATTTGACCAAGTCAATTTTTGGTTTAGCTCAATCCCCAAAATGTTCAAGTCTTCCGAATGGTGCAAAGCTTCTCCTTGAAAAGAAAGTTTGGGAATAGTTGTTGCTATTTTTCCCAAGAATAGACAGCATTGGGTTTTTTTAGTGTTGAAATCAACTCTGTTGATTTCACCCCATTTTTGGATTTTAATTAAATCTTTGTTTAATTCACTTATAGTGAAATTTTTTGTTGTTGAATTAATCTGGTGATTAATGTTACAGCGGCTATGAAATTCATAGGAAGCAACAAGGGTACTGTCGTCTGCGAAGCTATGGATTGGATTGGAGGTTATTGATAGTAGGTCATTCATAAATATTAGGAAAAGACTGGGGGATAAAACAGATCCCTGAGGGACACCAGCATTTATTTTGAAATCTTTGGATGAATATCCATCGACAAGAACACGCATCGTGCGATTCGAAAGGAAATCTCGAATCCATTTAACGAAAACCCTACATAGACCTAAAGCCCTGCATTTTGCAAATAAAGCATCATGCCAAACTCGATCGAAAGCTTTAGAAATATCCAAAGCCAAAACATCAGACTCGCCAGAAAGGTGGAGACTGATATTAAGCTTTTCGCACAGGTAGGTTCTTCAAGATTTTCATTACTGCTCGCGTCCTATGACGATGGGGGTCTTTGAGTTGACTGAGGCAGTGACGAGTTAGAAGCGAACTGTTTGCCAAACAAATTAGCTTTTTCTTTTGAATCTGACACGATGAATCAACACGATGTGGTTGTTTATATCAACAAGTGGAGGAAAAGAAGACCCGTTATTGTCTTCTTTTAAATTTTTTGCAAAAGTCCAAAAGGATTTGTTATTCTTTGGCATGTGTATTAGTTTACGTTTCAACCTTTGGTTGAACAAGAATTTTTGTTTGTTGATAATTCTCTTGCATCTGTTCCGAACCACTATATAGTTGGCCCTGTAAGCCTCCAAACCACTGTCCCGGTACTTTTTGAACGCCTCCTCTTTTTTTAGAATGGCTTCTTTGCAATTACGATTAAACCAAGTTTTGGGTTTCCGCTTAATAGATTTCATACCAATTTTTTGGGAAGGGACCTTTAATGAATTAACACAATTCGTCCTTGCAGGACCAAAAAAAATATTGAAAATAACAAAAAATAATATGACAGCTTGATTTTGCAGTCCAAAAGAGAGGCTGCAAAAAGTTTTAGTTAAGTTCGATTAACCCGTTTTCCACGACGACGCCATGAAGTTTTCTATAAATTTTATTTGCTTAAACGATTAAAAGAATTTCAATAAAAATTTTGTATCAGCATTTTAATTATAAAAACCCATAGGATTAATTTGGTTTTGACCTGTTTACGCGTTTTGCACAAAGATTCAATGAAATTTTCAAATTTTTGGTATTAACGCAAGTGAATTTATTCCAAAAGCTCACTTAATTAATAAGACTAATTATTGTGCTCTCAAATAGTCTCAAATAGTGCAAAGTTAAATGATATAATATTAATAATAACAGAAATAAAGCTAATAAAGAATCCGAATAATAATATATTTAAATTTGAATAACGTAACATTTTCCTTCTCTACATTTTTTCGTAAGTCTTTGTTTTTTATCTACTTTGCAGTTGTTATTTTTAAAAATAAGATTTCGGTGTAAAATTGCAGTTTTCTTCAAATTAAATCTAAAAATCAAAAAAAAATTTAATTTCGTATATATTATGCTTAAATATATAGTTTTTTAAAACAGTTTTTCCAAGAAATAAGCCTACATTTCTCTAATACAATCATAAACAAACGGGGAAGAGCGTAATAGAACTTTCGGATAAGTACAAAACAAAATATAAGTTGAAAGGCAGATTTTTAAACCTTTTCTAAACCATCGACTATATTTTATTCAAACGCTGGCAATTCAAGTAAACTACTATTTACTTAGTATAGTGACATAATGGCAAATTTTGTATACCCTTATGTAGTTTTAATTTAAGTTGATGTTATTGTAAAAAGTTATAGCAAAGTTACGACAAACCCTATAAAAAGCTGTTGGTTCGCAACAGGTTAACGGAACTCCACAATTATTTTTTGAGGCTTTCTTTTTAACCAAAGCAGTACTTCGAAAAATTGGCCGAAACTTGCTTTTTTGCAAATTGCACGCTCCCGGGAACGATGGGTAAATCTGCTAGTTATTAGGTTCATCCTCTACTTCAATCAAATTCTTTTTTTGGTTATCTTTTGCGTTATTATAAAAAATTTGTTTGTGTTGATTAATTATAAACATATTTTTTGAAAATACTAATTCTTTTTTTTCCTTATTAGGAATAGATCCAATTATAATTTCTGAATATGTCATAGTGGTATATATAGGGAGGTAAATTATGATGAGTATTTGGATAGAACGCAACCGAAATTTTTATGTCCCTAAAAGATTCTATGTCGGTTAAAATATCTAATTCATCAGGTGATAAAATGTATCGAGATAAAATATTAAGTTTGGAATTTTTTTGTTCTTTTTAAATGAGATTTATAGTATTTCTATCCTGCATTAGTAATTATATGGTCGTCATCCAGTCTTTTAGCGGTTATTTTCCTAAACTTAGAATAATTTTTACCCCCTCTAATTTATTTATTCCCCTATGGTTATTTTTGATATGTTCCTTTTCGATTTCTTCGGCCTAGAATGTTTTGTCCGTAATATCTTCGAGTAACTTTTTACATCTTATAATTTTAAATTCTTTATTGCTAAAGAGTAGATAAGATATGTCACTCCAAAAGCAAAGATCACATGTATTTGAAAGGGGGCAAAATTCAGATATTTTCTATGTAATATGTTTCCATAAACGAGATGAGCGCATGACAAACGAATTTCCATAAGCCGTGTTACGCCATCTAGCTAGCTCAACTGTGTAGGGATGAGCATCTGTTGCCCTCCTTGCTTCCCGTTGGAAAATCTTGAATGAAGGCATAAGTTGTTTGATTTCTTTAGAACAGGTGTTAGTCCCTACAAGATATCTATAAAACAAGGTCAGTGACCCAACAGTGCGACGATGGCTGAGTGGAATGAGCGTTGAGGTAACACTGGGATCGTTTATAAGACGAATAGCTCTATTTTGCACTTTATCAAAATATCCCAGCGCCGTAATGGGAGCACAAGCCCAAATATGTGCATTATACTCCATTTTCGGCCTAATATAAGTTTTATAGATGTTAAGGAGATCAGAGGATGAGAAGTAAATTTTGCAGCGATACAAGAAACCCAAACATTTAGCGGCGTCCTTAGCTACTCCAAAAATATGATTTGACCAAGTCAATTTTTGGTTTAGCTCAATCCCCAAAATGTTCAAGTCTTCCGAATGGTGCAAAGCTTCTCCTTGAAAAGAAAGTTTGGGAATAGTTGTTGCTATTTTTCCCAAGAATAGACAGCATTGGGTTTTTTTAGTGTTGAAATCAACTCTGTTGATTTCACCCCATTTTTGGATTTTAATTAAATCTTTGTTTAATTCACTTATAGTGAAATTTTTTGTTGTTGAATTAATCTGGTGATTAATGTTACAGCGGCTATGAAATTCATAGGAAGCAACAAGGGTACTGTCGTCTGCGAAGCTATGGATTGGATTGGAGGTTATTGATAGTAGGTCATTCATAAATATTAGGAAAAGACTGGGGGATAAAACAGATCCCTGAGGGACACCAGCATTTATTTTGAAATCTTTGGATGAATATCCATCGACAAGAACACGCATCGTGCGATTCGAAAGGAAATCTCGAATCCATTTAACGAAAACCCTACATAGACCTAAAGCCCTGCATTTTGCAAATAAAGCATCATGCCAAACTCGATCGAAAGCTTTAGAAATATCCAAAGCCAAAACATCAGACTCGCCAGAAAGGTGGAGACTGATATTAAGCTTTTCGCACAGGTAGGTTCTTCAAGATTTTCATTACTGCTCGCGTCCTATGACGATGGGGGTCTTTGAGTTGACTGAGGCAGTGACGAGTTAGAAGCGAACTGTTTGCCAAACAAATTAGCTTTTTCTTTTGAATCTGACACGATGAATCAACACGATGTGGTTGTTTATATCAACAAGTGGAGGAAAAGAAGACCCGTTATTGTCTTCTTTTAAATTTTTTGCAAAAGTCCAAAAGGATTTGTTATTCTTTGGCATGTGTATTAGTTTACGTTTCAACCTTTGGTTGAACAAGAATTTTTGTTTGTTGATAATTCTCTTGCATCTGTTCCGAACCACTATATAGTTGGCCCTGTAAGCCTCCAAACCACTGTCCCGGTACTTTTTGAACGCCTCCTCTTTTTTTAGAATGGCTTCTTTGCAATTACGATTAAACCAAGTTTTGGGTTTCCGCTTAATAGATTTCATACCAATTTTTTGGGAAGGGACCTTTAATGAATTAACACAATTCGTCCTTGCAGGACCAAAAAAAATATTGAAAATAACAAAAAATAATATGACAGCTTGATTTTGCAGTCCAAAAGAGAGGCTGCAAAAAGTTTTAGTTAAGTTCGATTAACCCGTTTTCCACGACGACGCCATGAAGTTTTCTATAAATTTTATTTGCTTAAACGATTAAAAGAATTTCAATAAAAATTTTGTATCAGCATTTTAATTATAAAAACCCATAGGATTAATTTGGTTTTGACCTGTTTACGCGTTTTGCACAAAGATTCAATGAAATTTTCAAATTTTTGGTATTAACGCAAGTGAATTTATTCCAAAAGCTCACTTAATTAATAAGACTAATTATTGTGCTCTCAAATAGTCTCAAATAGTGCAAAGTTAAATGATATAATATTAATAATAACAGAAATAAAGCTAATAAAGAATCCGAATAATAATATATTTAAATTTGAATAACGTAACATTTTCCTTCTCTACATTTTTTCGTAAGTCTTTGTTTTTTATCTACTTTGCAGTTGTTATTTTTAAAAATAAGATTTCGGTGTAAAATTGCAGTTTTCTTCAAATTAAATCTAAAAATCAAAAAAAAATTTAATTTCGTATATATTATGCTTAAATATATAGTATTTTAAAACAGTTTTTCCAAGAAATAAGCCTACATTTCTCTAATACAATCATAAACAAACGGGGAAGAGCGTAATAGAACTTTCGGATAAGTACAAAACAAAATATAAGTTGAAAGGCAGATTTTTAAACCTTTTCTAAACCATCGACTATATTTTATTCAAACGCTGGCAATTCAAGTAAACTACTATTTACTTAGTATAGTGACATAATGGCAAATTTTGTATACCCTTATGTAGTTTTAATTTAAGTTGATGTTATTGTAAAAAGTTATAGCAAAGTTACGACAAACCCTATAAAAAGCTGTTGGTTCGCAACAGGTTAACGGAACTCCACAATTATTTTTTGAGGCTTTCTTTTTAACCAAAGCAGTACTTCGAAAAATTGGCCGAAACTTGCTTTTTTGCAAATTGCACGCTCCCGGGAACGATGGGTAAATCTGCTAGTTATTAGGTTCATCCTCTACTTCAATCAAATTCTTTTTTTGGTTATCTTTTGCGTTATTATAAAAAATTTGTTTGTGTTGATTAATTATAAACATATTTTTTGAAAATACTAATTCTTTTTTTTCCTTATTAGGAATAGATCCAATTATAATTTCTGAATATGTCATAGTGGTATATATAGGGAGGTAAATTATGATGAGTATTTGGATAGAACGCAACCGAAATTTTTATGTCCCTAAAAGATTCTATGTCGGTTAAAATATCTAATTCATCAGGTTATAAAATGTTTCGAGATAAAATATTAAGTTTGGAATTTTTTTGTTCTTTTTAAATGAGATTTATAGTATTTCTATCCTGCATTAGTAATTATATGGTCGTCATCCAGTCTTTTAGCGGTTATTTTCCTAAACTTAGAATAATTTTTACCCCCTCTAATTTATTTATTCCCCTATGGTTATTTTTGATATGTTCCTTTTCGATTTCTTCGGCCTAGAATGTTTTGTCCGTAATATCTTCGAGTAACTTTTTACATCTTATAATTTTAAATTCTTTATTGCTAAAGAGTAGATAAGCTATGTCACTCCAAAAGCAAAGATCACATGTATTTGAAAGGGGGCAAAATTCAGATATTTTCCAGTGTGGCCGTTGTAGCTAAACTTTGCGGTACATGCTAATGTACTAAACTGCAAAGCTTTTTCCATTGTAAATTATACTACCATGAAATGAAAAAAGCTTTTTCTAGGAAAATTACATATCCATACATACACTTTATCATAAGGGCAGTACGGAGAAAAAAAATGCTAAAGAAAAACCTCATATAAACTAAATAAAAACAAAAAGGAAAAAAAAAAAAAAAATTTAAAAATATAAATTAAACCTATGCAGATTTTTTTTTACAGCTTTTTCTTGAACGATTTAATGTTAACTAGATTTATTACATTTCGCATGTAGAGTAGATTTACTACATTAAAAGCATTATTTGTAGATTAAAAATGAATTGAAGTCTTACCAGAAATTATATATAAATCCTAGTTTTTACTAATTAGGAACATTTATGAATTATGAAAAGAAAATTTATTGATGTGTAATAATTGTACAGATATACATACATAGTTATATTAACTCAATATAGTGCTATTATAAGTTTTTGATTTATGCTAGTAAAGTTTTTGTCATAAGAAAATGTGATTATAGTAGTTTAAAAAAAAAAAAAAATAAAACAAAAAAACAAAAAAAAAAAAAAAATATATGAATAAATGTACTAAATCTACTCTACATTTTTCTACGTATCATAAATAATATTATTGCGCTTTCAATTTGCCGCCGGCAAAACATAAATTTTATATTTGTTAAAAGAAAAAACTATTGATTATAATGGATCATGTGGCTTTTTCAATCACAAATTTTTTGATTATTTTTGTTTATATTTTTGTTTTTGCTTTAAACTTTTATCACGGTAGATGTAATACAAAATGTAGGAAAAGTAATAAAAATTTAAGTAGATATATGCATAAGTGATTGTTACCTAAAGTGTGAAACGCATAGTAATTAGAAACGTAAATATAATCGTATTAGTGAGCCTCTTATGAAATTTTTCATACAATATACTTTAAGCGCAATAGTTTAAGCACGTAAAAAATACAGAAATAATCATAATATAAAAACAGAAAATAAAAAAAAAAAAATAAATAAATAAATAAATAAATATTTATAAAAGGTTTAACAAAATTAATTTCCTGCTCTTACGCATGCGCATTATACTTATTCTTAATACAGACAACTAATTATTTCAAAACCACTTCCCCTTTAACAAAATCTCTCTTCTCTAATTTTGCGCATGCACATTGCATTACACATTATTATTATACATAATATGTACTTATAATGTACATACATATATTCTTATTTAACTATTTTTTGTTGTTTTTCGTATTTACAAACAAGGTACTACTTTGTATTTCAGATTTTTCGTAATAAATGAAGAGAATGAACAAAAAAATCATAAAATGTGAAACGTGTCTCCCTAAGTAAATGAATTGAATATGATTGTTAAAATACAATTTATGATATACCTATGTGTGATATAAAGCTTTTGGTATTTGAAAAATAAGATATATAGTTGTTTTAATAATTTACATTAAGAGCAAAATAATTGAGAAATAAAAATCCAAATTCAGATTATAACGAGGAAGATTATAGTTGCCCTTGTCAACTTTTAGATACGCGTGCATACCCACTATGGTGTATAAAATAAACCGTAATTTACTTCCCTTATACATTTAACTCATTACCCCATAATTTTGACGTAAAAAAAAAAAAAAAATTAACAAAAAAAAAAAAAAATCACAAAACAAAAAACAAAATTTTCATTCATTGTCCCATAACTTTAGCTTAAAAAAAAAAAAAAAAAAATTAACAAAAAAAAAAAAAATCACAAAAAAAAAAAAAAAAATTTTCATTCATTGTCCCATAACTTAAACTTAAAAAAAAAAAAAAAAAAAAATAAAAAAAAAAAAAAACAAAAAAAAAAAATTGGCCCACCCTAAAAGTCCGATGGTCCGAGTGATGTCCAACTTTGCCAAGTAACTTGCCCTATTAATTTACCTGCCCAATTTTAATTTTAACCTTGTAGCTTTATTAGATTCACAGTTATTGAATCGAAAACTTTGTATGGCAGCCCCCCGAAAATGGGGCCCTAACATTTTGAAACTTCATATAAGTGCTCGATTCATTATATAACTAACCGTGTGTAATTTTCAGCCTCGTAGTATAATTAGTTTTGAAGAAATTCATATTGGTGCAAAGAAGTTGTATGGCAGCCCCCCGTAAATGGGGCCCTAACATTTTGAAACTGCATATAAGTGCTCGATTCATTATATAACTAACCGTGTGTAATTTTCATCCGCGTAGTATAATTAGTTTTGAAGAAATTCATATTGGTCCAAGGAAGTTGTATGGCAGCCCCCCGAAAATGGGGCCCTAACATTTTGAAACTTCATATAAGTGCCGGAGTCATTATAAAACTAACCGTGTGTAATTTTCATCCCCGTAGTATAAATATTTTTGAAGAAATTCATATTGGTGCAAAAAAGTTGTATGGCAGCTCCTCGAAGCCTTGGTCCGATTTTAACCAAAAACAATAGGGAACCTAGAAATTGTCTAAAAATGACTTTGTGTGAATTTCAAGACTCTAGCCCTTTTAGTTTTTGAGTTATCGTGCTGACACACGGACGGACGGACAGACACACATAGCTAGATCGACTAATTTTTCGATTCTGAGCCGATACGTACCCTTGACACTATATCTAGCTCGTCTGGATCGATGCGTTACAAACGGAGGAGCAAATCTAATATACCCGATGTCATAAATGTATGCACGGGTATAAAGAGATTATAAAAATTGGTTTTGACTGTAACAAGAAAAAAAATTTCAGAGATATTTGATGGTAAAAAAGCTGTTTTTTTTTTTTGTATTTATGGTAAGAAGATTTTGATCAGTTTGCTGATTATTTATTTTAAAAAATCTAAACTTTACAAAAAATAAACAATTGCAATTCTTTTATGCTGATACTATTTTCATAAAAAATTTACAGGAATAATATTAATTTAAGTGTTTACGAGTATTTATTAAGAATTATATTTTTAAAGTTAGGTTTTAACTCTTTAAAACTTTTCGTTTATGCTTTAGTTACTTTACCTGTATAAAAATTTTATGTAACCATTTAGTGGAATGAAGAAGGACCAAAAATATATATTTCCATGTCATAATATAGCATGAAGTAAATTAGTTATACATATGACGTAAAAGATAAAAAGTAAGATTAAGTTTTAAAGTGTAAGATGCAGGCATCATTCAAATTTTTTGGTTAATTCTACTTGTTAATGGAAAATTATAGGTTTCTAACCAAATTTAAAACTTTCATTGTTGAACTTGACACATGAAGATATAGTTATTAATCAATATTTCTTATATTTCGTTAATATAATATTATGCACCTGTATAACAGCTATAGAAAAGTATAGGAAAAGCTTTGATCGTTGCATCAAACATAATCGCATCAAAATGTAATAATCGTATTGATACATGTAATTTCACAATTCTTGTTCTTCTTTATGCTTCTATATTGATACTCTCATTTCTGATCAAGTCATGTTTAAAAATATTAAGTCATGCAAGTCATGTTAGTAATAACTAGTAATATACAGTTCAAAATAATAATATGCAATGGCAGCATTGAAAAATAGATAATTAACACAAAAAATTAAGAATGTGTGAATGAGAGAAGAAACTGTTATTTATTTGTTAAACTAATGGAAAAAAATTAAGTTCCCTTAGAACCTTAGTCGTGACAAGTGGAAAAAAAAAAATTAAATTTGATTGTGAAAATTTGAAAAATTAATTATAATCTTGTAAAAACGGAAACTTAAAAAATATTTCCATTAACCTTATTAACAAAAAAAAAAAAAAAAATAATATACAAATAAATCTATATATTAAAACGAAAAACAAATCAAAACAATAATTAACATGGAAAACAGTAGCAGTGAAATTAATGTTAAAGATATGATTAAAGATGTTCAAAAAAATTTCGAAAAATATAAAGACGATGCGACTTTAATCGAAAATGCCATCAAAGAATGTTCCAGATATCTTCGAGTTTTGTGTGCCAAACTCAAAATCGCAAAAACTGTAGCTGAAAAACAACATTTTGGGAATGCTATTCATGTTTTGCAAAGCTACAGAACTAAAATGAAATTATTAAGGCTAAGGGGAGGAAGGCATAGCTCGTCAAAGTTATATAATAATTTTGTTAAATGGGAAAATGTACAATCATGCTTCAAGGGACGAATGAAAACCAGAATTATCATTAATCTTAAGCATAAAGAACCAGAAAGTTTTTTAAATGATTGTAAAAAGTTGTTTAAAACACGTATTAATAACGCACTCAAAAGAGATGACGCTATTAAAGTAAATGCACTTTTTTGTTCGGAGTTCATAAAAGCTAGTGGAAATGATGAAATATATGAAATAAAGTATTTGAACACCAAAAATGTAATTTTGTATAAAAACACTGACATCAATGCATTATTTTTAAAACATATTAGAGAAAAACTGCTTAAAAAATTGGAAGAATTCCAAGAAAAAGATAGTGGCTGGGCATTATCGGCTGTTCTTCATTTGGTTGTAATATTAACAAATTTACACCTATATTGGGATCATCTTTTGTAGAACTTCCTTCAGAAATCAAGAAGAAAGAAGCTTGTATAAATGTAAAGAATAATGATAATGCTTGTTTTGCTTGGGCGATTACATCAGCGTTATATCCTGTAATATATTATATCCTCAACATTATTAAATTTTAGTGGAATTCAATTTCCTGTAAAACTATGTCATATTCATAAATTCGAAAAACAAAATGAAGTTTCGGTAAATGTATATGGTCTCAAAAAATTGGGAAAAAATTATGTAGTTATTCCTAACTACTTAACTGAGAATAAAAAAACAAAACATACTAATCTTTTAATGATACAAAATAAATATTATGATGAATATGACAAACAAGATGAATCCAATGAAAATGGGGAAATGTATGAACCCATTAAATATCATTATTTTTGGATTAAAAGTTTATCTCGATTACTATCATCACAGCTAGCCAAAAACCGACATCAAAAATATTTTTTTGATAGATGCCTTCATTATTTCTGGACTGAAGAAAAGTTGAATACATATATGGAAGACTGTAAACTGTACAATAGCTGCAGAATAAGATTACCAACGCAAAAGGAAAAAAAATTGCAATTTAAAAATTATAAAAATAAAATTAGTGCTCCGTTTGTAATACACGCGGATTTGGAATGCTTATTAGAATCAACTGAAACAAAAAATAAGTATCAAATCCATAAACTTTGTAGTGTAGGATATTACGTTAAAAGCTCATATGACCGCAAGCTATCTTTTTATAAGAGCTATCGGGATGAAAACTGTATTGAATGGTTAACTAAAGAATTATTAAATTTTGCTGAGAATTTAACATCGATATTTCTTAACCCTTTACCAATGCAAAAATTGTTAGAGGATGAAGAAGCACTGTTCTTATCATATGAAGTGTGTTATATTTATGAAAAAGCATTTGATGAAAATAATATTAAAGTCAGAGATCACTCCCATTTAACAGGAAAATATCGCGGTGCTGCACATAATAACTGTAACTTAAATTTCCAAGACAGCCATACAGTTCCCGTCGTATTCCATAATTTAAGTGGATATGATTCTCATTTCATAATAAAACAGTTAGCAACAGATATAGAGGGTAGAATAAATTTACTACCAGTCAATAAAGAAAAGTACATTTCATTTACAAAAATTTTAAATGATTATCCTATAAATTTCCGCTTTATTGATTCCTACAGATTCATGGCAGCCGGTTTAGATACTTTATCATCGTATTGGAATAATTTGCCTGTTTTGAAATCAGAGTTTAAATATTTAGAAACTAATCAAATAGCATTATTAACTCGAAAAGGAGTCTATCCTTACGATTACTTTGATTCTTCAGATAAATTTTCTGAAAGCTCATTACCTCCTATTGATAAGTTTTATAATAAATTAAATGAAAGTAATATTAGTCAAGAGGAATATACGCATGCAAAAAATGTGTGGGATCAGTTAGGCATAAAAAATATAGAAGAATACTCCGATCTATATTTAAAAACTGATGTCCTTCTTTTAGCAGATGTGTTTGAACAGTTTCGCTCGAGTTGCATCAAGACATATAAACTAGATCCAGCTCATTATTACACCCTACCGGGGTATACTTGGGATGCAATGCTACTTTACACTAGAATAAATTTAGAGCTTTTAACTGATATAGATATGTTGATGTTTATAGAACGAGGCGTTCGTGGTGGTCTTAGCCAATGCTCAAAACGATATGCTAAAGCAAATAATAAATATTGTACAAACTATGACCCCTCTAAGCCATTAACATATTTAATATATGATGATATTAATAATCAATATGGTTGGGCAATGTCACAATTTCTTCCACATAACAACTTTCAATGGGTCGATAATGTTAAAAACTTTAATGTTAATGATATAGATGCGAACTCATCAATTGGTTATATTTTGGAGGTAGACTTAGATTACCCAGATTATTTACATGACTCACATTTACATGAGAAAAACTTATAAAAATTGATGAATAATGCTGTGCTTGGAAAAACAATGGAGAATGTAAGAAAACATAGCATAGTCAAGCTAGTTACTAAATGGTAGGGCCGAAATGTACCAGAATCGTTAATTTCCAAACCTGAGTTTAAAGCTTCAATTATTTTTAGTGAAAACTTATCTATAATAGAATTAAACAAAACAGAGATTTATTTCAACAAAACAATATATGTTGGAATGTGTATTCTTGAACTAGCGAAAACAACTATTTATAATTTCCATTATGATTACATGCTTCAAAAATTTAATTCCAATTGTTCTATATTATATACGATACAGATTCTTTAATTTATGAGATAGTGTATCCAGATATATATGAAGTAATAAAAAATGAATGTCACACATATTATGATACAAGTGATTATCCAAAAGATAATATTTGGGGAATACCTCAAGTAAATATAAAAGTAGTTGGTTTAATGAAAGATGAATTGAATGGGAAAATAATGACTGAGTTTGTAGGTTTAAGTTCTAAAATGTATGCTATTCGTGTAGAGAATAAAGATTAAATTAAAAAGTGTAAAGAAATAAAAAAATGTATAATTAAAAATAGAATAACTTTTGATGATAACGTCGAATGCTTGAATACAAGCAATGAAATATCAATAAAACAAAATTTAATACAATCTCAAAAACACGAAGTTAGTAGTATAATACAAACTAAAATTGCAATTAATTCAAAAGATGATAAAAGATACATTTCAAGAAACAATTATAAAACGCTACCTTGGGGTCATTTTAATATTATGGAATTAGATTAATGAAATATGTATATTATTATTATGAAATATGTATAATATTATTGCTTTTTAACTTTAATTTATTAGCATAAAATTATTAAATTTATTAAAAATATTTCTAATAAACACTTCTGTTTTGGATTCGTTTTATTAACAGCTTTGTTTATTTTGTGAATCATAAATAAGTTTTGATGCGATTTGATATTGTAGCAGCTTTCTTAAATTGTTATATATATATTATATTAAATTTTTTTAATGATTATACAAACTAATTGTTGTACCTATAGTATTAATTAAATAAAATATACTATAAATTAAAAACAAACATTTTTTCTTTTTCTTTTTGTTTTTCAGATTTCTGTTTTTTAGATTTTTGTTTGTTAAAGCAAGAGTGCTATAACTCCTATTTTCTTTCAGGTCATCTGAACGTCGCAAAATTGTTAAAGCTTTTTCAGTTAAATAAAAATTATTTAAACATATTAACTCATATGTTTTATTTTTTATTTGTTTACTATAGGCAAAGATAATGAATATAACTATATGTGCACTCTCATATAAAATTTTTTTTAAAAAATAAAACCCTAATATCATCATACATTCATACACGTTAAAAATTAAAAAAGCTTTTAAGAGAGTTAAAAATAAAAATAACTCACGTGACTATCGATTAATTATAGCAAAGAAGAACATTTGAGAGAGAATTTTTTATTTTCATTTTTTGGTATATGTATGCGAATACGTATACATTATTATTATTATGCGAACACGTATACATTATTAAATATTATTTTTTGTTGAATGAATTTTAATAGATTTCATTTTTACTTTATCAAAAGGTTTTTTTATGAATGATTGTGTATGGCTATTTTGTAATTTTAGAAAGGAAAATGTGAAAAAGAAAATCTGAAAAAAAAATATCTTGTTGAATTATAATTAAAAATTATAGAAACGGTAACAATAAATATTTTAATTCTTAACGTTTTAAATTATATACATAGGTAAATGTTTTTTTAATTATATACATATGTCTAATTCAAATTCACATGCACTTTTTTAAGTATTTCAGTTTTACTAAAATACATTTACATTATTTTTTGTTTTGAAAAAATCGAAATATATACGTGAATTTGAAAGATCATAATATATTATATGTACTCATTCGATGCCTCCAAACAATAATAATGTAAGTCAAGTTTGATATCACGATTAGAATATTTTTATAAATAACATTTTTTTGGTTTTAAGTATAATTACATCGAAACAAAATTAAAAAAAACAATTTTTTCCTTGTTCTATGCTTAGTTACGTCATTTTTAATTGTATATTTCTGTTAATCGAATGGTGTAGAGTGAACATTTTTGGATAAGAACAATGTAAGCCTACTTACATTAGCATTTTTAAGAGAAATAAAAAATAATAACCCGTAAAGAACGTCATAAGTCTTGAAGATCACATAATAAAATTGTTTTAAATATTTTTCAAAGGTTTTTTAAATTTACATTTAAAATCGTGAATTTTTAATTCTATTCTTAATGAACTCTTAATAAAATTTGTATTCTTAATTTATTCCTAATAAAATTGTATTCATAATTTATTTAAAAAATAACAAATATATATAATAAAATATATTTCAGACTTACATCGTTATATAATTCATAAATCGTATTTATTCATAGTTCAAAATTTTTATTAAAAAAATAAAGTCAACAAAGTTTTTATTTTGTTTTTGTTTTTTTTTTTTTTTCGTTGTCTGATTTTTATTTAATAATGAATAGAGTATAAAGCTTTAAGCTTTTTTTTCTTTTTATTTTAAAGAGCTTGAATTTTAAGGTTTTTGTTTTTTATGGACTGTGAATATAACTAGATGCATATTAATTATCTTTGCTAGAGGTACCAAAAACAATTAACCTATTTTTATTTTTCAGTCCTTACGGCAAGATTATATATGTAGATCAGACATAGCAATAAGTATATACTTTCAGAATCATTCTAAACTTTCAGTTCTTTATTATCATTTTTATTATTTTATTATATAGCATTCTTAAATAATACAAAGATTCAAGTATTCAACTATAGTCATAAAACAGGTAATGTTACTACGTATTACACCATGATCATTGAACTTTTGTTTTCTTTCTTTATGTAAAGGTACACTCTACACATCTTCTTTACCAAGAATTATTATTTTTTTTCTTGTTATCTATAATTCGTATATTTAAAACAACCTTTTTTTTTTTTTTTTTTTTAAACACAGAAAACTGGTTTACTTTTAAGGAATTTACATTTTTTTTTCTCGATGCATTTTATATTACATAATTCTTATTGGCATTTTCTTTTCATTCATATCAAAATATTAATAAAAATAAAATACCCTTTGCTATACCTTCAAATGAGAAATTTTTTTTTTCTCTTTTCCATTTATAATTATAAAAATTATTTTGCTTACTACTTTTTCATGTGCACCTATTACTTTATACAAAGTAAACAAACTTGTTTATTACGAGTTAACCAACTTACTGGTGCCCTACTTCTGGGGGGGACTTGGTCAATAATCAAAAATGTAGGTCAATATGTCGTGCAATATTGGTAGGCGTTGCGATATGGCATGATTTTTTCCCACGACGAACGTTCAGTTTAACCAGCTATAGGTATAAAAATTATTTTTATAAAAGTATAAAATATGAAATAATGTGTATATGCAAAGATTTTTATATCTGATTTTTTTATTTCATATTATATGCGTTAAATGAGAATTGGAATCAATTGGAATAATATGGTTATAAATCAATAAAAATTCTCTATTATTTTTCTATTTTCGTAACAACAAATTTTAAACTGATTTTAAGTTTTGAATTTTGTATAACTTGATAATTGCAGAGGATTTTAAAAAAGTTTTTTTTTATTGTCGGCTACTAATTTTTAGAAAATATTTTTTAGTATTAAGGTATTTAAATTTCCTGGGTAGCTGAAACTTTACAATAAGATAATGTTTTTTTTTATGTAGTAAAAAATCAAATATTCAAATTTCCTGGGTATCTGAAATTTTAAAATAAAATATTTTTTTTAAATTATAAATAGTTTTTTTTTTTTATAAATAGTTGCCGCTGCCATTATCGACTTCTCCGGTATCTATAATATCCTCGATAGCTATTTTTTCCTGTTTAATTTTTGTTTTTACTTTAGCAATTAACATTTGATCATTTATATCTAGCTTTAACGTTGGAGATGGTGTAGTTATCCTAATGGGATAAATTGGCGGTGCAGGTACTACAGCTCGCTCTTAATTCTTTTCCGTTTTGTTGGGGTATTGTGATATCGTTCATGATTAACGTAAAATTGACCCCCAACATAAACTACTCCTCCATTTATTACCGTATCTTTATAACTCAAGATATCCTTATAATTAATTTCCCGCACTTCTCCAATAACAACCTTTGCGGTGATAATAAGTAAAATAAAAAATTGCGTCTTCATCATGACTGGTTGTAACGTTAAAATGATACTGTTTATTAAAACTATTAACGTTTTATATACAATTTTTGATTACCCTGCATTTTTTATATTTAAAATATAATATAATATAATATAAATTAATTTAGGTTTTAATATTATCAATTATCAAGTTATACAATGAAACAAAGAAAAAAAATGTTTTTTTTATTTTTTTTTATTTATAAAACTTCAGAAAGTTCATATAAGTTTTCATATGAATGTAATTTTATAGAAATGCTGTGAAATACAAAATTAATTCAATATAAAATACAATGTAAACCGCTGTATATATAGTATTCTCTAATATTGTAATTTTGTTACACGTTTTAGAAATTAAATTAATATTCAATAATAATGAAATTAAAAAATAATAAATATTAGAAAAGGTTAAAAGTTATCATTTTCAATTTATATAGATGATTTACTAATTTATAATTTAATAATAACTAAAATTAAATATGAAATCTATCAATATTCAAAAACTGATAATAATATAACTTTGTTATACATTTTTAGTAATTTCTTATCAATAATAATATTAAACAAGTGATGAAAAAAAACCAAGGGTTTTTAAAAAAGCACATTTTCAAAATTATATTGTATTACATACTGAGTTTAACTTTGGAAATATTTACTTGGAAATAGTTACAACTGACTTATAAAATTAACTGCTAACAGTAAATTTTTTATTTAAAAGTTGTTATAGGCCTTTAATGGGGAAGGTTGCCAAATTTCTCAAGAATCTAACTTCAACTCCCCCCCCCCCCCCCCTTCCTCATCCTCTAATTTTTTAGGTTCTAGGAATTAAATTGTGAATTACACAAAAATTTGGAATTTTACTTAGAATTTTATTATCTAAGCAAAAATGGGTAAAACTGAGAGACACTTTCTTCAATTTAAGGAACCCCTTTTAAATTTAAGAAAAACCTTTAACATATGTTAAAATATAATGTTGGACCTTTAAATTTTGTATATTAATAAAAAAATAATTGGGCAGGTATTTAAGTTACAGGTGCTTAAAAATAGCATAATTTCAATTTTCGGGCCCTTATAGCTCCTAAACAGGGGGCTTGACAAAAAAATTTTGTTAACTGGTTCCTACTAATTTCTGAGTATCTAACTTCTCCCAAAATTTCAAGATCCTAGCTTGAACCGTTTAGAAGATCTGTGGGGCCAAAAATTTTACAAAAATTGAGTTTTATATAACGGTAAATTTTGGTACCGTATGGCAACCCTATACATTTAAGCGACATATTTTTGTAAAGCCTATAAAAGCAGCTCTCTAGTACCGTTTTTCGATTGAAAATAAACCTAACAGAACTCTTGTTATATCAATTTAAATATAGGGCTTTTTTGGAATTTTCAGGGGCTGTAACTTCGTCACCCTTCAAAATTAAGAAAAACCTTTGACACATGTTGAAATATAATTATAGAGCTTTGAATTTTGTATATCACTAAAAAAAAATTTGGACAGGTATTCAAGTTACAGGTGTTTAAAAATAGCAAAATTTCAATTTTCGAGCCCTTATAGCTCCTAAGCATGGGGCTGGACAAAAAAATTTTGTTAACTGACTCTTACTAATTTCTGAGTATCTAACTTCTCCCAAGATTTCAAGACCCTAGCTTGAACCGTTCAAAAGATATACGTGGTCAAAAATTTAGCAAAAATTGAGCTTTGTGTAATGTTAAATTTTAGTACCGTATGGCAACCCTAAACATTTTTCTTGTAAAAATTTATAAAGTTTATGAAACCAGCTATCATTTGCCGTTTTTAGATTGAAAATATATGTAACAGAACTCTTGTTATAACAATTTAAATATAGGGCTTTTTCCAACTTTGGGGGGGTGTAGCCCCGTAACAGGTGGGGCTACAGAAAAAAATTCTTCTACGAAATTATTTTTTTTGCAAAAACTATCCATGGTTAAAATTTCTTTTCTCTATTTCAAACGGTGTAAAAGTTTTTGTAAACATACGGACGGACGGACGGACGGACGGACAGAGTGAAGCTATATAGGCACATTTTTACAAAATTTTTTGAAAATGTGCTAAAAATAAAATCAATTAAATCCGTATTAATATTAAAAGATAAAGATGAAGAAAATAAAAAACGTTTTTTATGTAGATGCTTATTCTACTTATTATAAAAAAAATATATATATATATATATATATATATATATATATATATATATATATATATATATGTATATATATATATAGATTTTACAACTTCGTCTTTCATAATATTATTTAGTTTGTTAAATTTCTTTAAAATAAACCAAAATGTTTTGTTTTCAATAATAAACGTTAACAAAGTGACCTTACATCAGTCTGTGGATAATATTGTTATATATTTCTAATTGTGATGTATGATAAAACTTTAAATGATCTTAACTGAAATGATATATTTATTAACCCTCACCATCAGATAATAGAAAAATTATATGAATTTATAGGAATCCTCTTACATCATTTCATTGTTTTATTTTTCAACTTTAAAAAACAATGTAAACAAGGTTAGCATTTTGTTTAATTCAAATAAATTTAAAATCTCTGGAGATCTAGACAATAAAATCAATGTTTGCATACAATACCTTATAGCCAAAATAAAAACAATTTGCATTATTCACAATACAGTGCCAACTTATATTTAGAAAAGATGATTTAGATCTTTTAATCTTCTACATATTACAACTTTCTTGAAAACAGACATTTGATATCATTAAATTACATTTAAAAAAAATGTTTTGTTGTTGTTATATTACGTAACTTAACCCTTGATTACTTTTTTGCATTCTGATGATCTCATCAAATTAATTTGTATTTCACAACATTTTTATAAAAATATATGAACTTTCTGAAGTTTTCAAAAAATGAAAAAACATTTTTTTCTTTGTTTCATTGTATAACTTGATAATTGATAATATTAAAACCTAAATTAATTTATATTACATAGTGATGATATTATTTTTTTTTTGTTTTTAACTAATATAATTACATTTTCTTATCACAAAAACTTTACTAGCATAAATCAAAAACTTATAATAGCACTATATTGAGTTAATATAACTATGTATGTATATCTGTACAATTATTACACATCAATAAATTTTCTTTTCATAATTCATAAATGTTCCTAATTATTAAAACAAGGATTTATATATAATTTCTGGTAAGACTTCAATTCATTTTTAAGCTACATATAATGTTTTTAATGTAGTAAATCTACTATACATGCGAAATGGAATAAATCTAGTTTACATTAAATCGTTCAAGAAAAAGCTGTAAAAAAAAGTCTGCATAGGTTTAATTTATATTTTTTTAAATTTTTTTTTTTTTCCTTTTTGTTGTTATTTAGTTTATATGAGGTTTTTCTTTAGCATTTTTTCTCCGTACTGCCCTTATGATAAAGTGTATGTATGGATATGTAATTTTTCTAGAAAAAGCTTTTTTCATTTCATGGTAGTATAATTTACAATGGAAAAAGCTTTGCAGTTTAGTACATTAGCATGTACCGCAAAGTTTAGCTACAACGGCCACACTGGAAAATATCTGAATTTTACACTCTTTAAAATACATGGGATTTTTGCGATCGGAGTTACATAGCTTATCTACTCTAAGGTAAGCCTTATTTTTAAAAGTTTCATAAAATTTAGAGAAGAAAAATTCGTCTTCAATTAAAATTGCATTAGTTTTTGTAATATTAAAATAATTATGCATTAAAGTTTTGATCGTTTCATGGTCTAGAAATTTGGTAAAGATAGTTTTCCGATTTTTGTTAAATAGTTTTTCTGTTTTGATTTTAAGAGAGCCGGAATTGATTTTTTCGATGATAATTTGATTTTTGTAGAAGTTTAATGGGCATTTGGTTTCTGTTATTATAGTTTCTTCGGTTTCTCGTTCTTCTACATGATTTATAATGACTCTAGATAAAGCATCTGCATTTCCGTTTTGTACCCCTTTTTTATATTTTATGACATAGTCATATTTCGAAAGTCTAAGTCTCAATCTTGTCAATTTAGAATTCGGTTCTTTGATTCAGAACAACCAAGTTAAGGGTTTATGATCGGTTTCGATGACAAATTTTCTTCCAAATAAATATGGACGGAAATATTGAGTTGATCATACTTTGGTGAGTAATTCTTTTTCGATGGTGCTATAATTCTGTTCATGTCCGTTAAGAGTACGGCTTGCATAACAAATAGGATGATTATCTTGTGAAAGAATAGAGCCTAAAGCGTTACTAGCATTGGTTTGCAGAGTAAATTGCTTGCTAAAATTAGGGTAAACTAGTGTGGGGTCATTAATTAGTAATGTTTTTAATATTTCGAAACTATCTTTGTATTCAGGATCATTTATATTTAATTAGTATCCCTTTTTAAATATTTCGTCATAGGCTTTGCGATTTTTGAATAATCTTTAATAAATTTCCGGTAATATCCAGTAAGCCCTAAAAGTTGTTTTATTTCTTTTGCCGATTTTGGCAGAGGAAAATTTTGGACGCATATTATTTTTTACGCATTGGCAAAACTTTATGCCGTCGCTTGTAACTATATGACCGAGAAATTCGGTTTCCCGTTTTAAAAGTTCAGACTTATCCAATTGTAGTTTAAGATTCGTATCCTTAAGTCTTTGGAAAACCTTAGTTATCGACTCTAAATGTTCTTGTAACTAAGCAATACTAAGCAAATTTTGTTAATATAATCTTACAAAACATCATTCATTAACCGTTGGAAAGTAGCAGGAGCTTTTTTTTTTTTCGTAGAAATTCGTAATGTCCATCTTCAATGTTAAAAGCAGTTTTACATGTGTCGTTTTCTGCTATTTCCCGCAGTCCTTAGCGAGATGCAAGGTTGTGAAATATTGACATCTCCCGCGTTTTTGAGTTTGATATAGGGTAATTGTCGTCTATAGTTACCTCATTTAACTTGCGATAATATATGACAAGTCTCCATTTAGCTTTACCACTTGCATCTGTTTTTTTCGGTACCACCCATACTGGTGCGGAGTAGGGTGATTTACTCGGTCTAATTATATTGTCTTCCAAAATTTCTTGGATTTGACTTTGTACTTCATTCTTATGAATGTACGGGTATCTATAGGTTTTTACTGATATTTGTGCATGTTCGATAGTTCGAATTTTATGCTTTATAGCATTTGTGAAAGTAAGATTCGTATTTTTTTGATAAAATATACAAGAAAATCTCTTAATTATATTTAGGAGTTTTTCTTTCTCTTCCGAGTTCAAGTGGGTAGTTCCGATTTGTTGAGATAATGGTAATTCCATTCTCTCTACATTAAAATTCGAACCGATTATATCCCCTGGAATTTTTTCTTTATATTTAATAATATTTTCTTTATTATTATTTTTTTTAATATATTTTGATTTCCCTAAATTTACATAATTAGTAGTATTTTCTTTCTTAATATCTTTAATAGTTTTCGATTCATTTCTTTTAATTATTTTTTCTTATTTTTGCTCTAATTTTATGTGAGAATTATTTATTTTGTTTTCAGATCCTACTATTATTAATTCCTAAGCTGTTATTTCTAAGATCAATTTTAGCATTATATTTTCTTAATATGTCGTTGCCTATTAGACCATCATATTTATCATTAAATTACATATTAAGAATTTGATTCTTTCATCCTAATTCGGAAAATAGTGTAACGCGAGCTTTTGTATTTATGGTTATTTGATGTTGTAGTGTTTTAACCATAATTGGTTTAATTGATGTATGCCATTTAGGATGATAAAGTCCTGGGTTTATAATGGAATTAATTGCCCGTGTATCGATTGTAAATTTAAGTTGTGTTTTTTTTATTGTCCTACTATATAGGGTAAGTTTCCTCCGAGGCTGTCAATAAAAAATTTTCTTTAACTTGGGAGTTATTGATTTCCGATGTGTTATTTATAATTGTAATTTCCATTATTATTGTAACTCCTATATGGATTTTGGGCATAATTATTATCATTGTTATTGTTATTATTATAGTTATTACTATAGTTGTTACTTTAATTATTATTATTTCGAGACCTAAAGTTAAAATTATTTGATCTCCTCTGAGTTTGATTAAAGTTCGTTTTTTGATTATTATTTGGGGTTTATTGTTATTACTATAATTTCGCGAATTATGGTTGTTGTTGTTATTATTATAGTTCCCAGAGTTATTGTTATAATTATTGTATTTTCGAGAACTATTGTTATTGTTATTTTGACCACGATTTGGTGACCGCATGACCAGACTGGAATAGTATTTCCACTGCGTTCTCTGTGGTGGTACGATTCCTACATGCCAGAATTGTTCTCATCGGTTCTGGTATTTTATTCTTAATTATAATTAATTGGCCGCAGCCCTTGGTCCTAGTACCGTTATCGTTTTATTGTTTAATGCTCTTAACTTATTTTTTATTTCGTTGTAGAAGTCTACATTACAAGTTTTATATGTTATAGCCCTTATTTTTTCATATAAATCTTTTCCTTTCACCGAAGTTGTTTTGTAATAAAGTTTTGATATCTGCCCAAGAGATTGCTTGGCAGTTTATCTCTATCATTTCTCTAGCCTTACCCCGTATTTTACTTTTGATTATGTCCGAGAATATAGTTTGCGATAGGGTATCGTATGTTCCCAGTATCGGGTGTACTCTATCTACCAAATTAGTAAAGGTTTTTAAATCTCTACTGTCTCCGTTGAATTCAGGTCGTCGGTCTAGATATTGTAACGCTTCTATTGTTCGTTATTGTAAAATATATGTATATTATAAATTAATTAACTAAATATTATATTTTTTTCAAAAACGAAGGAATTTGATTGAGGGAAGACGAAAGAATTTTATTATATAACTTTATACTTGAATAAAAAGAATTATTTTATATTTATAAAAAACAAGCTTAAATAACTTACTGTGTATATAGTGTAATAGGTTATTTATTAGCAAATCTGTTGCTGCTGTTGCTTGTTGGGAATTTGTCGGTGTTATTCGCTTGCAGGCCCTGATCTCGCCCAGCTTACCTTTTTAGTGCTTTCTGAAGTTTGTTGATACTTCAAATGGTGTTTACCATTTTTTATCTTGTTGAGATTGTACGTTGTCGTTGCATGTTTTCTTATTTTCAATTGGTTTAGTCACTATTATATGCTTTTTGTTTGTAGTTTTTACTGCTCAGGTTTTAAATGTTTCACGGGAGTTTATAGTTTTTATTAAAACGTTTTTAGTGAAAAAAACAGCATTTATTGAATATGCAATCCTTTATTATTTGAATTATAGTTCTTTTACTAATTAATTTTTTACTGGATTGTTTTGTTTTTGCTTATTGAGATCACTATCACCGTCATCCTTTTTTTTTAATAAATTTAATTAATTCTAAATTATTTTAGGTATATATCTTTTTTTCTTTTTTTAACAAAAATTTCTCTTAATAACTTTAGTGTTAAAAAAAACAACTAAAGGAACAATCAGTCGTTGCAACCGACTTAGAAATACCCTACACCTATTTGGATCAAATTTAATGACATATCCATAAATCATTTTAACACCATAAAAGCTATTATTAATTTGATTGTAAGATATAGCTAACCAAATTAACTTTATAACAGAAAAAACATTTTCTAATTACACTATCTCTTAAAAAATATTACAAATTCTTACTAATATATCTTTTTAATAATAGTAAAAAACAAAAAACTTGAAATAAATGAAATATATTTATTCCAATTCAATTACAAAATGAAAAAATTCTAATTATTAAATTTTGTGATAAAAAGCTAATCAAAGCATAATATATTTAATAACCCAAATTTTCCAAAATTGCAATTATTTTAAATGGTTAGTTTATATACCTAATAGAAAAGCTAATAAACGCAAAATATGCAATAAATGTATTTCTAAAAAACAATTACAAATTTAGACCTTTTCATATAATTCATTTAAATATAAAAATAAATTTTACATAAATGCAGCAAGTACATTAAGTCTAAATTTCGGGGACACATAGGAAATAAGAAATATATTCTTTGGCTTCGAAATTATACTCGTTCGGCCTCAAAACGATCAAAAGCTTCTAGAATCCGAACACATTGACCAAACTCGACCAGAACCAATTCCCATAGTACTTTCAATACTAGCAACCTAGAGTATAAATTTCATCAAAATACCGGCGTTATTTTTTGAGTTATGGTGTTCTTATACCCTACACCTATAGAATAGGTAAAGGGGTATATTAACTTCGGTATGGTGTTTGTAACCACCTAAAGGAAGCGAGCTAGATATGGAAAAGTATATATATTTGTGATCAGCGTGACCTCCTGAGTCGATATAACCATGTCCGTCCGTCCGTCCATCCGTCCGTAGGCACGATAACTCAAAATATAATGGAGCTATCTTGATGAAATTTTAATTGTAGGTTACTAGGACTGAAAGTACGGCGGGGATTGCATATGGGCGAAATCGGCCCATGGGTTCGGATTCTGGACGTTTTAATCGATCGAAGGGCTGACGAACATATATAAAAAATCCCGATAACTCAAAAACTAATGATGCTATCTTCATAAAATTTGTGCTCTAGGTTACTAGTAATGAAACTGCTTCGGGGATTGCGAAAGTTCGGGGTTGGACCATAAGTTCGGAACCTAGAACTTTTTGACCGAATTTAGGCTAAACGAGCATAATTTCGAAACAAATGAAGATAGAACCTCCAAATTTGGTATCAGGGTGTCCCTTCCTATTTCCTTAGTCTCTATGAAATTTGAGCAGAATTGGAATAGTGGGTGGGGACCAGCCACCCAGTTCCGAGGGCCGTAAAGCATATTTCGAAATTAATAAAGATAGTAACTTGAAACAAATGTAGAAGCTTCAAATTTGGCACATGGGTGTTCTTTATTATTTCCTGCGTGTCCCTCTAATTTTGGATCAATTGGAGTGGTGGTTCAGTACCTCTCTTAGACCCCTCAATGTGTAAAAGCTTATCATCGAAATTAATAAAACTAGTAATTTAAAATTAAGATAGAACGTTCTAATTGTGTACAAAGGTTAACTAGTATTGAAAGTATGACGGGGACTGCATATGGGCGAAATCGTACCATGATTTCGGGTTCTGGAACCCTTGAGGGCTAACAAACATATATCTTAACAAGTAAAGAAACAGTCAGTCAATGCAACCGACTTAGAAATACCTTACCTTAATATATGGTGTTTTTGATATTTTTGAATCAAAAGTTTGATATTTTTTGAACCAAAAATTTTCTTCTAAGTTTTATTAAATTTTTTCTTCATTTTCTCTTAAATATAAATAAATATTCTAAGATTATATTAAAATTTTTTAGACATTTATGTTTTAAACATTAGACTTTTATGTTTTGTAAACTTTATACAAAGAAATATTCCGAATATTAAATAAAAAATAAAGAATATATTAAATTAAAATAAATAATATTTTTTATTAGAGAAGTTAAAACATTTTTGTATAATTATCAAAAATTGTAAGTACGACTGAGAGCAAGCAAGAATTTTTCTTTGAAAGAAATTTTGTTAATTTTTCAAGAAAATAAGCGCATATTCACCCAGGATTTACTTTTATATTTACAAATATTTTTAATTATTAAATTTTTATAATTTAGATACTTTAAAATCTTTAATATAATTAACGTTCAGTATTTTTCAAAAAATTTGATAAAATGACAGGTAATCTCGAATCTTATATCAGATATTAGCTAAACTTATTTTAAAAAAACGAGAAATTTTTTTTTGTTGTTGTTTTACTTTGATTACAAACTTTCTCGTTTTCCCCTTTCTTTTGAATAAATTTCCTTTTTAAACAATTAAACAAAAATGAAACAAGAAGGAGAAACGGTGTTTTTAATGTCATCCACCCCAGAAAATTTAATTTCAAATCTGAGTCCAATAAGGGAGAATAAACTTTAGCGAATCGATCAGAGAGATAATTCAATACGAGAACAGAAAACTTATAAGAGAGGCTACCATCAAAGTTTACATCAGGAAATTTACAAGAGGAAGAAGAAGAAAGCGAACGGGAGGTCTATATTCATCATGACGACAACCTTGACGACGCGGACCAAGTTCCGAACATCATGAGAGAAATAGATTTTTTCTCCGGGGATGTAAGATCGTATGCGTCTTGGAAAAAAGGAGTAGAGGAACTACTAAAAATCTTTGATCATCTGAAAGGCACATCGAGATATTATGGGATACTCAGAACCATAAGAAATAAAATTAAGGGCGATGCAAACACAACATTGGAAGCACACAACACATTTTTGAATTGGAATAGCATTGTGAAGTATTTAAATCGACATTATGCCGACAAAAGAAGCATGAGGACGTTAGAGAACCAACTAACGATGATGAGACAAGGCAACCAATCAATTGAAGAATTCTACAAGGAGGTCCATAGGCAACTCAACCTAATATTGGAAAAAGTAAATTCAATGGAATTGCCAAGAGATGCCGTGATTTGTATAGCCCAAACACAGAACTAGGGCATATGATGCATTCATTAATGGGTTGAAGGGGGAACTATCGCCTGTGTTATTGGACATGAAAGAGCTTAGCGACTTACCGGAATTTAGGCTTTAAAGGCTTTGGAATTGGCTCTGAAAATAGAAAACAGGCTTAAAAGGAAACAAAGTTTGACTTGAAATTTTGCACAAATGTTCCTCTTAGCAACCGGAATTAGTTGTATAAATTTGGTTGGAATGAATTAACCCAATTCGGCGAGGCGGACTTCCAAAAATTTTGTGTTCCTGATTTGTGTTGTTCCTGAATTTTAAAGTTGGTTTTGAAATCGAAAAGAGAAACAGACACAAATTTTTGTTGAGTTCGGTTAACCCGGTTGAGCACGAGGGCGCAATGAAGCTTTTTCAATGTTTTTGATGTCGAGCCGAAACAGTTTGACCGATTGATTAGAAATTTTGCCCAAATCTTCCCCTTCGCAGACGGAGTTAGTTGTATAAAGTTGGTTGGAATATATTACCCATTTCGGCCTGGCGGGCTTCTAATAATATTTCTGTTTCTGATTTGTGTCCAATTTTGCAGGTTGATTTTTAAGTTCAAAAGAGTGACTGACATAAATTTTTGTTGAGTTCAATTAACCCGTTTGGGCACGAGGGGCAATGAAGCTCTTTCAATGTTTTTGATGTCGAGCCGAAACAGTTTGACCGATTGACTTGAAATTTCATACAAATGTGCCTCTTAGCTAACGGAATTAGTTGTATAAAGTTGATGGAATATATTACCCATTACCCATTGTGTCCAACTTTACAGGTTGATTTTGCACTTCAAAAGAGAGGCGGCAAACATTTTTAATTAAGTTCGATTAATCCGTTTTCCACGACGACACCATGAAGTTTTTTATTGAAAATATAAATTTTATTTGATTAAACGATTAACTTAATTTTAATCGAAAATTTTATACCAGCATTTAAATTCTACCAGGTTAATTTGGTTTT
This sequence comes from Dolichopus griseipennis, assembly GCA_963082915.1. Classification (NCBI taxonomy): domain Eukaryota; kingdom Metazoa; phylum Arthropoda; class Insecta; order Diptera; family Dolichopodidae; genus Dolichopus; species Dolichopus griseipennis. The sequence goes on along the minus strand of OY720441.1, from coordinate 159,463,207 downwards.
GACCTGTTTACGCGTTTTGCTCAAAGATTCAATGAAATTTTTAAATTTTTGTTATTAACGCAAGTTAACCTTTATTCCAAAAGCTCACTTAATTAATAAGACAATTTTTGCAAGAGCTGAATGAGATAATATTAATAATAATAAAAATAAATCTAATAAAGAATCCGAATAATAATATCCTTAAATTTAAATAACATAACATTTTCCATCTCTACATTTTTTCGTAAGTCTTTGTTTTTAATCTACTTTGCAGTTGTTGTTCCTTAAAAAGAGATTTCAGTGTAAAATTACAGTTTTTTTTCTAATAAAATCTAAAAATCAAAAAATTCAATTTCGTATATGTAGTAGTCGATTAAACCTCCGACTATATTTTATTCAACCTTTGGCAATTCAAGTAAACTATTATTGACATAGTATAATGACATAATGCCATATTTAGTGTAAGACTGTAAGGGTATAATAATACTTATGTGTAAACTAGGAATTTCCGGGTGCACGTTGCTCCGCCTCTCAATGGAGTTTTAATTTAAGTTGATGTTATCGAAAAAGTTAACACAATTATTACACATGTTAATTTTTAAATGTAGTAAAGCAATTTTTTTAAAACAACTTTTTTAGGATTATTCTAGCAATTTTTAATTTATATTTAAGAGCAAAAAATCCATAAATCTGTAAAAATCTGCTGTGCTGCAATGGGCTAAAGGAACTAAACAAACCTTTTTTGGGCATTTGACCAAGTAATATTTCGTAATATCCTTCCAAAGCTATTTTTTGGACAATTGTGGGGGCGGCATGGGCCAACGTATTCCAAATATAAAAAGCCGTTGGGCCGCAATGTGTTAATGAAACTCCACAAACATTTTTTCAGGCTTTCTTTTTAACCAAAGCAGTACTTCGAAAAAATTGACCAAAACTAGCTTTTTATACCCTACACCTATAGAATAGGTAAAAGGGTATATTAACTTTGGTATGGTGTTTGTAACCACCTAAAGGAAGCGAGCTAGATATGGACAAGTATATATATTTGTGATCAGCGTGACCGCCTTAGTCGATATAGCCATGTCCGTCCGTACGTCTGTCCGTCCGTCCGTCCGTCCGTCCGTAGGCACGATAACTCAAAAAATAATGAAGCTATCTTGATGAAATTTTAACTGTAGGTTACTAGGACTGAAAGTACGGTGGGGATTGCATATGGGCGAAATCGGCCCATGGGTTCGGATTCTGGACCTTTTAATCGATCGAAGGGCTAACGAACTATATAAAACATCACGATAACGCAACAACTAATGACGCTATCTTCATCAAATTTGTGCTGTACGTTACTAGTAATGAAACTTCTGTGGGTATTGCGTAAGTTCGGGATTGGACCATGCGTTCGGAACCTAGAACTTTTTGATCGAATTTAGGCCAAACGAGCATAATTCCGAAGCAAATGAAGATAGAACCTCCAAATTTGGTATCAGGGTGTCCCTTCCCATTTCCTAAGTGTCTTTGAAATTTGGGCCCCATTGGAGTCAGGGGTCGGGGACCAGTCACACATTTCCGAAAACCTTAAAGCATATCTTCAAAATTAATAAAAATAGCAACTTGAAAAAATGTAGAAGCTTCAAATTTGGTGTTCTTTACTATCTCTTGCGTGCACCCCAATTTGGGATCCATTGGAGTGGTGGTTCAGTACCCCTCTTAGACCTCCCAAGTTTTAAAAGCTTATACTCGAAATTACTAAAAATAGTAACTTAAAATTAAGATAGAACGTTCAAATTTTGTACAAGGGTTAACTAGTACTTAAAGTACAGCGCGAACTGTTTAAAGGCGAAATCAGCCCAAGGGCTCGGTTTCTGGACCTTTCAATCGGTTTCAGGGCTTACGAAAATATGTAAAAAATCACGATAACTCAACAACTAATGACGCTATCTTCATGAAATTTCTGCTGTAGGTTATTGGTAATGAAACTACGGCGGCAATTGCGCACGGTGAGGTTTGGACAATGGGTTCGGAACTTAGAACTTTTTGATGGAATTTAGGCCAAACTAGCATAATTCCGTAACCAATGCAGATAGAACCTCCAAATTTGGTATCAGAGTATCGCTTTCGATTTCCTTAGTCTCCCTGAAGTTTGAGCCCAATTGGAGTAGTGGGTGGGGACCAGCCACTCAGTTCCGAGGACCTTAAAGCATATTTGCGAAATTAATAAAGATAATAACTTGAAACAAAAGTAGAAGCTTCAAATTTGGCACATGGGTGTTCTTTACTATTTCCTGCGTGTCCCTCTAATTTTGGATCAATTGGAGTGGTGGTTCAGTACCTCTCTTAGACCTCCCAATGTGTAAAAGTTTATCATCGAAATTAATAAAACTAGTAACTTAAAATTAAGATAGAACGTTCCAATGGTGTACAAGGGTTAACTAGTATTGAAAGTATGACGGAGACTGCATATGGGCGAAATCGTACCATAATTTCGGGTTCTGGAACCCTTGAAAAGTTCAAGGGCTAACAAACATATGTCTTAAAAACACCATAACTCAAAAAATAATGCCGCTATTTTTATGAAATTTAAACTCTAGGTTACTAGTAATGAAAGTTCCATTGGAATTGGTTCTGGTCGAGTTCGGATAATGAGTTCGGAATCTAGAAGTTTTTGATCGATTTGAGGCCGAACGAGTATAATTTTGAAGCCAAAGAATATATTTCCTATTCCCTATGTGTCCCCGAAATTGAGACTTAATTGTAGTGGTGGTTCAGGGGCCTCCTAAGAAATCCAAAAATTCAAAAGCTTATCTTCGAAATTCATAAAGATAGAATGCACGAGGGTTCTTTCCTATGTCAGTTTTTATTTAACACTTTTATTTTTTATTTAACACTTTTATAATATTTTATAAATTAAAAACAAAACATTTTTTTAATAAATGATTACATTCCTTTTTTAAATTTTTATTATATCATATATTTTATTGAATTATTACCATAGGTTATATATAATTAAGACATTGTTAACGATACTTAAACTATGTTCAAAGGTACTTGTTGCATTTATGTAAAATTTATTTTTATATTTAAATGAATTATATGAAATATTATATTTTCGAAATACATTTATTGCATATTTTGCGTATAAGCTTTTCTATTAGGTATATTAAATAGCCAGTTTAAAATAATTGCAATTTTGAAAAATTTGGGTTATTAAATATATTATGCTTTGTTTAGCTTTTTATCACAAAATTTAATAACTAGAATTTTTTCATTTTGTAATTGAATTGGAAAAAATTAATTTTCATTTATAACAAGCTTTTTTGTTTTTTAATATTTTTAAATAAATAAATTAGTAAGAATTTGTAATATTTTTTAAGAGATAGTGTAATTAGAAAATGTTTTTAGTATTATAAAGCTAATTTGGTTAACTATGTCTTACAATCAAATTAATAACAGCTTTTATGGCGTTAAAATGACTTATCGATATGTCATTAAACTTGAACCAAATAGGTGTAGGGTATTTCTAAGTCGGTTGCACCGACTGACTATTTCTTTACTTGTTTACAATTTGCACGCTCCCGGGTAGGTAAATATGCTAGTTACTTGTAAATTGTATTTATTTGTCCAAATGGTAATAATATAGAAAAAGAGTTTTCTTCACCAATTGTAAATTAATCCACTAACCACCTAAAGGAAGCGAGCTAGATATGGAAAAGTATATATATTGGTGATCGGCGTGACCGCCTGAGTCGATATAGCCATGTTCGTCCGTCCATCCATCCGTAGGCACGATAACTCAAAAAATTATGGAGCTATCTTGATGAAATTTTAACTGTAGGTTACTAGGACTGAAAGTACGGCGGGTATTGCATATGGGCGAAATCGACCCATGGGTTCGGATTCTGGACCTTTTAGTCGATTGAAGGGCTAACAAACATATATAAAAAATCACGATTACTCAACAACTAATGATGGTATCTTCATCAAATTTGTGCTGTAGGTTACTAGTAATGAAACTATTTCGCGGATTGCGTAAGGTCGGGATTAGAACATGGGTTTGGAACCTAGAACTTTTTGATCGAATTTAGATCAAACGAGCATAATTCCGAAACCAATGAAGATAGAACCTCCAAATTTGGTATCAAGAAGTCTCTTCCTATTTCCTTAGTGTCTTGTAAATTTGGGCTTCATTGGAGTATTGGGTCGGGGACCAGCCACACATTTCCGAATTTAAAATTAATAAAGATAGCAACTTGAAAAAATGTAGAAGCTTCCAATTTGCCACAAGCGTGTTCTTTACTATCTCTTGCCTGTTCCCCTAATTTGGGATCAATTGTAGTGGTGTTTCAGTACCCCTCTTAGACCACCCAAGTTTTAAAAGCTTATAATCGAAGTTACTAAAAATGGTTACCTAAAATTAAGATAGACCGTTCAAATTGTGTACAAGGGTTAACTAGTACTATAAGTACAGCGCGGACTGTATAAGCGCGAAATCAGCCCAAGGGTTCGGAATCTGGACCTTTTAATCGGTGTCAGGGCTAACGAACATGTAGGTTATTGATAATGAAACTACGGCGGCGATTACGCACGGTGAGGATTGGACAATGGGTTCGGAACTTAGAACTTTTTTATCGAATTTAGGCCAAACTAGCATAATTCCGAAACCAATGAAGATAGAACCTCCAAATTTGGTACCAGGGTGTCCTTTCCTATTTCCTAAGTGTCTTGGAGATTTGGGCCCCATTGGAGTAGTGGGTCGGGGACCAGCCACTTAGTTCCGAGGACCTTAAAGCATATTTTCGAAATTAATAATGATAGTAACTTCAAACAAATGTAGAAGCTTCAAATTTGGCACATGGGTGTTCTTTACTATTTCCTGCGTGCCCCCCTAATTTGGGATCAATTGGAGTGGTGGTTCAGTACCTCTCTTAGACCCCCCAATGTGTAAAAGCTTATCATCGAAATTAATAAAACTTGTAACTTAAAATTAAGATAGAACGTTCCAATTGTGTACAAGGGTTAACTAGTATTGAAAGTATGACGGGACTGCATATGGGCAAAATCGTACCATGGTTTCGGGTTCTGGAACCCTTGAAAAGTTCAAGGACTAACAAATATATATCTTAAAAACACCATCACTCAAAAAATAATGCCGCTATTTTTATGAAATTTAAACCCTAGGTTACAAGGAATGAAAGTACCATGGGAATTGGTTGTGGTCGAGTTTAATTTCGAAGCCAAAGAATATATTTCCTATGTCCTATGTGTCTCCGAAATCTAGACTTAATTGTAGTGGTTCAGCTATGTTCAAAAGTACTTGCTGCATTTATATAAAATTTATTTTTATATTTAAATGAATTATATGAAAATGTCTAAATTTTTAATTGTATTTTAGAAATACATTTATTGCATATTTTGCGTTTATAAGCTTTTCTATTAGGTATATAAACTAACCATTTCAAATAATTGCAATTTTTAAAAATTTAGATTATTAAATACAGAGTGTCCGGGACTCAAGTACCCGCACTACACTCAGTGATTTAAAACAAACAAAAAACTGTACTGGAGGGGGGGGTCTATTGTGGACCCTTTTCGAGATATGAGGGATCAAAGATTTAAGGAGACTTTTCATAAAAAAATCAATAACTTTTGAACAGCTTCCTGTAGGGAGATAAAAAAAATCCATTTTGTAGAGTAAGTTGTCAGCTTTAATTTTTGTGTACTTATAATCCCCATATACCCAACATTTACAAAGTTATAAAGGTTCAAAGTGATTTAAAATTCCTAATAAAATATTACTGAAAAAATAAATAGATAAAGAAAAATTTCATAATTTTTCTGTTTGAACCGATTGAAAATAACCAACTTTTCTATTCTTCATATCAAAAATGGTAAGAGATAGAGAAAAAGTTATTATGTACTAATTATAGGGCTTGGAAAGTTGTCTCGAAATATGCTATAAAAAGTACCCCAAATACAGTGTGCTTCAAAAGAAAATAGAGTTTGATACATAATTTTTCATTTTAAATCATTTTGAACCTTCATAACTTTATAAATGTTAGGTATATGGGGATTATTAGTACACAAAAATTAAAGCTGACAACTTACTCTACAAAATGGATTTTTTTTATCTCTCTAAATATCAACCACATAAATTATCAGTTTTTATTCGGCTTTTATGATCTTTATAATAATTGTTCTCAGTCTCAACTGTTATATTTTGGTTTGTGTACTTACTAATTTCGAACACCCAATTTTTATAAAATTTAATAATGGTCCATGATATAGCTAAGATACAAAATCTATTAAATGTAGATTATTTCACCCATATTGATCCGAATAAACAAAATTCAACTTTCAAAAATAATTTCAATATGGTGTATTTAAATATTCAAAGCTTAAGGAAAAAATTATACAATGTCGAGGCCTTGATAAATAACCAGTTTAAAAACAAGATTCATGTAATTGTTCTTACGGAAATATGGTTACATAGTTCAGAAAACAAATTTTATAATATTGAAGGGTATAATGCTTACTTTGCCAATAGAGATAAGTCATATGGCGGGGTTGCGATTTACATTAAAAATTATATAAATAGTTACCAAATATACTGCGAAGAGTTTCAAAGAAGTAATATTTTGGGGGTTAAGCTTATAAAACAAAACTTAAATATATTTGGTGTATATAGAGCACACGAAACCTCTATAGACGACTTTATTGACAAAATAGATTATATAACATTGCAATACAAACAAAGCTACATCCTAGGTGACATTAATTTAAATCTACTAAATACAGATAGAGCAGTAATTAATTTTTTGTCTTTTTTTTTTATACGCTAACTAAATGCTAGGAATGGATTCCTGTATACATAATATGTAGGTTTAGTTGGAAAGGGAAGGAAAGTAGGATATTAGAGGGGAATTAGGAGGTAGGTTGGAAATGAATCTAAAAAGATTTGTTTTGAATTTATGCAAGTTGTAGTATGGGACATTATTAGAAGAGAGGACACATTAGATGGAAGCATGTTCCACATCTTAGCAGTTCTCACGACAAATGAGTTTCCATAACCAGTTTTAAACCATCTTGGAATTTCCACGGTGTAGAAATGAGTACTTGCTGCTCCTCTGGTGTTAGATTGGAATTGTTTAAGAGGAGGCATAATTGACTTTAGTTCAATAGAGCAAGTGTCATTACCTACAAGATATCTATAAAACAGAGAAATCGCTCCAATATTTCGACGAGAGCTAAGAGGAGTAAGTGTTACTTGTTCGACAGGGTCGCCTATTAGGCGTAAGGCACGATTTTGAATTTTGTCGAGATAACTCAAAGAAGTTTTGGGATGCGCCGGCCCAAATGTGTCCTATGTGTCTCCGAAATCTAGACTTAATTGTAGCGGTTCAGCTATGTTCAAAGGTACTTGCTGCATTTATATAAAATTTATTTTTATATTTTAATGATTTATATGAAAAGGTCTAAATTTGTAATTGTATTTTAGAAATACATTTATTGCATATTTTGCGTTTATAAGCTTTTCTATTAGGTATATTGTAGTATATCTTGACCAAGTACATAAAATTATTTTGTACATAAAATTATTTCCACAAATGTAAATGATCAAAAATTATTATTTAATATTATGATAAAATATGCTGACATAGGTCAACAATTTCAATTGGAACATCTGTTCACTAATATTTGTATGAATGCAAGTGCAATGCCTTGTATGATACAAATATATTAATTTTATTTTTGTATGATCATATTTCATATTTTTATTTTTGTATAATGAATGATAATGATTCATATAAATATTATTCATATTTTTGGTTATTGATCTTTACATAGACATGAATTAGGTCAAAAATATTATAATGCATTCTTCTAACCCAAATTTAAATTCTTTGTAACTAAGCATTATTGTAATTACAATAATTTATTGCTCTAGATAAAATTTGTATGGATTTTAAAGAATCCAAAATTGTATATAAACCCTAGTTTATTCAAATAAAAATCAGAGTTTATCAGACTCGAAAAGAATAAATATATCTTTTATTTTATAGATATCCCTGCAGTATATTTGCATGGATAAATATTTAATATAAAGAATAATAATAATAAATATTTTTTTGGCACAAACATGCTTCATAGATATGCATGATTGTCCATATATATATTAATAATATAATATAATTCAATTTGGCACTAATTGCCTGCATTGACCAGCAATTTCTTCTTGCTGTAAAAATAAGAGAAGAAACATATTTTGCATCAGGCAATAAAACTTGCCTGATCAGAATGTATTAGGGCAAGACCTAATATAAAAGAAATCATTGATGGACTAAACTTATTACAATATAAACTAACCATTTAAAATAATCGCAATTTTGAAAAATTTGGATTATTAAATATATTATGCTTTGATTATCTTTTTATCAATTTAATAATTAGAATTTTTTCATTTTGTAATTGAACTGGAATAAATATATTTTCATTTACTTCAAGTTTGTTTGTTTTTTATTATTTTTAAATAGATAAATTAGTAAGAATTTGTAATATTTTTTAATAGATAGTGTAATTAGAAAATGTTTTTAGTATTATAAAGTTAATTTGGTTAGCTATGCCTTACGATCAAATTAATAACAGCTTTAATGGTGTTAAAATGACTTATAGATATGTCCTTAAATTTGAACCAAATAGGTGTAGGGTATTTCTAAGTCGGTTGCACCGACTGACTGTTTCTTTACTTGTTATTAGCTTTCAATAGAACTAAATTTTCAAAATTTAGGTCATTTAAATTTCGACATCGACGATTTGAAACTATTCCGAGGAGAAGATCGCTCAAATACTTTTAGCATAGTCGGATACTTACTCAAGCATCCTATTGATGTATCTCCACAATTTGAAAACATTGATATTCAATTTCTAAATTTGATGTTATGTGTAAAGCTTTCGGAATATCTTTTTGTAAAATTATTAAAATACCATTAATTCATTTATTCATAGGTATTATATAAAACAAAACTTAAATATATTTGGTGTATATAAAGCACACGAAACCTCTATAGACGACTTTATTGACAAAATAGATTATATAACATTGCAATACAAACAAAAGCTACATTAATTTAAATCTACTAAATACGGATAGAGCAGTAAACGACAAATGAGTTTCCATAACCAGTTTTAAACCATCTTGGAATTTCCACGGTGTAGAAATGAGCACTTGCTGCTCCTCTGGTGTTACCTTGGAATTGTTTAAGAGGAGGCATAATTGACTTTAGTTCAATAGAGCAAGTGTCATTACTTACAAGATATCTATAAAACAGAGAAATCGCTCCAATATTTCGACGAGAGCTAAGAGGAGTAAGTGTTACTTGTTCGACAGAGTCGCCTATTAGGCGTAAGGCACGATTTTGAATTTTGTCGAGGTAACTCAGGTCAGTTAAAATTCTTCCAGTCATATCTATAAGGTCGCAAACAAAAGGTACGTATAAACAATAACTTTAGCGATGAAAAAATAATATCAAAAGGGGTTCCGCAAGGTTCTATTTTAGGCCCACTTCTTTTTAAATTATATATTGACGACATCTCTCATTTAAAATTAAAGGGTTGTATTCAGTTATTCGCAGATGATGCGGTAATAAAATATGATTCTAAAGGAAACATTCATCTATCTATACAACATGATTTACTGCTAATTGAGGAGTGGCTAATCAAGCACCGACTTCTATTAAACTTAAATAAAACCAAAATTTTATTCTTTGAAAACAAGATTCTTAACTTCTCTAATTCCGTTCAATATAATAATGTAAATGTAGAAATAGTCAATAACTTCAATTATTTAGGTCTGATACTTGACAGTAAATCAAGTTGGAATAAACATATTGAAAAAGTAATCAAAAATATAACTCCATACATATTCCTGATGAGAAGATTACGTAAGTTCCTCTCGGATCAATCGATATACACATTATATTCCTCGTATATAAAATCACATATTACTTATCTTTTACCTATTTGGAGTAGAGCTCCACAAATTCATCTAAATAAACTAGACATAATGCATAAAAAATGTGTTAAGCTTGCTCAAGGCTTGCCCTTGTTACACCCAACAGATTTTATATACACTATAAAATATCTAAGCTTAAGAAACATAATATTACTGGAACTCTATAAAACTGTGTACAAAATCATTAATAATCAATTAAAACATAACTTCATTCTAAATAGGAATTTTGACATACACAACCATAATACTACGAACAAATCGAACTTCTACCTTTCCCTTTTTAGAACATCACATCAAAAGAATAACTGCTTATATAATTGCCTTAAGGTTTATAATGAACTTCGAGATCAAATAAAATTAATTAATAACCTTAATCTATTTACACAAAAGATTAAATCCACCATATTTATTACATAATATTTTAATAAAACTAGAAATACTAACAAACTAATAATTATATCCTACATTAACCAACTAACATTCATAAATAAATCAAATAAGTTAAAACTTTTTTTTATTTTTTTTGTTGTGTGGTTTTAAAAATATAACAAAAATTAATAAATTAAAATATGAAGAATTAATATCCACGTGTAAAATTCTAATTAAAAATAATAAATATTTTAATATTAAATTTAATTATATAATAATGACTTTTGCACAAATTAAATACATAAATATATAAACAAATAATACTTTATATATCTTCACACATATTAAACATAGTTCTGGAGTGATTAATAACTTGAAATTTTAAAACTAACAATTTTATCCACTGAACTTATAAACTATTAAATTAAATAAATAAATACACTAAGTAAAAACTAGTCAACAACATATTACCGACCAATCTAGTTGTCATCTGTCAATTACTAGTGTTAGCACATATTAACTTTTTCTGCTTAAAGTATCGTTTAGCAAAAAAAAAAACAATTTAACTGTCAAAGTATAAAGTGCCAATTTTTATTGCTCTAATTTAAAAATTTTTAAATAAAATCTAGAAATAAAAATTACTTTAATAAATATAATTTTTTTTTAGAAAATTAAAAATAAATAAATTTTGAAAATTAAATTGAAAGTGTACGGACGCAAAATTCCTAATTACATAATTATATAAAAAAAGAAAAAAAAAATTTTTTTGAAACGAAAATATTATTAAAAATGGATAATCAATGTCCTATTTGCGGAAAAGCTTTAGCGCGTAAATCAAAGGCTGTAAAATGCAAAATTTGCAAAAAAAATTTTCATACTAAATGTGCCACCATCACTGATGCTACGTATAAACTGATGAAATCTGGAAGCGTTAATTGGAAATGCTCTAGCTGCCCAGCAGAGTTAAATGAATCGATAGCGGTGCTCAGTGGCGATGAAGATTCTACTATAGAATCTGAAGATGATGACACAAACAATGCTAACGTAATAGGTCAATTATCATCTTTTGATTTAAATAATTGTACTATGGATAAAATGGCTCTGGTTCTGAAAACATTAGTATCTGTAATAATGGAGTTCCATAAGTCACAAAATCACTTTAGTTCACAAATGGATGATATTTTAAAACAAAACAAAACTTTCTATCAAGAAAATCAAAATATGAAAAAAAAAATTGAATTAGCTGAGAAAAAAACGAAGCATTTGGAAAGGAAGGTTAATCACCTGGAATCCCTACTTGATGAAATAACTCAAAAAAAATATTGTAACAATATTGTATTAGCTGGGTTACCACCCAATGTTGAAGATTGCACAAGCGTGGTAATACAAATCGCAGGAAAAATCGGTGCAAACATCACTAATGCGGATATAAAAAAAGTTGTACCACTACAACAACAAGCGAAAACTGAAAATTTATCAAAACCCTTATATGTTGTAGATCTCAATTCAAGTTCCGCTAAAAAAGAGCTAATGCAAAAAAAAAAACAATTTAAAAACTTATTTACTGACGAATTAAATTTAATCAATAAATGTGAAATCTTTTTTCGCCACCACTTATCACCATTGCAAGCTAAACTCTACAAGGAAGCTAAAACAATTAAAACCAACCAAAATATGGAGTTTCTGTGGGTCAATGATGGAATCATATGCTTACGCCAAAAAAAGAATTCCAAGGTATTTAAAATCAGAAATTTTAATGACATTAATTTTGTCGAAAATGTTTTTAATATCACTAATTAATTTAATGAAAACACTTTTTTTTTATGATTATTTAAATCATTATAATTTTCTTTATTTCTCTTTTACAAAAATATTCACAATATTTCAAATTCTTAAGCATTTCAATATACAATTTTTCAATATACAATTTTTTAATACAACAAAAATATTCACAATATTTCAATTTCTTATGCATCTCAATATACAATTTTCTAATACAAAATTAAATATGAAATTAATAAAAAACATAAAAATATTATCTACTCTCTCGCACTTAATGCAAATAGAAGAAGATATACTACTACCATTTACTTATATAAAATTTTATTTTTTTAAACTTATTTTTATATTCATAAAGATTATTCTAAATTTAATTTTATATATAAATTTAAAAATTATTATTATTCAAACTTTACATTTTAACACTAATATAAATTTTAAAAACACCTTACATTCAAATTTTTACATTAAAACACTTTTTTATTTATATTTAACCTCAAAAACACGCGTATCATCCGGCGCCATAATTAAAACTAACTTTTTTCCTGCAAATTCGAAATTTTCTCTTGTTAAAATTCTCTCTGTTTCCAAAAAATTATGTTTCATTTACTTAAAAATTATCTATATTTCCAATAATTCCAATAAAACTAATTTCTTTATACATAATTATTTTTTTCAAATTAAAATTCTCTCTGTTTCCAAAAAATCATGTTTCAATTACTCAAAAATTATCTATGTTTCTAATAATTCCAAAATTAATAAAAATCATAAAAAAATATATTTTCTCTTTCCGTCATAATGCAAGTAGATGATATAATAAATTTTAATCATATTAAAGAAAACATTAATGTAAATTACTTTACAGAGGTAGAAAACCTTGATTTCAGCTCAAAACATAAAAATAATTTTAATATAGTTTATCTTAATATGCAAAGTTTACGAAATAAACTTAGCAGTTTGGAAATTCTGATTAATTCATATCAGTGTGAAATTCATTGCATTGTCTTAACAGAAATATGGTTAAGAGAAAATGAAAACAAGTTCTTTAATTTGCCCGGTTATAAATCTTACTTTTCTAACAGAGAAAAATCATATGGAGGAGCAGCTATTTTCATTACGGAAAACATGGCTAGTAATTTATCCTTTAAAGAAGAATTTAACAATTCAAGTTTCTTAGTAGTCAAATTAATCAAACAAGGTCTTAATATTATATCAATTTACAGAGCGCCCTCAACACGCGTAGATGATTTTATTTCTAAATTAGACGAATATACTAGTAGGTTTAAAAACTCTCTATTATTTGGTGATATAAATGTAGATTTATTAAAAGATAATAGCAATGTTAAAAATTATGAAAACACTTTACTTAGCAATGGTTTTGTTATTTACAATAAAATATCACCTGAATATGTAACTAGAATAGGAAAAGATAAAACAGGGAAAACGGTAAAAACAATAATTGATCACTTTGTTACGGATTTAATTAACAATCACTACTCGTTCTACATTCTAAATAATACGCTATCTGACCACAAACAACTTTTTTTGAGTGTGGACCAAAAACCTGAGAAAGAGAAATTTTTGAGGTTTAAAACGGTTTCAAATTATAGTGCTATAGAAAAAGACGAACTCTGGGGTAGTCTAAGTTCTTCAATGAACTTTAATGATATAGTAAAAAATTTTAACCGTTTAATTACTAAGAATACGGAAAAAAAAGCTGTAAAAAATAAAAAAAAAAAGCATGATTGGATAACAGATGAAATAATTGAAAAAATAAAAACTCGCGATTCTTATTATAAATTCAAAAAAAAATATAGCAATAATCCTCGTGTAGAACAATTATATAAGGAATCAAAAAAGGAAGTTCAACGTTTAATCTCTCAGGCCAAAATGAAATACTGTTCACAAGAAATAGCAAAACATTACGACAATAGTAAAAAATTATGGGATCTGTACAAGAGAGTTATGTTTAATAAAAATGTTTCAAATTGTAACTCTAACATTAAATTAATAGAGTATAAAAATCAAATATTTAATAATGATAGAGACATCGCGGAATGTATGAATGCGTTTTTCATTAATGTTACTGATGAACTCAATTGCCCGTCCGATCCTATTGATTACGAATACTTAAACAATTTCACGCGTACTTTCGTTTCTGAATTTTACTTAGCACCAACAAATGCAACAGAAATCAAAATAGTTATCGACAGTTTGAAACCCTCAGCAGCGACTGGCTATGACAATATATCAGCAAAATTCATTAAAAAATTTTCTGACAAATTAATACCAATCCTAGTCAAGTTTATAAATATTTCTTTCGAAACGTTCACCTTCCCGGAATCATTAAAAACCGCAGTTGTAACGCCAATTTTTAAAAACAATAATGTAACTAATCCAAGCAATTATAGACCAATATCGGTCCTTAGTGCGTTCTCAAAAATTTTTGAAATTATTGTAAAACATCGCCTAAATACTTTTATGATAAATAATGATTTTTTAAATAAAGAACAATACGGCTTCGAGAAATACTCAAACACAACTGCTGCTTGCCTAAGTCTAACAGATTTTATTTCTAAGAACTCTGACGAAGGTAATTATGTCGCCTGTGTTTTTCTTGATTTTCAAAAGGCCTTTGACTGCGTAGATAACGAGATCCTCTTATTTAAACTTAGAAAAATGAATTTCAACCCAAACCAAATAGCTTTTTTCAAATCCTATTTATTCAAAAGACAACAAAAAGTGCAAATAAACAATAGCTTAAGTCAACCAAAACCTACTAAAAAAGGAGTTCCACAGGGATCAATTCTCGGCCCAGATCTATTTAAAATCTATATTAATGACTTATGTTTTTTGAACTTAAAGGGTCATATACAGCTTTATGCAGACGACGCGGTTTTAAAATATTGCTCAAAAGATGAGGATGAATTGAGAAATAATATTAAACATGATTTTAAATTAGTTGAAGAATGGTTAAGGAAACATCGTCTGTTACTAAATATAAAAAAAAGTAAAATAATGTTATTTGAAAACAAACAATTTTCAAATATTAACTTTAGTTTCAACAATGAAATTATTGAAACCGTTCAACATTTTAATTATTTAGGTTTAATAATAGATAACAAATTAAAATGGTGCAACCATATAGACAACATAATAAAGAAGATTATACCCTTTGTTTTTATTTTGAGGCGAATGCGTAAATATTTCAACTACGATACGTTATATATTATTTATTCCTCCTACATACTATCAAATATTACTTACTTAAACCCAATCTGGAGCAATGCTCAACAATCTTCGCTAAATAAATTAGTCATAATTCATAAAAAAGTAATTAAAATTATACATAATTATCCAGTTAGGTACCCAACTAATTTACTATACAATGATAAGTATTTTAGCTTTTCGTCAATCCGCAAATACGAGTTATATATAACAGCGTTCAAAATTGTGAACAATCACATTAAGCATAATTTCATATTACATAGAAGTGTTGATGTTCATTCACATAACACAAGAAATAAATCGAATTTTTATCTTAGTCTCTCTCAGAACGAATCATCAAAAAAATAATTGTTTGTATAACTGTTTGAAATTGTATAATGAATTGCCAAACGAGTTGAAAAATGTAGATAGTGTAGGAAAATTTAAAAGAGAAGTAAAGAAATTCATCTTTACTAATAGTTGAAATTTTGATTTTTTGTTTTTTTTTTTTATAATATACTTTTGAAATAATAATATTATTATGCTTTTTATTAAACGTAAGTTAATTGCTAACACGATGTTAATCTTTACGATATTTTTTAATTAATTAAAATTGTTTTTAATAATAAATATATAAACATAAATGCTAATAAATAAATTTAAAATAGACACTTATTTTTAAAAATAAATCATAAAGCCACATAGCTACGGCTACGGCTTGTAAACTTAATTATAATTCATAATAAAACTTAATTATAATTCATAATTATGTTATAAGTATGTATTTAAAATATTTGAATTAATAAAGAAAAAAAAAAAAAATTAACGCCCAGCCACTATCTTTTTCTTGGAAGTCTTCTGCTTGTTGTTGAATAACGTCTTTAGCATTTTCAAAAAAATCATTAAGATCGTCTGCCTGTGTAATGAGATTCGCCTTAATTACATTATGTTTTTTTAGTGATTGTCTCAACAATTCAATGATACCGGTTTGAGCCTTTTCTAAAAAGTGTGATGGGTTTAATATGCCTTCATCATCATTATCTCTAATAAATGTTTCTAGTCTATTTTGAAAACATTCATTAATACACCTAACATTAGTTTTAATGACTTCTGCTGCATTTTTCTTATGTTCATTTGTCCGAACATGGTAATTCAACAAATTATTTGAGATGGCTGTTTTGCACTTCTTGCAGAATTTTGTATTTTCATAACTTTCTCTGTGGTTTTTTATATGTTCTAATAAATTGTTTTTTCGATCAAATACTTTTTGACATAAATCACATTTATGTTTTAATTGTACATTTATTGAACATTTATGGCTTTTAAGATTGTCCGGCCTTGTGAAAATCTTTTTGTACTCATTGCATTCCGATTTGATTTTTTTATTTGCTGAACTCATTATTATAATTTTAACTTTAAAAAACAAAAGAAAAAAAAAATTGCATAAATCCAACTTTTAACCCCTGGACAACTTTTTAATTTATATTATATTTTTCAAATACTGCAACAATGTTGCATCTTATTAGCATATTAACTTTTTTAGAAAGGCGCGCAGCCGCCCGCATTACTAGTCTAATCATAAAATCAAATAAATCTATTAAAATATTTTTTTGGCACCGCGCAGCTGCAGCAGCCTTCACAACTATTTAATTTATATGATATTTTTCAAATACTGCAACAATGTTGTATCGTATTAGAATTTTAACTTTAAAAAACAATAGAAAAAAAAAAAAAAAAATTGCATAATTGCATAATGAGTTAGTTATGTGGTTTTTATTTTATTTTTTATATGAGTAGGGAAGTAATATATAAAGTTTTTCATATATAAGAACAACAATTTTTCTTTACTATTATTAAAAATTATTTACTTTATTAAGAGTACATAATACATATTACAAAATAAAACAAAAAATATGGTAAGATATTTGTTTTTTTTTTTTTTTTTTGTTTTATATTTTTATTTTTCTAGTTTCTATAATTAGGCTGGTTTTTTAAAAAGTTTAATGGAATTGGGAGTGGGTTCGAGTGAAAAATATCATAATATTGATATATTGATATTTTACACCAAAACAAAATATACGAGGTGCTTTCCTGGCGCTTTCTAGAGACAAAAAGAGGCCAAACGGTGGTGCTTTGTGAGGTAGAAGATATGATAACCAATGAAAAAATTATATTTTTCATGCCGGACAGGTTTTCAAAAAAAGTTACAAACGAACCGGAATTAGAGGAATTGAATAGAGCGCAGTTTGATTTTAAATTTTTGGGACGGGATAAAGACAAAAGAAATATGGCGTTATTTCAATTAATTCCATCGATTGATATCGAATCGCAGGAAAAATTTTTGAAATAAATAAAGTTTAATATTAAAAAGAATTTAATTTGTTTTTGATTTATTTTGAAAGAAAAGGAAAATTTTTTTTTTTTTCCAGATACTTATGACAGTGCTAAGGGGGCCCCTTGGCGCGAGGGGCCTGTATTCAAGACTAGTTTCGGTCTGTGAAGGTCTGCAAATGGTCTGTGAAAGTCCGAAACGGTCTGTGAAAGTCGGAAAACGGTCTGCGAAGGTCCGAAAATGGTCTGTGAAGGTCCGTTAATAGTTTTAAAAATTTACTGCTCTATAGTATATCTAGGTATCCCCACCGTTTTTTTTTATTATAATAAAGAACAAAATGAATAGCAACGACAGTGGTAGCAGAAAAGCTATAGTTGATTTACAATTTGTTATTGAAAATAACAAACAATATTTTTTGAAAGAATTTTCTTTGATAGCTGATGGTTCTCTAATACCAGTGTTTTTTATATTTAAAGCACAGTATTCATTTGAAGAGTTAAATAGTGATATTAACCGACAAAATGAGTACAACAAAAAGAACATTTATAATATGGATTGGAATGATGGCTTTATAGAGCATTTAAAAGTTAAAAATGTCTTTGAGCAACATTTAACAACTATATTTGATGTTGTTTATGTAAAAGGTCTTAAAAAAAAGAAATTTTTAGACACTTTTATTTAAAATTCAGTAAAAGTTATCAATTTAGATAACAAAATTCTATCTCTACAGAAACTAAGAAATTACATCACCATTTGCCCTCACCATCATAATACAGAAAATTTGTTTCAAAGATGTGCTGTAAAAAATTGTATAAACTTGTACATGTATTTAATAAAAGATAATAATAATAATTGGCTTTAAAAAATATTTGTTTTATTTATTGTTGCACAATATATTTTTTCAGACATAAACAATGGTATTTCATAAAATAGTCTAGAATAATTACACTAAGCTATATGTAAATTCATAGGAATATAAAAATCTTCTTGGAACAATTTCAGTTTATTCCTTTCAATACATCTGTCGAAATATTTGAATACATATTCCTGCACATTTAATTCAGCTCCATTGTTATATGACATCACTGCTTGTATAAAGTCCAACATAAGGCAAAAGCGGGTGTACTCATCTAGTTCCAATGTTAGTTTTTTAGTTTGTTCTGTATGATTGAATTTCAGTGGAAATTTATTTGAATTTGATTTAGGTTGAATGTTTGTAAAATCTACATAAAAAGCATGCCACTGCAAATAATTCATCTCGCTAATGACTGTGCGATGACGTTGAAAAATTATTGTTGCAGCTAAATTTTCAACATTTAATCCAACTTGTATTTTTATTGTTTGCTTTTTATCCAAATAGTAAATATAGCTTAATAAAAGATTTTTTTGTTGTGCTTCGTCGTTATCGTTGTTTATTTGTTTTTCGATAAATACTTCAGCATTTGATGTTGGCTCCATGTTTTTTTAAACTGTTAAAGTTTCATAACTCGAAAGTTTTCTATTTATAGTTTTTATTGTTAATATTTTTTGAAAATTTTCTGAAACATTATTTGTATTTTTTTATCGTTTTTGGATGGGGATGACATTGTGTTGAATAAATTAATAAAATTTTTCATTCTCTTGCGCTTACATCGCATCCATAAATATACACAACAATATTGTCGCTTATTGTTGAAAATAAAACATTTTGATTGATTTTGTAGAAATTTCGCAATCTCATTGTGGAATGGTGGATTTCCAAATGAATCAAAATATTCTATACAGCCTTGAACTGGCACGAAAATTGCTAACCAATGTGTTCCTTTTTCGGTAGAAGTGTCGGTGTTTATTACTAAAATACCAGGTTTTGAAATATTTTTCGGTATTTGTATGACCTGACCGAGAATCGAACCCGGACCCCCCTCGGTTAATAAGCGAAATGCTTACCCACTGCACCACCGAGGCCCCAAATATCAATTAGCTGAGTATTTTCACTTATGTATGCCGTTAAAAATTCAACTTTAAGTTTACCATTTGTGAACACTATATCGAATTTTTCAAGCAAATTTATTAAATTATTAGTTGTTTTTTCATTGTCCATATGTCCAAAAGAGTAATTCTTGATGTCCGTTCTTTTTAAATCTTTGGTTGGGAATTTATATTTTAATTCCTTTACAATAGTTTTACATTTTTCTTTTATTCCAGCCGCAGCAAGGTTTTTGGCAAATATTGTATTGTTATCATCCGTACAGAATGATAAATCTACTAGAGCGTATGCCATTTTCAAATGAATAGAGATGCTCCACTATGCTTCCTTTTATATGTTTACGTGGACGTTGCGATTTTTATCAATTTCGATACTGGCATCGAATTCTGCAAACTCAATACATGTTAATGTTGAAGGTAATGGAGAACTGAGTCTTGCTTCAATCTTTACTACTCCCTGGTTTAATAAACTTTGACATGTATCAGTTCCAGAACCATCTGGTGATAAATCAAAAGCTAGTATTGTATAACCTTTTGAAAATAGTTCTTCTGAAATTTGATGCCCTTTATCAGAATGATGTATACCTGTTCCGCTAAATAATGTTAAATATGCACGAGAATTGCAATTGTTATTCGATGTAAAACTGGTTTCAATTGCAGAGTTTGGTGTAGGCACTCCATTCACATATAATTGAAATTGTGTGAGATTTTGATGATCGAAATGGTATGGATTTTTTGATCTTTTACCATTAAAATTTTCATTATTAACCATACAAAATAAAAGAGCTTTTGGTGTTTGCCCTATAAATATATTATCCAATGATATGTTGGATGTGTTAGCTGGAATTGTGAATGTTTTGATTTCACTTCTCGTATAAAAATATTTTGCGTTAGCCTTTTTCAAAACAGTATTATGTGCTATTAATATGCTTCGATTAATTGTTAAATGTTTCATGTATAATGTAGCTTCAAGAATTTTTAAATAGCTTTCGTCTGAATCATTGAAAAATAGAAAAAAATCTTGTTTTTCTAATGCCAAAGCAATTCGAATGTCAACGTTATTTAAAAGTAATTTGGAAGTGTTGAAAAAATCTACATGTAATTTTCCCATTAATTCTACTATTGTAGAATTATTGTATAATTTTTGCCTTGATTTAGAACCAGAATTGTTAAAATCATTTACATTTGGTTTATCCAATTCCCAACCAGATGCTTCCCAATGTGTTTGACTGGAATCTGTACCATAATTTAGTAAAGTGGTTAAGTATGCTTTATAATGGTATAATGAGTCTGACGGAGTGATGTTTTTTCCATTTAGAGTTACATTACATTGTTTAATTAAAGAGTGTAATAAATTATTTACAACACTGGGCTGCGGGGCTGCTTATGCATCAGCTCCGGTTCCTACTTTATCATTTGCACTCCAAACTGATCCATCTTTTTTTAATATTTGAATTTTAAATTTGATGTAGGTTGACGATAAATCTCGATATGTATCTCCATTTCCAAGCGAAACAAATTTAATAGTTGATGGTGACGCCTCTAAAGAAGCTAAAGGATTGTATGCTACCTCTTCTGAACGCAATATGCTTGTTTGTACTGGTAATGATGCAAAAAGATCAAGTTCAGATTTCATACACTCCATATTTAATTGAATATATCAGAGGTTTTAATTTGCTTTTTTCGTCGCTTCGACTTTAAATGTGTCTTTTTAGAAACTGCTCGTCGTTTTATACTGCTTCGTTTTTTTATGGCTTTTCGCCTTCCACCATACATCGAATGCAGTTGATTAACTACTGATTTTTTTAGATTTTTCATGCCACCTTTACTTTGATCAATTACAGTTTCTTTTATGTTTGCACCAGATGCTATATCATTCAAAATATTTTTACTTGTGTTCATAGCCTCTGTTTTAATTAAATTCCAACCTGATGTAAAAACTGGCTTTAAGTAAGAATTAAACTTCCGAATATATTTCCAAAACCACGACCTCTTTGAATATTTGGATAAAATTGTAATAGAGGTCCAATATCGTTGATTCCTCCACCTACTTGAGAGGAATAATATCTCACGTAAGCTCTTTCCATGTTTGATATGATATCATATTTGAGTAGTAGTATTTATATTGTTTTTAAGCAATCATTGCTTTTTAAAGTGCAGTACAATTTTTGTTGGATAGTAACTGGAAACAAAATTTATTCCATCGCTGTATTGGTTGCAAATTTTAATCGCTATCGCTTCAAAACAATTTTTTTCTATAGGTATGTATTGGACATTTTCAAATTCAATATTTGTAGGTATTCTGCAATTTTCTACGTTGATAGCTCTTAATGCACGTACTTTGCTACTTCAATAGCTAATTTAAATAGTTCAGGTAATTTTGTTTTGAAATTTTTTATATTTTGTTTCTGTCGAAATAATTCATTTAGCAATGTTTTTATATTATAACTGTGATTAATTTTTATAAAGAAGCTGTCTTCATCAAAAGTCTGTGATATTCGAATTAAACCTTTTTTGTTTTGATCTGCTACTTTTTGAAAAGTTACATTATCATAATTTTTAGTATTAGAAATATATGTCAAAACTTCATTAAAAAATTCTTTGAAAACTTGGTTTCGAGTAAATCCCGGATTAGGAGTTATATTTTTAATAAGTGTTGGCAAAAAATTAAATTTCCAATCATCCAAATGTAATTCCGAATCGTCATATGAATAATATGTGTAACCTATAGATTTGGTTACTTTAATTTTTTCAAGAGGTTTTTCAATGTTTCTTACATAAACATTATACTCTCCAATATTAATAAGAGCACAATTCTCCTTGTTAAATTTTTCCGTTTGTAGGAAATCGTTCAGATAAACTTCTGAAAGACCTACTTTCCAGTTTCCGTTTTTTAAATCAAAGTGAATAGGCAATTTATTTTCGAATGAAGCTAAAGTGTTGTCTGGAAAAAGTTTTAAATTATCATTACTAAACAATGTTATATAGAAGTCATCTTGACTATCCATCTTTGTTAAGTCCATCTTTCTTTTAAGACATAAAATGTTGCACTATTTATATGTTGTCCATTCCGGTGTTGATGAAGTTCTTAGTTTTGGACTTCTTAGTAAAGGTTTTAATTTTCGTTTTTTTGTTTCAGGAAACTGTGAAAGTATAGTTGAGGAAATTGAACTTTCGGCCGACCTTAGTGTCTTCTTTTTTTCAGGAGATGGTACAGCAACGGTAATTTCATCACCACTTGGTGTTTCAAACATTCGATAATAAGAACTTAGAGATGGTCTTTGTACTAGTTTTTCTTCTTTCAACATTTCAGTTTGAGCTAATTTTCTAAATGAATTTTCATCATCTAAATCGTTATCCATATCTGAATACTCTTTTTTAGGATCATATTCAAACACTTCATCAGTAACTAATGGTACAAAATTAGTCTGTGTTGATGTTGATTTGTATTTAGGTAATTCAGTTTCTGTATATGCATTTCGTTTAGAAAAGAATTTTGTTTGAGTGCCTGTATCAAATGTAGGATTATTAGCCTTTTCTAGTAATTTTTTTGCGTGTCTTTTGTTAATTCCATATTTGAGGAGATTTTGACGATATAAGTACCATTTTTGCAATGGTTTTAAGTTTTTATCATATAAAACTTTTTTCATTTTTTGATCTAATAAATCCAAGTTTTTATCATGTTGAAATAATTTACTAAATTTTGAAAATATTTCTGGTGACATAACAATCATTCGCTGCATTATGTATTACTGAGTAATTTCTCTATTACACCAGATAATATAGTTCCGATTAGAGTTGGTAAAAACCCACCATGTTGAACTAATATTTTTCTTTTGGCTTTTATACTTTTCTTAGCACAGGCTAGAAATCTTAATTGTTTTTTATGTTTTTTTAATTTTGCTTTTTGTGCAGATGATATTTTATTATGACCATTTCATATATTGATTGCAATTTCAGCAATAGTTTTTATAATATCATCATCACAATATTTAAGAATACTTTTACGAAATATCTTGTTGTTGCACTTTCCTAGTACATATAATATATGTTGGGTTTTCTTCAATCGTTTCATACTTTTGACAGTTGTTATTCAAATCACCCGTATCACAGAAACATATACAATATTCTTTGGAAAAAATATTAGTTCTAATACGAAATAAATCGTTAATGTCTTGTGTTAAATCCAACACAATATAACCATGAGGTTTTGATGTTGACTCATTATATACTCTCAAGAAACCCTTTATATTTTCTGGATATAGTTGCCTAGCAAAAGGAAAAATCTGCGATTTGTCTCGAGGATTTTTGAAAAGCACTAAATATTTACAATTTAATGAAATATCTCTTGAAAATTTTCCCTGATGAAAAACGTTTTGTGTTAACAATATAATAGATAAATTACAATGGTGTGAACCTTTAGTAAATAGCTCACATACCTCTTTATTTGCAGAATCTAACATTAAGTCATCTAGGACAATTAACGTAGGTTTATTTTCATTACCACTAAATTCTTTTGGGATACTGGTATAAAAGTCTATATAAGGAAAAGTTAGATTTTTTGGAATAGCAGAAATTTCTGGGTTACACCATTTTATTGTTTCAATTTTCGGAGAAATCAATCTATCAATATTTTCAATTAAATTACACACAAATGTTGTTTTCCCACATCCAGATGGTCCCGCTATCATCATTGTAAATGGATGAATAAAATAAATCATTTTTGTTCTGTGTCTGATAAGAAACTGAATTTAAAATACAATTTAGAGATCATATAAAAGCAGCGAACATATTCTTAGTACTGTCATTTTGAATTATGGAAGTGGAGGAGTTCTTAAATATTTATTCCTCCGTCTTATTAGATGATCATAAGAAACTAATATTACATCTATATAAACACATTAAAAACTTTTCTGGAGTAAATAAATTCACTTCAATTTATGGCATTTTACCCTTCGTCCGTGGGCATATGATAATTCTACTTCTGGACCGGCCAGATGTAAATGTAACACAATAGAAAATTATAGAATCACTTTAGAAAATTTAATTAAATGGTACGAGAATAATGTCGAGGCTACAAGTCGTGTCAGAAATTCATAGAGGCGCTAGAAGAAACTTTACACGAAGAAAATTTATTCAAAAAGGTTTAAATGATACTTGGCAAATTGATTTGGTTGAAATGATGCCTTATGCAAAATTTAATAAGGCATATAAATATTTATTAACCGTTATTGATACATTTTCAAAATTTGCGTATGCTGAACCGATTAAAAACAAAAGCGCAGATAATGTTTTAATCGCAATGAAAAATATTTTTAAGCGTGCTGGTAAAAAACCAAAAAATTTACAATCTGATCAAGGTACGGAATTTTTCAACAAAAAATTTAAAAATCTAATGAGGAAATATAAAATTAACCATTATCATACATATTCAGAAATAAAAGCATCAATTGTAGAACGTTTCAATTGCACCCTAAAAAACATGATGTGGAAACAATTCAGTTTACAAGGCACATATAAATGGTTACCTATTCTGCCATCGCTAATAGAAAAATATAACACAACATATCATCATACAATTAAGCTTCCACCTAAAAGTGTTACAAAGAAAAATGCGAAATTTTTATTAAAAACTGTCTACAATAAATTAAAAGTATTCCGAAAAGCAAAATACAAAGGTGGAGATTTTGTTCGTATAAGTAAATTTAAAGGTATATTTGCAAAAGGTTATCAACCTAATTGGTCAACAGAAATTTATACAATAGCGAAAATAAAAAGAACTGATTCAATAACATACAATTTACTTGATTACACACAAAAACAAATAAAAGGCAGTTTTTATGAACCTGAACTTACATCTGTTAAATTGTTAACCATGTAGAAAAAATAATAAGAAAAAAAGGAAATCAAGTTTTGGTTAGGTGGCTTGGCTTTGATAAAAACCATGATTCATGGATAAATAAAAAAGATATTATTTAATGAATAATAATTTATTAACTTTTAGTAAAACATGCTATGCTGTTATTTAATATTAAAAACAATTTTTTAAAACCAAGTTTTATATATATATATTTTTTTTTTATAACTTGAACTTGATCACGTTTTCAATTTGTATTCATGATCACGCCTTTATATTATTAACAATATAATTTGAAACGTTTATTTGTTTCATTTTTTTCAAAACTTTTGCAGTTAAGTTAATAATCAAACAAAAAATTTCCATCGATTTTTTAAGCTTTTCAAATTTAAAATGGCAGTTGGGAGCTTAATTTTTGAAACATAACGAACGAGCTTTATCAGCTTTGAATTTTTTAAATTTTTTCACGTAAATATTAAATCAAGCCTAAACTTTGATAATATTAAGTATAAACCAAATTTAAAAAACTTTTCATATCTATTTAAGAATATTCAACTAAATAGCTTAAGCTTATTTTTGCTAATTTGTTAAACTTCTTTTAATTTTCGCGGAAATATTAAATCAAGCTTAAACTTTGGTTATATTAACTTTGTATTTAAACCAAGCTTTAAAACTTTTCATATTTTATTAAGAACAATAAGTACAATATCTTAATTTGAAATTTAAACATAACTGATATCCTAACCGCCAAGCTTAATTTATAATACTCAAAGACTCAAACTAGCTTAAGTTTATTATTGTTTTAGTTTGAAATTTAAACATAACTGATATTTAAAAAACTTTTCATATCTAATTAAGAATATTCAGCTCAATAGCTTAAGCTTATTTTTTTTAATTTATAAAATTTTTTTTTAATTTTCATAGAAATATTAAATCAAGCTTAAACTTTTATAATAATAATTTTGTATTTAAACCAAACTTTAAAAACTTTTCATATTTCATTAAGAACAATAAGCACAATATCTTTGAAATTCATAACTGATATCCCAACAACCAAGCTTAATTTAAAATACTCAAAGACTCAAACTAGTTTAAGCTTATTATTGTTTTGATTTGAAATTTAAACATAACTGATATTCTAACCGCTAAGCTTAATTTAAAATACTCAAAAGCACAAAACTTTTTACTTATCACAATTTTATTGCATAACTTTAGGAGAACTGCCGAAAAAAGCTCTTGCTGCCGCTGAAACGGCATTAAAAAAGCTCTAAAAAAGCTCCTGAGCTTTTGCTGACGCTGAAACGGCATATACATACTACTAGTGGCGACTAGGAAATCATTTAAGCCGCTTACATTATGCTGATGATGTAGTTTTCATGGCACAGACAAGAAGTGGTCTGAACAAAATGTGCTAAAATTTGAACACATATGGCAAAGGAGCTGGTCTAAAAATAAATGCAGCTAAGACCTCTCCTCAAATCTGCAAATTCTACCAGAAGAGAACCAAATTGAAGTTCAATTATTTAGGAAGCATAATGACATCAAATGGGGGAACAGAAGTTGATTTTGACAGCAGAATAAATAAAGCTAGAGCTGCTTTTGGAACTCTATCAAACATATGGCAGTCAAATAATATAGCCCTGCGTACAAAGCTAAAAATATTTTAAACAAACGTCAAATCAGTACTTCTATACGGCTGTGAAACATGGAAGGTAACCGCCATTATCACCAAAAAGTTGCAGACGTATATAAACCGTTGTCTACGCCGCATCTTAAGGGCTCGTTGGCCGCAATTCATTACCGACAAAACGAACCAAAGGATGATTGAGAAAGGTGGCAAAAAACGAACCAAAGGATGATTGGGCTCAAGATCCGAAAAGAAAATGGCGGTGGATCAGACATACCTTGAGGAAGCCAGAAGAAAACATTGCAAGGCAATGTTTTGAGTGGAATCCACAAGGCAGACGACGAGTGGGTAGACCAAGGAAAACATGGAGAAGTACTGTTTTGAAAGAGGCAGAAGCGCAACGCAAAACGTGATTACAGCTAAAAGGGATTGCTAAGGATCGTGAAAGGTGGAGGGGATTTTTTTAACGCCCTATACCCCACCAGGGGTTCTAGGATCCAGTAAGTAAGTAAGTAATTAATTCTTCCATTGATGTTTTAATTTAAATTCTAAGAAATTGGTTACAAAATAAATATTTTGAATAAGAGGTTTTAAATCTACAAAAATTGAATTTTTCAAATATGTACAAACCTTCTGAATTATTTTCACCGAAATCAAATATATCAATTATATTTTTATTTGAAGAACTGGCATTATTATTATCAATTGAATATAATTTATATCGGGTGCAATATTCAATAAATATGTCTTTCATTTCTTTTCTTGTACCAAAAAAGTATGGTGCCATAACTTTAAACCAATTCAATCCCTATGTAAAGGATGCGACATTAAATTTAATATTTCGATCATTCTCCATTTTAAATATCTATTTCTGCTTAAGATAATGTAGTTAAGATAGATTTATTGTAAGGTTAAAAGAAGTAGTACAATCGATAGCTAAACATATATTTTAATTTCAATGAATACCAAAGATAATTCATTATAGCTTTCTAGCGAATTATTTTTATTTCAATTACTATTTTTCATTAAATATAATGGACATATTTCACTTAAAATTACATTTAATTTGTAATTGAAAAAACTATAATTAAAATTACAAGTATTTGTAACTGAAATCTTTGTAATTTACCCAAGTCTAATAGGAACATACCTAATTAAGTTCCAAAATTCTACAGTAATAATTAACGATATGGTATGTACATCGAAAGAAACATAATAAAAAAGGAATTTCAACAGCATCTTCTCTAGAACTTTTCAAGGACCTTCATGTCAATAATACAAATAAAATTGAATTAATGAAATAACGGAATCTAATTAATCACGTCATATTAAGTACTTCGAGTGTCATACCAGCAATATCATCAATTTTGGGCTTATTCATATTAATTGGTATACGATATAGGAAAAACCGAAACAAAGTGGTAATAAACAACATAAAATCCGGTCAGGCTATACCAGAAGAAGTTACTACCTGTAACAATCAAACAATAAAAGATACATCACAGAATTCTGCAGATCACCAAAATAGCAAATTTCAAATATTCCCGCTAAATTCAGCATCAGTCAAGATAAAAGCAGCCACAAGGCGAAACTTATATAACCCTAACCTCTAATGTGATCGAATGAGGACATTCGATTTTAAGGGGGGAGAGTTAACAACAGTTAAGAAGAAAAAAATTCCTAAAAGTGAAATAGTTGATCTAATAATTGAGACTACATTTCATGCATTATAAGCGTTTGGGTAATCAGAAAATCGTTGAGGTATTCCTGCTAATCCTAAAAAATGTTGAGGAAAGAATGTTAAGTTTACTCTAATAAATAGAATAATAAATTGACTTTTTAACCATATTGAATTAAGAGTTAATCCTGTAAATAAAGAGTATCAATGGATAAATCCGGCTATAATAACAAATACTGCTCCTATAGATAATACATAGTGAAAATGGGCTACTACATAATAAGTATCATGTAGAATAATATCAATTGATGAATTAGTTAGTACTACTCATTGTTAATCCTCCTACTGTAAATAAGAATACAAATCCTAAGGCTCATAACAGAGGAGATGAATAAGATAGCTGTGATCCGCGAAGGGCGGCAAGTCAACTGAAATTTTAATTCCTTTCGGAACAGCAATAATTATTGTAGCAGATGTAAAATATGCTCGTGTATCTACGTCTATACCTACTATAAATTCTAGTAAAATTAAAATATATTCTTCAGGATGTCCAAAGAATCAAAATAGATGTTGATATAAAATAGGGTCACCCACTCCTGCTGGGTAAAAGAATGAAGTATTTAGATTTCGGCCTGTTAAAAGAATTGTAATAGCTTCAGCTAATATTGGTAAAGATAGTAGTAGTAAAATAGCAGTAATAACTACTGATAATACAAATAGGGGTATTCGATCAAATGTAATACCTGTTGATCGTTTATTAATTACTGTTGTAATAAAATTTACTGCTCCTAGAATAGAAGAAATACCGGCTAGATGAAGAGAAAAAATTGCTAAATCAACAGATGCTCCATGAGCAATTCCTGCTGATAGAGGACAGCTGGGTACACTGTTCATCCCTTTCCCACCTCATTTTCTACTATACTACTTGCTAATAATAGTGTTAGACAGGGAGGTAATATTCAGAATCTTAAATTATTTATTCGGGGGAAAGCTACGTCTTGGGCACCTAATATAAGGCGAACAAGTCAATTACCAAATCCTCAAATTATAATTGGTATTACTATAAAGAAAATTATTACAAATGCATGAGCTGTAACTACTACATTATAAATTTGGTCATCTCCAATTAGAGCTCCTGAGTGTCCTAATTCTGCCCGAACAATAATACTAAGAGATGTTCCCATTTTACCTGCTCAAGCCCCAAAAACGAAATATAAAGTTCCAATATCTTTATGATTTGTCGAAAATAATCACTGTCGCGATTAATAGGTTGAAGTTTAGGCGCTAGATTGTAAATCTATTTATGGGAATTTATCTCTTTAATCAGGCTTTATAGTCATAAAAATGATATTAGACTGAAATTCTAAAGGAGTAATAATTGACTAAGGCTTAAAAGATTTAAACTTATATTTATAGCTTTAAAGACTATTAGTTTGTTTAACTTAAAGCCTTACAATATTATAAATATAATTGATAAAAGTGGTAATCCAAATGTTGATATAAATGAAAAAGTAATATAAAATTTATTGATATTGAATTATATGGTGATTCAATTATTCAATTATTTTCATAATAATTTATCATAAATGTTGAAAATGCTATTCGTAAATAAAAATATAAGGTAATCAATGTAGTTATAATTATAATAGCTACCTACTAAGAATATTTGCCCGTTAATAGTCATATTTTTTTGTTTTTTGTCCTTATTACTCCTCTTGGGAGCATAGGATATCTACTAGGCATCTCCATCTGCTTTTTTCTTATCGAGGCTCTGCCTTGTGTTTCGAATCGTTTTTTTCCTTTTTCAATTAAGTAAATGATTGGTCTACTGTAATCTATCTACAAGATGTCGCTTCTTAATTTCTTCCCTAGTGTCATCTATCGGTCAAGTAGAGAAACCGTGTCATGTTGTTAGGTGCGTACTGCCATTGTAATAGCATATGACAGTTGCAATTACATTGTCGTTCAATTACATATAGGTTATTGTTTATTCAGTATTAATTATTAGATTATAGAGTATAGCTGGAAACACGATTATAGGTATATTTTTATATTATTTGTTACTAATTATTTATTATTATATTTTTAGGTATAGAATTATTATATTATAATTTATTATATATTAATTTATTATAATTATTAATTTTACTGGATATGGTATCTCCCACCAGGATTTGAACCCGGGACTGCCACAGTGTTTAGATTGCAAGGTTGCGCTCTAACCACCTAGGCTACGGAGGAGATAATAGTCATATACTGAATAGTAATTCATTTTGGTAAAAATCCTAAAAAGGGGGGTAAACCTCCTAAAGATAATAAGTTAATTATTATTAATAGTTTAGTTTGAAGAAAAAATAAAGGAAAATATTTGATTAAAATGAAACACCTTTAGTATATTAAATGATATAATAATTGTAATAGAGAGAAAACAGTAAAATACAAAGTAAATTAATGAAATATTTTCATTAATATATATAGCACCTAATATTCATCCAAGATGATTAATTGAAGAAAAAGCTATAATTTTTCGCAGGGAGGTTTGATTTAACCCCCCCAAAGATCCTGGAATTAATGAAATGCAAATGATTCACAAGATGAATTGATTAAATATAATATATGAGATTAATATCAAAAGGGCAATTTTTTGTCATGATATTAGAATTAATGAATTAATTCATGATAATCCTTCTATAACTTCTGGGAATCAAAAATGAAATGGGGCAGTTCCTCTTTTTAATAATAACGAGGATAAGATAATTATTTTATTAAAATTTTCTTCAATGTTAGATTGAAAAATAAAATTAAATTTCATTATATATATAGTAATAGCAAATAAAAGGATTCTTGAGGCTAAAGCTTGGGTTAAAAAGTACTTTAATGAGGCTTTTGAAAATTTTAAGTTATTAATATCATTTATTAAGGGAATAAATGCTAATAAATTAACTTCTAAACCTACTGCTATTACTATATATATTCAAGCTCCTAGCCAAGAATTAGTTGATACTGCTATCAATGATCCTAATAAAATAATAATTAAGAATAAAATTTTAGAAGAATTTTTTAAAATTAAAAAGAAAAGAATTATAACCTTTATAATTAAGGTATGAACCCAGTAGCTTAATTAGCTTACCTTTTTATAAAATATCGGCTTGTGTAAATATATATATATATATATGTAGTAATAGATATATTTTAGTGTAAGATGCACAGAAACTTTTGATGTTTTTAGGAATAGTTTGATTCTATTAAATATAATGAATATAAGAAATTACATGATTTACCCTATCAAAGTAGCCCTTTTTCAGGCAATTCATTTTATATTGTTATATTCAATCAATAATATAACTCTCTCCCTTCAATAATAAAAGTGCCTTTCGCAATATTCTTAGTTAGTAACAATTAATTAATTAGTAAACAGGAAATGCACATAAACCTCGTGTAATCAATTGCACAATTAATAACTTTATTATAATTTAAAATAATAAAATTGATTACGCAAGGAAACAATAACCTTTTGCTTTAAGCGCGTTAAGTTAGTTAGGAATTAAGTAATAACGTTTTAAGTAATATAATTAAGAACTGCTATGTAAGCATTTATGTATTTTATAAGACTTATTTGTAAATTTCCAAAAATAAAAAGAAATCAATAAAAAAATTTAGTTTAAGAACAACTCTAAACGAAAGAGCGTTTAATTATAAAACTGGCGCAAAAAAAATTAAAAAAAAAAAAAAAAATTAAAGAAAATTTTTTTTAAAAAAACTGTTTTAATTTAAGAAAAATTAAAAAGAAATTTTTAAAAACTGTTTTAATTTAGAAAAAATTAAAAACAAATTAATAAAAACAAAAAACTAAAAACTGTTGTTAAAAAAAAAAAAAAAAAATCAAATACAAAATTTAATAAAAATTGTCAACTGTGGAGTAGAAAATTCAAAAAAAAAAAAAAAAACAGAAAATCTAACAATTTCTTTAAAGAAAAAAGAAGCAAAACAATTGTGAAAAAATTGTGAAAAAATTTTTTCAAAACTGTATTTCTATTTTGAAATTTTTTGTTTGCTTGGAAAAAAAAAAACGACACATTCTCATAACAACAGACTTTGCATCATACACTCTATCTATAAAATCAAGGAAAATCCAGCTAACTACAAGAACCAACTAACAAAAAAAGGCATCTTTATACTTGAATCAACCAAAAATACAACTAGAAATAACAGCAGAAAAATCAACAAGACCCAGCTAAAAATAAAAAAGGCGACTTCATACTTCAATCAACCAAAAAGACAAGCATAAATAACAGCAGGTACAACAATTTACATTATTTAGTTTTAGTTTTAGCTATAGTTTTATTTTTTTTTTATTATTTTATAAAATTTCAAAAAATATAATAAGAAAAAATTTTTAAACAAGAATAACTTTTTTTTCAATACAATAAGTGCCAACAAAATATTATTGTAAAATACAAAATTTTCGTTCAAATAATTTCTATAATAAATAAATATGTCTGACGTAGAAAAATTAAAACTAACTTTAGATTTTATTGTCAAGATAACACCTTTTGACGGCAAAGATGAAAATTATTTGCCTGAATTTATTGACCGAATAGACAAATTGATGCCAACTATACAGGCTTTTCAAGAATTTGACAAAATGATTATACAAGGGTATATTAGGGATAAAATTACAGGTGAAGCCAGAATCACTCTGAGGCAGCATGGAAGTGCCACACAATGGTCTGACATAAAAAACATTTTAATAACTAATCACGGCGAAAAACTTTCGTCAGATAAATTAATTGATAAAATAAGATCATGTAGAGTAGAAACAAACATAGAACAGTATTACAACGAAATTAGAACACTTCTATGTAGACTTAATAAATACTACCAATTAAAAGGTAATGTTAACATAGATACTATTAATGGCAACAAAAGAATAGCATTAGAAACTTTCAAAAATAATTTACCAGAACCTGCTAAAAGTGTTATTTTTAGTAGAAATCCTGGTACCTTAGACCAAGCGTATGAAATTATTTTAGAGTGTAATTACCAAAATTTTAGGAATAAGGCAAATCAATTTAAAAAACAAAATAATAATTTTAATCTTTTTCGTAATTCAAAATGTAATATTAATAATAATAATAACAGTTATAATAGTAATGGTAGTAACTATAATAGGAATAATAATATTAATAATAATAAAAACACTTATAGAGGATTTCAAAGTAACGCAAATAAATATCAGCAAACTCTTTTTAATAGTAGTTACAATAATAAACAATTCCATTCAAATCGATCAGGTAACTCGAATTATAACAAACAAGCATCCTCAACTAGTTTTAGAAATAATAGCAGACAAAATGTTAGAGACGATCTCGAACAAATGGATACTTACAAAAACGAACAACAAAATTTTCAAATTGCAGGCGAAAAAATCTTCCCTATATAGTAATCCAGAATCCTGTAAAAACACTTAAATTTATAATCGACACTGGAGCAGAGTCCAGTATTATAAACCCAAATTTATGTCAACCAAAGTGGAAACGTTTTATTAAGACACAATGCCTTAAAACCTTAAACCACAATATCGTAACGAATGTGCAATGCAAATTTCCGCTATTCGAAATCTTCAACGAAAAGAAATTTATGGCCAAATTTTTAGAAATCAATTTTCATGATAAGTTTGATGGTTTAATCGGTATTTTGTTGTTCGTTTTTGTAAGTATCCATTTGTTCGAGATCGTCTCTAACATTTTGTCTGCTATTATTTCTAAAACTAGTTGAGGATGCTTGTTTGTTATAATTCGAGTTACCTGATCGATTTGAATGGAATTGTTTATTATTGTAACTACTATTAGAAAGAGTTTGCTGATATTTATTTGCGTTACCTCTATTCTATTCTTCTTAAACGAAAGTGAAGAACACTACAACCAAATTAGTTTTAAAAAAAATTCAATCGAACTTTTTTCAAATGAAATTAACAAATACAATTTGTTAAATCACATTGAAACATCTCACTTAAATAATGAGGAGTTTAAATTTTTACATAAATTAATTTTAAATAATAAAAATGTATTTTACAAAGACGGTGACGATCTTTCTTTTACTAACCATATTAAGCATGATATAAAGACAAAACACGAAATACCATTATACAGCAAAATGTATCGGTATCCAGAAATACACAAAAAAGAAGTTGAAAGCCAAATAGAAGAAATGCTCCATAACAAAATAATTCAACATTCCAATTCACCATATAATGCACCTGTTTGGGTTGTCCCTAAGAAAATGGACAAGAGTGGAAGTCAAAAATGGAGAATTGTCATCGACTATAGAAAACTTAACGAGGCTACAATCGATGACAAATTTCCTATTCCCAATATAGATGATGCTTTCGAAAAATTAGGAAAAGCTAATTATTTCACTACACTCGATTTGGCAAAAGGCTTTCACCAAATTGAAGTTAACCCTAAAGACCGTCATAAAACAGCTTTTTCCACTTCAACTGGGCATTATGAGTTTTTACGAATGCCGTTTGGTTTAAAGAACGCGCCAGCGACATTCCAAAGACTGATAAATAACGTTCTAAAAGACTTTATCAACAAAATATGTGTAGTATACATGGATGACATTCTAATATTTTCAAGCTCAATTCAAGAACATTTAGATTCAATTCAAAAAATTTTTAATAAACTTGCAGATGTTAATTTTAAGATACAAATAGATAAATGTTCATTTCTTTGTAAACAAACAGAATTTTTAGGTCATATAATTACTCCAAATGGAATTAAACCAAATCCTAAAAAGATTAAATCCATCCAAAATATCAAACTGCCCACAACGCAAAAACAGATAAAAAGTTTTCTAGGTGTGACCGGTTAACACCGCAAATTTATAAAGGATTATGCTAAGATTGCATACCCTATTACTAGATATTTGAAAAAAGGAGCAAAAATAAATGTAAACGATGAGCAATATATATCCGCTTTTAAAATGCTCAAAAATCTTTTAACAACCGATCCAATTCTTATACATCCAAATTTCGATAAAACATTTGTAATCATAACAGATGCTTCAAACGTAGCAATAAGTGCCGTTCTGTCGCAAAATCAGCATCCTGTTTCCTTTGTATCTAGAATTTTAAACAAACACGAGATCCATTATGCAACGATAAAGAAAGAGCTCTTAGCTATTGTATGGGCAACTCAACAATTTAGACCTTACATATACGGACGTAAATTTATAATAAAAACAGACCATAGGCCACTTGTCTGGTTAAATGGGTTAAAAGAACCAAACTGTAAATTACAAAGGTGGAGGATAAAACTAAGTGAATTTAATTTTGATATTGAGTACGTGAAAGGCAAAGAAAACCAAGTAGCGGACTACCTATCAAGGATAGAAAATCCCAATATCCAAAAAGATTCTAATATTGATTCAGAAGCATTTTCACCCAATTTAAATTCTATGGAAAAAAAGGGTTATGAATATAATGAATTATTTAATACCGAACACAATGAAAGTACCGTTTCCGTTAACGAAGAAGTAATGTCAACCGGTGCTACAATTAATAGTGCTCAGGAAGATGAAACTAGTCATATTTACATAACTGACAAACCAATAAACCTATTCAAAAATCAAATTTACTTATATAAAGGAGAAAAAGAGAAATTTTTATTGAAAATTATTCACAACAAAATCCAAAACCATGTTGCTGTTGGAGAAAATAGTAATTTATTGAATTTAATGAAAAGGGTCCTAAAAGATAAAGGCCTATTTTGTATTTATTGCGACGATATATCTCTGTTTGTAAAATTCCAAGATCTCTATGTACAATATTTCAGTAATAACAAAAACTTAAAAATGTTAAAATCTTCTCTTAAACTTACCAATATCACAGATAGAAATGAAATTTTA
The DNA here is from genome assembly GCA_963082915.1 of Dolichopus griseipennis. Taxonomy (NCBI): domain Eukaryota; kingdom Metazoa; phylum Arthropoda; class Insecta; order Diptera; family Dolichopodidae; genus Dolichopus; species Dolichopus griseipennis. The sequence continues at coordinate 159,426,500 of OY720441.1, read as the reverse complement.
GAAATTATAAAAAAAGAACACTTAAGTAAAAACCATAGAGGAATAACAGAAGTGTTCAACGAATTAAAAAAGAAATACTACTTTCCTCGTCTTTTTATTGAAATAAATAAAGTTATAAATAATTGCGAACCCTGTAGTATTGCTAAACATGACAGAAAACCTATTAAAATTCCTTTTAAATTGACCGATACACCAAAGCATTTCAATGATATAGTGCACATGGATATATGGTATCCAGAAAGAAATAAACTCTATTTAACAACAATAGACAAATTTTCAAAATATGCTACCGTTCAAAAACTAAACGATCCCAATTGGATTTCAGTTTTAGAATGTATCAAACAATGAATTCAGTTTTTAGGTAAAATGAATAAATTAATATCAGACGGTGTATAATTCATAGCGCTGTCGAACTATTTTTGAAAGAAAATAGTATCGAATTTCATCAAACTACAGCAGGATCAAAAACCGGGAATAGTGACATCGAAAGGTTTCATGGTACTCTTAACGAGCATTTAAGAGTGATGAATGCCGATAATAATAAAGATGATCTTGATAATCGTCTCTTTAAAATAGTAAACTTTTATAATAATACTATCCATAGTTTCACAAAACTGAAACCGATCGATTTATTAACTAAAAATCTCGATAAAAACGAAATAGAAAATTTAAAACTAAAATTCCAAGAAACAAAATCAAATTATTTAGAAAAAATCAATAGAAATAGAAGTAAAAATTTTACCCTTTCAAAAAACATTGTGAAAAATAGACAAATAGCGAAAAACACCACAAAATACAAGAAACTTCAAAAATTTTCAAAACATAACGACTATACTTATGACAAAAACAATAATAGAAATACCAAGTACTACCAAACCCAATTAAAACGAAAATATAATTACACATGATAAATTATTGCATAACTCAATGCCGTTAAATAAAATAAAATCTTTTACAATTTTATGACAATTTCAAACTTCTACTAAATTTGCTAATCAGCATAAATAATTTTTAATAATAAACATCATCATTACCTTGAACTTGGCCTACCTTAATAAATGTATTAAAGTAGGTTCAAAAACAAAAAATAAAGAAAAAAATAAAAAGTACTGTAATTTTAAATTGAATGAACTAAAATTTCAAAATGAAATTCTAAACTTTTAATGAAATTTGTTTTTATAAAACACAAAACAAAAAAAAAAAAGAAAGAATAAAAAAAAAAATTTTGCTAACTTTTATCATATTTAGAATTGTGCCATACACACTAAATTGAAAAAATTTTTTTTTAGAAATGATTAAAATGCTAATGTTCATTATCACCTGGTTAACTGTCGAAGCTAACGACTTAAGTATAACACCCATATACACCGAACAAGGGTTTACAATACTAAAATTAGAGGGAAGACCAATCGTTGATAGTTATACCAAAATTTTACATGTTATTGACTTAACTGAAATTAATAATATCTGTAATTCTATTGAAACAAGTTTGAATACTCTCAAAGAGAACGATTCTAATCATAATTTATTGCATAAGGAAATTGAAATTTTAAAATATAATATAAGAACTATTATACCACACACCCATAGATTCAAAAGAGGTCTAATAAATTTTGTAGGGAATGCTCTGAAATTCGTAGCAGGAACAATGGATTCCGAAGACGTCAATCAAATCTATAATCATTTAGAAACCATAGACAACAATTCAAAAAACTTAATTGACCAATCAAATAAGCAAATAATAATCAATGATCAAATGTCTCAAGCTATAGAAAAAATTAAAAACCACATAAACACTCAAAATCTTAAAGTTAAAGAATATTTAAGTAACTCCATAAATCAAAGTAATTTTCTGATAGATAGATTAAATAGTTATGAATACACATTGCATACTTATATACATATAACTCACCTAAACGAATTTGTAGAAAAAATGAAGGATAACATTTTACTCAGTCAACAAGGCATTCTAGCTCATGATATCCTTACAACCGAGGAAATAGAAAAATTTAATATAACAATAAACATACTACAATTCATTAAAAGTGCTGTTCTTTAAAAAGAGGAAAACACAATAATATTTGCAATTTCAATACCCCAATTTTGTATAGACAAATTTTTTAATGCACTTATTATTCCATTCCCTAATTCAAAAAATGAACAACTGGATTGTGAAAATGAAGAAGTAATTTTGAACGATAATTTTGTATTCGAACGTAATAGCAATATAAAAACTAAAAATGATTTAAAACCTCATAAGAATCAGTGTATCTATAATATCTTTCATAAAAATAATACTTGTAACTTTATTGTAAAATTAGAAAAAACTATTGAAGAAGTTGATAAAGGCATAATAATTACTAAAAACATAGAATTAACTTATCTAAAAGACATTAATGCAAATCGAGAAATTGCTCTTAAGGGAAACAATTTAATTCAGTTTTCAAATCGCGAAATCACAATCGGAAACTTTAAATTTATAAATAAAATCGAAAAATTTGAAAGCCACTTTATTATGCCTCAATCAAATTTCAACTTTACTAAAATTATAAAAAATGTATCTTTAGAAAACTTACACATACAAAATATTAAAAACAGAGAAAATATCGAGTTCATTGAATTTAAACATAATGTAACAATTTATAGTTTATTATCAATTTTTTTAATTATAATTATCATTATAACTTTAATTTTATTAAGAATTTTTAAAAATAAAACAATAAACGTAATTCAGTTAGAAGAAAAAACAGATACTATAAAATTTTCCGAGACGGAAAAATCTCGGGGGGGAAGTGTTATATTCAATCATTAATATAACTCTCTCCCTTCAATAATAAAAGTGCCTTTCGCAATATTCTTAGTTAGTAACAATTAATTAATTAGTAAACAGGAAATGCACATAAACCTCGTGTAATCAATTGCACAATTAATAACTTTATTATAATTTAAAATAATAAAATTGATTACGCAAGGAAACAATAACCTTTTGCTTTAAGCGCGTTAAGTTAGTTAGGAATTAAGTAATAAGGTTTTAAGTAATATAATTAAGAACTGCTATTTATGTATTTATGTATTTTATAAGACTTATTTGTAAATTTCAAAAAATAAAAAGAAATCAATAAAAAAATTTAGTTTAAGAACAACTCTAAACGAAAGAGCGTTTAATTATAAAACTATATAAATTTTTAATAATTTTTGATTTTAAATCAATTTATTACAAAATTATATTAGTGAATAAAATTTAATTTAAGATTTTTAAATATTAAATAATAATTTAAATAATTCTATATAGTTATGCTATGGCTAATTATATTTAATATAATAATAAATAATGGCTAATATTATATTAATATTAAATATTTATATAATAATATATTATTTATTAATATTGAATCTATATTAATATATATAAATTATATATTATAGAGAACTATTAATATATGCATTTATATAAATTGGAAAGAAATAAAATATATATGTATTATCTATATTAATAATAAATATTATATATATTTTCATTAGTTTAATACATATAATATATTTTCATTAGTTTAGAAGTTATGGGGCCTTAACTGTTTTTCGACCATAATTTAGTTTTATTTCGATAAAATTGGAACCAAATAAGATAAAACAAAAATAAGTATAGCATTTAAATGCTTATTAATGCAGATTTCTTTTTCGTTTTTTGCATAAAAACGAATTTGTGAAAATTTCATAATCCTAACTCCTTTACTTTTTGAGTTATCGTGATGACGGACGGACGGACGGACATACATAGCTAAATCGATTTATTTTTCGATTCTGATCCGATCCAAAACAAAAATAACACGATAATGACTTTTTTTTTTTAAATAGATTTTTCTTTTATTTTTTTTAGTTTTATAAGACAAAATAACAATTCATTAATAAAAAAAAATAATAAACAAAAAGAAATTCAAAAATTTAAGTATATTATTAGCACATTTCATATTTTAATATAATAACTTAAAAATTAAAAAAAAATTTTTTCATATCTCATTCGTTTCAATTTTTTTTGTAAATTTGTACTTCATTTTTTTATTCTTTTCTTCCAGAACTTTAGGTTTAGGTAATATTTTTAAAATGTGCTTGTCTTTAATATGTGATATATCATTTTCGATATATTCGAAAGTCTTTTTATCATTATTAACGTTTTTTAAGCAAATTACTTCAACTTCAAAGTTTTCATTATTTTCTTTTAGATCTGGATGGTTTAAACATTTACTTACATATCTAAATAAAGAAAATAATAAACAATATTAGACATGTATGTATAAATTTTAAACAAATAAAATTAAAATGATGTAGTAAAGGCATTTTAAAAAACTTACTTGTACCGTTTTCCCTTGATTCCCACAAATTCTACTAATATAAAAGTTCCAGGTACCACGGATTTTATTCCATTTAAAAGTAACAAAGGAGAAGAACTGGAAGATGAAAGAGATGAATACACATTTCTAACATCTAATTTATCTCTTCTTTTATTTTCAACAGGGTTATTAAAAAGAATTTCTAATAATTCGTCATCTTCATTAAGTCCATTAGGTTGAGAATTTATGTAATTTATTTTCCCAATTTCAAAATCATCACATTTACCTTCACAGTTAATGCAGCTTAATTGTCTCATGTGTAAAATTGTAGAATACGTCTCGGTAAATACTTGGTGTACAACAGAAGTACCTTTGAATATGTCTATTTTTTCCGGAATTAGACTAGACATTTTTTCAATATCCTCATTATTAATGGTAAAAAACGTTACACCATTGCAATGTGATTTTAAAATATCTACCAAATCTTCAACATTTTTAATATTGTTTCCGAAACTAACGAACTGATCTGCTGTTCTTTTGCAGAGTCCTCCAATCCCATCTGGAGCTCCTTTACCGTGACCTGATTCGGAGTAGTTCCACGAGAATTTTTTTAATTCTGGAAAACAATTTTTTTCAAGCTCATTACCCAGAAAATAAAACATAGTTTTATTACTGTACTGAGTAGCAGGACTGTCGCTTAAAAAATGTAATGTGTCAATATCACAACTTAAAGTTTTTAAAATTGGCAACCGATGTGCCCATATAGCTGGAACGTTATGTAATAAGCTTGAACTTATAGTGCAAAAGCAGTTTGTTTTAAGTTCATTATTCATTTTAAAATATACCACCACTGTATGCAAAGTAATTTGCATTCGTGATGCTCCAAAATGGAAAGCTTGCACTTCTTCACTGTACTTAATTTGATAATTTTTACTAAAGTCCATATGAATCAGAACTTCGTTAGCTTTTAAGTTTTCTTTTAAATTTCTTATTTCCAAATGTTGGTGAAGAATTCTTCCTTCGTGCATTAAAAATTTAGGTAAAATTAATTTGTACTCCTCTATTAAATTTGTTAATTTTATGTTAATAGCTTCTTTCAAAATTTTGTTAACATATTTTTCTGTATTAGTTTTTATACCCTACACCTATAGAATAGGTAAAGGGGTATATTAACTTTGGTATGGTGTTTGTAACCACCTAAAGGAAGCGAGCTAAATATGGAAAAGTATATATATTTGTGATCAGCGTGACCGCCTTAGTCGATATAGCCATGTCCGTCCGTCCGTCCGTCCGTCCGTCCGTAGGCACGATAACTCAAAAAATAAAGGAGCTATCTTGATGAAATTTTAACTGTAGGTTACTAGGACTGAAAGTACGGCGGGGATTGCATATGGGCGAAATCGGCCCATGGGTTCGGATTCTGGACCTTTTAATCGGTTTCAGGGCTAACGAACAAATATAAAAAATCACGATAACTCAACAACTAATGACGCTATCTTCATCAAATTTGTGCTGTACGTTACTAGTAATGAAAATACTTCGGGAATTGCGTAAGGTCGGGATTGGACCATGGGTTCGGAACCTAGAACTTTTTGATCGAATTTAGGCCAAACGAGCATAATTCCGAAACCAATGAAGATAGAACCTCCCAATTTAGTATCAGGGTGTCCCTTCCTATTTCCTAAGTGTCTTGTGAATTTGGGTCCCATTGGAGTAGTGGGTCGGGGACCAGCCACACATTTCCGAAGACCTTAAAGCATATCTTTAAAATTAATAAATATAACAACTTGAAAAAATGTAGAAGCTTCCAATTTGCCACAAGTGTGTTCTTTACTATCTCTTGCGTGTTCCCCTAATTCGGGATCAATTGGAGTGGTGGTTCTGTACCCCTCTCAGACCTCCCAAGTTTTAAAGGCTTATAATCGAAATTACTAAAAATAGTTACTTAAAATTAGGATAGACCGTTCAAATTGTGTACAAGGGTTAACTAGTACTATAAGTACAGCGCGGACTATATAAGGGCGAAATCAGCCCAACGGTTCGGATTCCGGACCTTTTAATCGATGTCAAGGCTAAGGAACATATATAAAAAATCACGATAACTCAACAACTAATGAGGCTATATTCATGAAATTTGTGCTGTAGGTTATTGGCAGCGAAACTACGGCGGTGATTATGTACGGTGAGGATTGGACAATGGGTTCGGAACTTAGAACTTTTTGATCGAATTTAGGCCAAACGAGCATAATTCCGAAACCAATGAAGATAGAACCTCCAAATTTGGTATCAGGGTGTCCCTTCCTATTTCGTAAGTGTCTTTGAAATTTGGGCCCCATTGGAGTAGTGGATCGGGGACCAGCCCGACTAAAGATAGTTACTTGAAAAAAATGTAGAAGCTTCCAATTTGCCACAAGGGTGTTTTTTACTATTTCTTGCGTGCCCCCCTAATTTGGGATCAATTGGAGTGGTGGTTCAGAACCTCTCTTAGACCCCCCAATGTGTAAAAGCTTATCATCGAAATTAATAAAACTAGTAACTGAAAATTAAGATAGAGCGTTCCTATTGTGTACAAGGGTTAACTAGTATTGAAAGTATGACGGGACTGCATATGGGCGAAATCGTACCATAATTTCGGGTCCTGGAACCCTTGAAAAGTTCAAGGACTAACAAACATATATCTTAAAAACACCATAACTCAAAAAATAATGCCGGTATTTAGATGAAATTTAACAGTAGGTTACTAGTAATGAAAGTACCATGGGAATTGGTTGTGGTCGAGTTTAATTTCGAAGCCAAAGAATATATTTCCTATGTCCTATGTGTCTCCGAAATCTAGACTTAATTGTAGTGGTTCAGCTATGTTCAAAGGTACTTGCTGCATTTATGTAAAATTTATTTTTATATTTAAATGAATTATATGAAAAGGTGTAAATTTTAAATTGTATTTTAGAAATACATTTATTGCATATTTTGCGTTTATAAGTTTTTCTATTAGGTATATAAACTAACCATTTAAAATAATTGCAATTTTTAAAAATTTGGATTATTAAATATATTATGCTTTGATTATCTTTTTATCACAAAATTTAATAATTAGAATTTTTTCATTTTGTAATTGAATTGGAATAAATATATTTTCATTTATTTCAAGTTTGTTTGTTTTTTAATATTTTTAAATAGATAAATTAGTAAGAATTTGTGGTATTTTTTAATAGAAAGGGTAATTAGAAAATGTTTTTAGTATTATACAGTTAATTTGGTTAGCTATGTCTTACGATCAAATTAATAACAGCTTCTATGGTGTTAAAATGACTTATGGATATGTCCTTAAATTTGAACCAAATAGGTGTAGGGTATTTCTAAGTCGGTTGCACCGACTGACTGTTTCTTTACTTGTTTATTAATCCATTTAAAATAATAAATTTCTTTTTCAATTGTTTCCAAAATAGTTGGTACTTTATCCTTGCAATTTAAACATGTCCTTAGAAGACATTTCGGAGTTAACAAACAGCAAACAGATTTTGCAACTTCTTTTAATGATTTTTCTTGAATTGCGTTATTTGTGAAAAGTGCCGAAATTACAAATTCCATGTTGAAACATTTACATGTTTCCCTATCTTTTAATGCCATTCGTTTTATATAAAATGGACTATTTCGGCAAAATAATGTGTAACTTATAGGTTTATGAGTATTAATCGTATCATTAAATTTTTTATGTAAATTTTTTAAAGTATCGGTTAAATATCTTTTTTGTTTTATAATTTTTCCTCGTCTAACGTATTCATTTTTACCCCCGGACACATTCTAGTATTTTCGTCTTCTTCTAAAATTATTCTAATACTTTCCTGTAGTTTAAGATTTAATTTTGATTTTCTGATAGAGTTTTGGTTTAGTTTGCATTTTTTTAAAAAATTTTTATTAGAAAATTGTGTGCAATGAGACTGTAATCTGTACTTTTTTATGATTTTGCCAGAAATAAAAGTAGTAAAAAGTTGTTTGGATTTTTGTGTTTTTAAATTTGTATAGTTGAAATGTAACTGAGATTTTAAAGCTTCACCAATTAATAAATTTTTGTACACTACAGATGGACCAGATAATACTATATTTTTAACATTATTTTCTAAAGAACTGTTTTCATGTTTATCCTTAAGTCTTTCTACTCTTTTTTGATATTTTTTTATTTTTTTCTTTAATTCATCAATATATTTATCCTTAGCTTTTAATTTTTTGTGTAATTTTTTTCTATAATTTGATTCAATTCTTTTGATTTCTAAATTTTCAAAATTTTGTTGATTTCCGGGTTGATTATTGTCAATTTCTTGATCACTGCTAGGAGTATTTTCTCTACGAAACTCTTCCAGTTTTTTTTGAGTTTTCTGTTTCTCTCTGTATTTTTTTTGGTTTGTTCGCCAAACTTTTCTTTGGCTTCGTTTTTGCCTGGGTGTTAATTCTTTTATAGAAACAATTTTTTTTTCCTTTTTATCTTTTAAATATCTTTGATTTCTTTTTTGTTTTTCTTCCTCGTACCGTAGAGGATCTTTCTTTATTTTAGCTCTGCGTTCTCTCTCTGCTTCACGCTTTTTCCTTAATTTATCTTGAGGGTCTTGTTTTTTTTTTAAGGCATCTAAAAGCAAAATTTAGTTAAAAATGTCATTGTCGTGTATTTTGTCATTGTCGTGGTTCACATTTAGGCACGACAATGACACCACGACAATGACATATTTTAATATTTTTAGATATTTCTTGAGAATTATGTATGTTATAAAAATCGTGTTAATGTTGAAATAAAGAGATAAATATTAAGCACATTTAAAAATATGTTTTATAAAAATTGAATGTTAATATTTTGAAATAATACTTACCACAACAATGACAAAATCAGCGTCGCTATATAAAGTTTTTACAAAGAAGATTAAAAAAAAATATGAACCTTTAGCACTAAAAATTTTTTATTAACTTAAATAAATAAGCACAACAAAGCATATTGTATCCATATATTAGAACAAAAAAACCGTATTGACACAACCGATTAATAATATTATTAATTTTTTCTAATATTTTTGTTCGGCGACATACCACGACAATGACAAAATACACGTTTAAATCAATTTTTCTTTAAATAAAATAAAAGAAATTTAAATTTTTATTATCTGTCTAAAATATTTAAGGATATTAAAAACAAATGTAGTATTTAAATATTTTAAATTAGCAATATATTTTGAAAAATATATAGGCGACAAGTAATTGCACAGTTTCCGTATAACTACCCATATACATTTAAATAAATTAGAAAGAAATAAAATATATATGTATTATCTATATTAATATTAAATATTTACATATAATAATATATTATTTATTAATATTGAATCAATATTAATATATTTTAATTATATGTTATAGAGAACTATTAATATATGCATTTACATAAATTAGAAAGAAATAAAATATATATGTATAATCTATATTAATGTTAAATATTGATATAATAATATATTATTTATTAATATTGAATCTTTATTAATTTATGTTAATTATATATTATAGAGAACTATTAATATATGCATTTATATAAATTTGAAACAAATAAAATATATATGTATTATCTATATTAATATTAAATATTTATATGTATTTAGATTATAAAATTTAATATAAATATTTAATAATAAAAAAAAAAAAAATATAAGTAATTATAAATTATTTAAATTAGTTAACTACTTGACTTATATAATAATTTATAAAATTATAATTGTTTTGTATAGAATTGGTTAAATATTGATTTAAGGGGATCAGTTGACCTGGGAGGATTTAATTATAATTAGTTAATTATTATGTAATCATTTAAAAAATTATATTGATTAATTTTGTTTATTTACATAACTTATACTTATTAAATTGACTCTAAATTAAAAATTTTCATAAAATATAAAAGTTTTATTTTGGCTTATTAATTTATTATAAGTTTGTTTATATATTTAAATTTTTGTGAGAATTTATTTTATTCTGAAAGAATATTTTATTATTTTTATTCGCAGTATATAATATTAATTATTAGATAACTCTAGAATTGGAAATATTATTGAGTATTGGCTAAATTTGTGCCAGCCGCTGCGGTTATACAAAGAATACTAGTAAATTATATTGGATGTAAGTTAAATGATTATTAATTTAATAAATAGTAATTTTTTAGGTGAAATTTTAATTTACTTTAATTAATATTTTAAGAGTTATTGAAGCTTATAAATTTTTGTTATAAACCAGGATTAGATACCCTATTATAAAAATTGTATCATTAATAATCCAGAGTAGTATTAGTTAAGGTCTTGAAACTCAAAAAATTGGCGGTATTTTAGTCTATTTAGAGGAACCTGTAGTATAATCGATAATCCACGATGGACCTCACTTAATTTTGTTTTTCAGTTTGTATACCGCTGTTATTTCAAGATTTTATAAGGATTATAATTTTCATGATTTTTAATTAAAAAAAATATATCAGGTCAAGGTGCAGCTTATGATTAAGAATTTATGGGTTACAATAAAATTATTTATACGAATAAAAATATGAAATTATTTTTTGAAGGTGGATTTAATAGTAAATTTTTAATGATAAAAGAATTGATTTTAGCTCTAAAATATGCACACATCGCCCGTGGCTCTTGTTATTAACATAAGATAAGTCGTAACATAGTAGATCTATTGGAAAGTGTATCTGGAATGACAATATAAAGCTTTTTTAGCAAATCAATATAAATTGATAATATATAATTATTAATTACTAATATTTTTTTTTATATTATTGTTATTAAAAATAATTATTTTATTTTGTTTTAGTATTGTTTATAAAACTAATAATTTTAGTGATAGTTTATTATGTATTGTGAAAGAATTTTAAAATAATTGAAAAATATATAATTTAAAAGAAAAATTAATTTTTTGTACCTTGTGTATCAGGGTTTATTAAATAAAAATTTTTTATAAAAATTTTCTCGAACGGAAATGATTTAATTAAATACAATAGTTAATGTGATAAATTTATTATAAATATTTAATTAGAAATGAAATGTTATTCGTATTTCCTGATATCTTGTTTTTTAAGAAATAAATTTAATTTAGGGGCTAATTATATATTAGTTTATTTAATAAATTTATTATTAATTAGTCTTAATATTTAATGGGATGAGCTGTTAAATAAATTATTAAAAATTTAATTAATATAGAGGTATTTGTATGCTCAGGATCAGCAACCATTAAAGATTTTGTTATAAATTATATGTCTTAATATATTATTTATTTTATTTTAATTATTTTATTAAAATTTTAAATTTAATATAATAATTTAATGAATAATGATAAAATTAGTAAAATTATGTAAACTTAAGTTAAGTTAAATTCATAGGTTTTTATAAAGAATTCGGCCAAAAAATATGTTCGCCTGTTTAACAAAAACATGTCTTTTTGATTTTAATTTAAAGTCTAATCTGCCCACTGATAAATATTTAAGGGCAGCAGTATTCTGACTGTGCAAAGGTAGCATAATCATTAGTCTTTTAATTAGGGCTTGTATGAATGATTGGACGATATATAATCTGTCTCATAAAAATTTAAGTAGAATTTTATTTTTTAGTCAAAAAGCTAAAATAAATTTAAAAGACGAGAAGACCTTATAGATCTTTATAATTTACTTTTAAATGGTTATTTTGTAAATTTATAAGTTGCATTATTTTGTTGGGGTGACAATGAAATTGAATAAACTTTCATTATTTTGACATTAATTTATGATTTATTGATCCACTATTAGTGATTAAAAATTTAAGTTACCTTAGGGTTAACAGCGTTAGGGTTAACAGCGTAACTATTTTGGAGAGTTCTTAAAATAGTTTGCGAACTAAATGTTCGATAAAATAGTTTGCGAACTAAATGTTGTTTCGTGAGCCAGGTTGGTTTCTATCTTTAAGCAATTATAATACTTTAGTACGAAAGGACCAAGTATTAGCAATATTAATTTTTAATAAATTGAATATTATTAATTTAAACTATTTTGGCAGACTAGTGCAATAAATTTAGAATTTATTTATGTAATTTATATTACAAATAGTACTTGTATTATATTGAGTTATTACTAAGATTAGTTGGAAGTTTAATTTTGATTGTGTGTGTATTATTAGGAGTTGCGTTTTTGACATTACCAGAGCGAAAAGTTTTAGGTTATATTCAAATTCGTAGGGGTCCAAATAAAGTGGGATTGATGGGAATTTCTCAGCCTTTTTGTGATGCTATTAAGTTTTTTACAAAAGAACAGACTTACCCTCTGATATCTAATTATATTTGTTATTATTTTTCTCCTATTTTTTCTCTTTTTTTGCATTTATTTGTTTGAATATGTATACCTTTATTAGTAAAATTATATTCATTTAATTTAGGGTTATTATTTTTTTTATCTTGTACTAGTTTAGGGGTTTATACTGTTATGGTAGCTAGTTGATCATCGAATTCTAATTATGCTTTATTAGGTGGATTACGTGCTGTGGCTCAAACTATTTCTTATGAAGTTACCTTGGCTTTAATTATATTATCTTTTGTTCTTTTAATTGGTGGGTATAATTTGTTGGATTTTTATTATTACCAAAAAAATATTTGGTTTTTATTTTTATTATTACCTTTAGCTCTAGTATGATTCGCTTCTTGTCTAGCAGAAACTAATCGCACACCTTTTGATTTTGTGGAAGGTGAATTTGAATTAGTTTCTGGATGTAATGTAGAAGACAGAAGATGGGGATTTGCCTTAGTTTTTTTAGCTGAGTATGCTAGAATTTTGTTTATAAGAATATTATTTTCAATAATTTTTTTAGGAGGGGATATTTTTAGTATTATATTTTATCTTAAATTAGTATTTATTTCTTTTATATTTATTTGAGCTCGGGGTACTTTATCTCGGTTTCGTTATGATAAATTAATAAATTTAGCTTGAAAGTGTTTTTTACCTTTTTCTTTAAATTTTTGTTTTTTTTTTTTAAGGTTCAAAAATATTTTTATTTACTTTAATTTAGTGTATTATTATTAGTAACAAAGCCGATAGAAATTTAAATTCCTATCTTATGTTTTCAAAACATATAATTATATCAAGCTCATCAGCTAATTTAGTAATTTATCTCATCAAATAGTAACAATTGGGTTAATAATAAAGTATATAGAATATAATACAGTTAATAATTATCCTACAAGTACGTAGGGGTCTTCTACTGGGTGCGCCTCGATTCACGTTAGAAGAATTACAATTGTTACTATAAATCAGAATAGAATTTGGTTTACAGGATAAAATTGGATTCCTCGGAATTTTCTTATATGTGTAAATGGTAGGATAAATAAGATTGCAGTTGATAAAACAAGTGCAATAACTCCCCCTAATTTATTAGGAATAGACCGTAAAATTGCATATGCAAAAAGAAAGTATCATTCAGGTTGAATATGAACTAGGTTTACAAGAGGATTGGCGGGAATAAAGTTATATGGATCTCCTAGAAGATAAGGATTAGTTAGTGCTAATAAAGTTAATCCTATAATTATAATAATAAATCCTACAATATCCTTAAATGAAAAATAATGATGAAATGGAATTTTATCTCTATTTGAATTAATCCCTAAAGGGTTATTAGACCCTGTTTGATGTAAAAATAATAAGTGATTTATTGTTATAGCTGCTACAATAAAAGGTAAAATAAAGTGAAATATAGAGAATCGTGTAAGATTAGCATTATCTACTGCAAATCCTCCTCATACTCATTGTACTAATATAGTACCTAAATAGGGAATTGCTCATAATAAATTTGTAATTACTCAGGGTAATACATACCCTATAAATGCTGTTCATATTACTTGGAATAGTAAACTTACTCCGGCAAATCATGTAGGTACAAATATATATGATCTGTAGAAAATTCCTCGTCCTACATGAACGTGCAGTGTACGTAATAATCATCCATAATTTACATCTCGGCAAATATGGGCTACTTTATTAAAAGCTATACTAATATCTGCTGTGTAGTGTATAGCTAAAAATAATCCTGTTAAAATTTGAATTACTACACATAGTCCTATTAATGAACCAAAATTTCATCATGCTGAAATATTAACAGGGGCATGTAAATCAACTAATGCGTTGTTGGCAATTTTAAATATTCGGTGTTCTAATCGTAAAGGTTTATTCATTAGTTTATTTGTCGTAAAGGTCCATAAAATACATTTGTGATTTTTACAATTGCAATTAATGAAATTAATAGATAGTTAATTAATACAAGAGTTATTAAATTAGTAGGATAGTTATAAATTTTATTTTATATAATTGAATTTTCTTTAATTAATGTATTAGAGTCTGATATATTTATTATTTCAATGTTTTCTGTAATAGGGGCTAAAAAGTTTATATCTAAAATGATAGTTAATAAGGCTGTAATACTAATTATTATAGATGCTCAAATTAGTGTTTTTACTGATGAAGAAAATATTTCATTTGATGCTAATGATGTTACATAAATAAATAATACTAATATTCTCCCCAGAAAAACTAAAAAGAAAATATATGAAAACCAGAAGGTAAATACACACAAATAATGAAAGTTTGAATTAATAATATTAATCCTATTGCTAGTGGGTGATTCATTTGTATAAAAATGAATCTTGATGTAATAATTGATAAGCTCATAAATAATTGAAAAATTTCAAGAGGTCAATAATTCAAGGGGTAGTTTATTTAAAATAGTAACTTTGGGAGTTAATGAAAAAGAATTTCTTTTCTCTTGAAGTTTTAAAAAATATAATTTTATTTTTGGTTTACAAGACCAATGTTTTTTTTTAAACTATTAAAACTTATGTTAACTATTTATTATTTAGTTTTTGTTTTTATATTTTTATCTGGGGCAGTAGTATTTGTTTTAAATCGTAAACATTTATTGTCTATACTCCTCAGATTAGAATATATTGTGTTAAGATTATTTGGGCTATTATTTATATATTTAATGATTTTAGGGTATCAAAGATTTTTTACTATAATATTTTTAACTTTTAGAGTTTGTGAGGGGGCATTAGGTCTTTCAATTTTAGTTTCGTTAATTCGTACTCATGGAAATGATTATTTTCAATCTTTTAGTGTATTACAATGTTAAAATTTTTATTTTTTTTAGGGGGTTTAATTGTAATTAGTTTTATAAATAATATATTTTGAATGGTTCAAAATATATTATTTATATTATCTTTTTTATTTATTGTTATAAATTATTTTGGAAATTATTTTATAGGGGTTAGTTATTTTTTGGGGTGTGATATAATTTCTTATGGGTTAGTTTTGTTAAGTACCTGAATGGTACTTTGAATTAGTGCTTTAATATTATTAGCCAGTGAATCGGTAGAAAAATATAATAATTATAAAAATTTATTTTTATTTAATGTTTTAATACTTTTATTACTTTTAGTTTTAAGTTTTTCTACTATAAATTTATTTTTATTTTATTTATTTTTTGAAGGCAGATTAATTCCCACAATATTTTTAGTTCTTGGTTGAGGATATCAACCTGAACGGTTACAGGCTGGCGTTTATTTATTATTTTATACTTTACTAGCTTCTCTGCCTATAATAGTGGGAATTTTCTATATTTATAATGATCTTAATACAATAAATTTTTATATAATAATAAATAATTTATATAATTATGATTTATTATATTTAGTTATAATTTTTGCTTTTTTAGTAAAACTGCCAATATTTTTAGTTCATTTATGATTACCTAAGGCGCATGTAGAAGCCCCTGTTTCTGGCTCTATAATTTTAGCCGGGCTTATACTTAAGTTAGGGGGATATGGTTTATTGCGGGTATTTTCTTTTTTACAAGTTAGTGGATTAAAATTTAATTATATTTGAATTAGAATTAGTTTAGTTGGTGGAGTATTGGTTAGTTTAGTATGTTTACGACAAACTGATCTTAAGGCTTTAATTGATTATTCCTCTGTAGCTCATATAGGAATTGTTTTAAGTGGCCTTATAACTATAACTTATTGAGGATTTTGTGGATCTTATACGTTAATAATTGCTCATGGACTTTGTTCATCGGGTTTATTTTGTTTAGCTAATATTTCTTATGAACGGTTAGGAAGTCGAAGTTTATTAATTAATAAGGGTCTTCTAAATTTTATACCTAGAATAGCTTTATGGTGATTTTTATTAAGAGCCGGCAATATAGCTGCTCCTCCTACTTTAAATTTGTTAGGGGAAATTAGCCTTTTAAATAGAATTGTTAGATGATCTTGATTAAGAATAATTATATTGAGTTTATTATCATTTTTTAGAGCTGCTTATACTTTATATTTATATGCTTATAGTCAGCACGGTAAAATTTATTCAGGTATTTATTCTATTTCTGGGGGATTAACTCGAGAATATTTATTATTATTTTTACATTGGTTTCCTCTAAATTTATTAATTTTAAAAAGAGATACATGTATACTTTGGTTATATCTAAATAGTTTAATATAAAATATTGATTTGTGGTGTCAATGATATGAGTTTTCATTTTAGATCGTGGAATTTTTATCTATTTGTTTAATTAGATTTGTTTTTTTATTTTCTATTAGAATTTCTTTATTTATTACTGGGATTAATTTTTTAATAAATGATTATAGTTTATTTATTGAATGAGAAGTTGCTTCGTTAAATTCTAGAAGAATTGTAATAACTTTTCTTTTTGATTGAATAAGACTAATATTTATGAGTTTTGTTCTTTTAATTTCATCTTTGGTAATTTATTATAAAAAGGAATATATATCAGGGGATAACAATATTAATCGGTTTATTATAGTAGTATTATTATTTGTTTTATCAATAATATTGTTAATTATTAGTCCTAATTAGAATTTTATTAGGATGGGATGGACTAGGGCTCGTTCTTACTGTTTAGTAATTTATTTTCAAAATGAAAAGTCTTATAATGCAGGCATATTGACTGCTTTATCTAATCGAATTGGGGATGTGGTTTTATTACTTTCTATTGCTTGAATATTAAATTATGATAGATCAAGTTATATTTTTTTTTTTGGATTTAATAAAAAATGATTTATCAATAATGATTATTGAGGGATTAGTAATATTAGCTGCTATAACTAAAAGAGCCCAAATTCCTTTTTCTTCTTGACTACCGGCGGTAGTGCTGCTCCTATCCCTCTATCTGCCCTTGTTCATTCTTCTACTTTGGTTACGGCAGGGGTTTATTTATTAATTCGTTTTAATGTTTTATTATGTGATACTTGAGCTGGCAGATTTCTTTTAGTAGTCTCTCGTTTAACAATATTTATGGCTGGTATAGGAGTTAATTTTGAATTTGATTTAAAGAAAATTATTGCTTTATCAACTTTAAGTCAATTGGGTTTAATAATAAGAATTCTTTCTATAGGATTTTATAAGCTTGCTTTTTTCATTTAATAACTCATGCTTTATTTAAGGCTTTATTGTTTATATGTGCAGGGGCTATTATTCATAATATAAATAACTTTCAAGATATTCGTTACATAGAGGGGTTAGCTGTTAATATACCATTTACATCGTATTGTTTTAATGTAGCTAATTTAGCTTTATGTGGTATACCTTTTTAAGCTGGGTTTTATTCTAAGGATTTAATTTTAGAAAGGAAAGAGTTTCTCTTTCTTATGTTAATATATTTAGTTTCCTTCTTTATTTTTTTTCTACAGGATTAACTGTTTGTTATTCTTTTCGGTTAGTATATTATTCAATAACTGGAGAGTTACATAGAGGAGCTTTAAACGTTTTAAATGATGAAGGTTGATGAAGGTTATACTGCGGGGCATGATAGGTTTACTAATTATGAGAATTGTTGGAGGTAGTATATTAAATTGATTTATTGTTCCTACTCCTTATATAGTTTGTTTACCCTATTATTTAAAATTATTAATTTTATTCGTTTGTGTAAGCTATATTATTTCTAACATTAATTTATATTTTTCTAATAAGCCTTTCATTTTTTATAATACTAGTATGTTTTTAGGAAGAATGTGATTTATACCCTATATTTCTACTTACGGTATTATTTATTATCCTTTAAATTTAGGAGGTCAGGTCTATAAAAGTATGGATCAGGGAGGATCTGAAATTATTAGATCCCAAAATTTATATAATAATTTAGTTTATTATTCAAAGGATACAAGTCTTTTACAAAATAATAATTTAAAAATATATTTATTGTTCTTTGTACTTTGGGTAACTATTTCAATTTTCTTAATAATTTTTGTTTAAATATTCAAATAGCTTATAATGACATTGAAACTGTTAGGGAGATATATTATATCTTTGAATATATTAGTTAATTTATTTTAGTAACTTATAAAAGAATTTCTTTATTTTTACAATGAAAATGTAAGGTTTTTATTAAACTATATAAATAGAAGTATAAATGGAATTTAACCATTAAAGTAAAAAGTTAACAGCTTTTATTTGAGTCATCATACTTTTTTAATTGGAGCTATAATCTCAGTTATGTCATTAACCCATTTTCGGCCACTGTTCGATTTTTCGAACCATAGTGCATAAATAGGAAATTTAATCAATTTGGAGTTTGGAGTGAGAAGCTTTCTATAGATGAACAAATGGTGCCTTATTTTGGGCGGCAGTCTTGTAAAATGTACATTAGGAATAAACCAATCCGTTTTGGTTATAAATTATGGTGCTTATGCTCTTCTGATGGATATTTATTTTCGTGCATTCCATATACCTGGCTCAAGTGACGTTTATAATAGACAGATTGGTTTAGGTGCAGATGTTGTACTTCGACTACTTGAAAATGTTGAACAACCAAATCAACACAAAGTTTACTTTGACAACTTTTTTACATCATATTATTTGATGTGTTTGCTCAGTGAAAGACATTTTCATGTGACGGAAACAACTCGAGCTAATCGAATAATGAATGCACCATTAAAAACAGGTAAACAGTTACAGCGAGGTGACCATGATCAAATTGTTATTCTGTCGATGGTCTGATAATAAAGAGGTTACAATTTGTTCTAACTTTGACCAAATTGAACCAACGAAAACAGTCAAACGTTGGAAGAAAGTAAAGAAGAATTATGCCAATTATGATCAACCGTTACTTTTGCATAACTACAACTATGGCATGGATGGTGTCGATTTACATGACAATGCCGTTGCAAATTCATCAGATCAAAAAAGTGGTATTGAAAACATCAGATCAAAAAAGTGGTATTGGCCGTTGTGGATTTCCGTTTTGAGCTCCTTAATAGTAAACGCCTGGAAGCTACACTGTTTTATAGCAAAATATAAAAATGAAAAACCTATGCCACAAAAAAATGTTCGTGTTTTTATATCTGCGAAGCTACTATTGGCATGTGAAGAAGAATCATCTCAAGATTCTCAAGAAGAATATCAACCTTACAATTTACCAAGAGTATCAGGCACACACATTGGTGTTTCACAAGAAGAAGGAAAATATCGCCGATGTTAAAAAAATGCGGCAAGCCAACCAAATTTATGTGCAAGAAGTGTAATATTCATTGGGATACAAAGTGTTTCGAAAAATATCACGAAAAATAATTTTTATAATTTTTAGCACATTTTTCAAAAATTTTTTCAGAAGTTGATTTTGTAATTTTGTAATTTTTTCAGGTTTTCAATAAAAGTATATATAATATAAATTAAAATGTTTGCTTTTTTTATGATTTTGCGGCTATCTATATTTACTATATTTCAATATTCATTAAGAATTTCCTTGATTGAAAAGATAAAATCAATAAATAAAAAATATAATATTGAATAAAAAAAATGCCAAATTGCGGCCAGTGTTCGATTTTTCGAACAGCACTTTTCCAAGCTCACGAACAAGCTAGCTCAAATCTGACAACGGATTTGAATTTTTTAGACCTTAATTATCCTAAATCTTGTAGCTTTGTCAAAAATTAAGATATATTTTTTTTTTGGCCGAAAATGGGTTAACAGTGATATCCCTCTTTTTGGCTTCAATTAAAAGAATAAGGATGTATACATCTAAGATTAGGTCGAAACTTATTCCAATTTATCGCTTCATATTGAAGGCAGATTGAAGAATCAATACATTTTGAATGCAAATCAAATGTTATATTCAACTACAGCCCTAAGTTGATCAGTTTAAAGCTTCTTGATTTCATTCATGGTATAGCCCGATTAATAAAATAATAATAAAGATTATAGTAGTACTTATTCATATTATTATGTTTGAGAAGTTTATAGTTACAATAATAGGAAGAATTAGCGCAATTTCTACATCAAAAATTAAAAAAATAATTGCAATTAGAAAGAACTGAAATGAGAAAGGCAAGCAAGAAGAAGATTTAGGGTCAAATCCACATTCGAAGGCGGAACTTTTTTCTCGGTCAATAATGGCTTTTTTAGATAAAATTGATGCTAATATTATTATTACTCTAGAAATAATAATTAATAAACCTATTATAAAAATTAAAAGATTTATCTATACCAATTTATAAATAGACCTTATGATTGGAAGTCATATATCTTTTATACTACATAGATAATTATCCTCCTCATCGATAAATTGAAACTTAGAGAAAAAGTCTTACAATATCAACAAAGTGTCAGTATCAAGCAGCAGCTTCAAAACAAAAATGATGAGTGCTTGAAAAGTGATTACTTAAATGTCGGGCTAAGTAGACAATTTAGAAGATAGTTCCAATTAAAACATGAAGTCCATGAAATCCTGTTGTTATGTAGAATGTTGACCCATAAACAGAATCAGCAATAGTAAAACGCGCTTCAATATATTCATAAGCTTGTAAAATAGAAAAGTAAATTCCTAAGAGAACAGTAAAAAATAGTCCTTGGGTAGTTTGAGAATGATTCCCTTCCATTAAACTTTGATGGGCTCATGTAACAGTTACTCCAGAGGCTAGTATAATTGCAGTATTTAAAAGAGGAACTTGAAAGGGGTTAAAAGGTACAATTCTTATAGGGGGTCATGTTGCTCCTAATTCAATTGCAGGTGATAGACTACTATGAAAGAATGCTCAAAAAAAGAAACAAAGAAAAATACTTCTGAAACAATAAATAAGATTATTCCTCATCGTAATCCAATTGTTACGGGGTATGAATGTAGTCCTTCAAAGGTACCTTCGAATAGAAATATCTCGTCATCATTGATGTATAGTTAAGATAGTAATAACTGTTCCTAAAATAAGTAGAGATGGGTCGAATTGATGGAATCATTTAACTAGACCACAGACTATAGTTATGGCTCCAATTGCTACTGTTAAAGGTCATGGGCTATAATCTACTAAGTGGAATGGATGATTAGAATGAGTTGACATTAATTTACTTCACTAGAGTATAAAGTTCTAAGAACAGCAAATACATAAGATTGAATATTTGCTACTGCTGATTCTAAGACTAATAAAGCAATTTGATCAAGTACTAAAAAAGTTGCTAAAGTAATTGATAATGATAGGCCTGTATTACCCAATGAAGTAAGTAGTAAATGCCTTGTAATTATGTTAGCTGTTAATCGGACGGCTAGAGTTCCTGGTCAAATAATTTTTCTAATAGTTTCAATATATATGTTGTGTATGGTTAATTCAAAAAATAAAAAAAAAAAATAAATCTTAATCATAGAGGTAATGCTAAAGATAAACATAAAATTATATGGGCAGTGCTAGTGAAAATGTAAGGGAATAACCCAAAGAAATTATTGAATATAATTATTGAAAATAGCGAAATAAAGATAAATGTTCTCCCGTTATGTCCAGTAGGACCTAATAAGGTTTTAAATTCAAATTTCAAAAAATATGGTATCTTGAAGGTATTAGCCAAAATAGAGGGGAATTAATTAATATGATACCAAGAAATGTGCTTATTCAATGTAATGATAAATTAAAAATGCTAGAAGAGGGGTCAAATAGGGAGAATAAATTAGTTATCATTTTCAGTTAAAAGAGTTACTAGTCAATTTTTCTGACTTACTTTTTTGGGGGGGCTAACGGAATAAAAATATAATAATTAACTATACAAAATAAAATTAATGTAGTTAATAGTTTTAGTTTGACATGCTAATGTTATTATTTTTAACTAATTTTTTAATTAAGGGTTTCATTAGAAGTAATTTAGAGGAACTCTTTCAATTACGATGGGTATAAAACTATGGTTAGCTCCACAGATTTCTGAATATTGTCCAAAAAATAGTCCTGGCCGGTTAATGAAAAAGTTGGTTTGATTAAGACGGCCAGGAGTACCATCTACCTTAACTCCCAGAGCAGGTACTGTTCATGAATGAATTACGTCAGTTGCTGTACTAGAATTCGAATTTGTGAATTTATAGGCAGGACTACTCGGTTATCTACATCTAAAAGGCGGAATCCATCAATAGGTAATTCGCTAGTTGGAACAATATATGAGTCAAATTCTACGTCTATAAAGTCTGAATATTCGTAACTTCAATATCATTGATGACCAATTGATTTTCATGTAATAATTGGTGCGTTAATTTCATCTATATAATAATCGTAGAGAGGGGAAAGCAAAAAATAATAATATAATTGCTGGTAAAATTCTTCAAATTACTTCAATAGTTTGACCATGTAATAGAAACTGATTTGTATATGAATTAAAAAATAATATTCCTATTAAATAACCTAATAATACAGTAATTATAATAAGAAATAATAAGGCATGGTCATGGAAGAAGATTAGTTGTTCTATTAAGGGAGATGCTCTATCTTGTAAACCTAAATTAGCTCATTTTGACCTAGGTTTCTAATAAAAGTTAAATACTTTCTATATGGAGCTTAAATCCATTGCACTAATCTGCCATATTAGAAGTTAGTTAATAAAGGTAGTTCTGAATAACTATGTTCTGCAAGTGGAATATTGTGGTTTCATTTAATAGAAGAATTTAGTTGAATTTGATAAATAACTTTTCGTTGAGTAATTATACTTTCTTAAATAAAAAATAAGAAGAATAAAATTCCTAAAAGTGAAATAGTTGACTCAATAGTTGAGACTACATTTTATGCAGTATAAGCGTCTGGGTAATCAGAATATCGTCGAGGTATTCCGGCTACTCCTAAAAAATATTGAGGAAAAAATGTTAAGTTTACTACTTACTTACTTGCTAGGCACTACAAACCATGAAGCTTCTGGGCCTGATGTAATATCTGCTTCCACTCCTCTCGGTTTTGCGCAGATCTCTTCCAATTGGTGATGTGAAATTTTTACAAATCTGCCGATATTTCATCTCCCCAACGGAGGTTCGGTCTCCCTCGGCGTCGCTTTCCTTGAGGACTGGCTTCAAATATCCTCCTAACTGGAGCATCGGTTGACATTCGCTCGGCGTGACCAAGCCAATGAAGGCGTCTGATTTTGACTTTCGTGGCTACATCAACGTCATTATACAGTTCGTAGAGTTCGGCATTATATCTTCTCCGCCAAACCACGCCATCGTTTACTGGACCATGTATTCTACGTAGAATTTTTCTTTCGAAAATACCTAGTGCTAGCCCACTTGCTTTTGGCAGTGTCCACGATTCTGAACCGTGCAGCAGAACTGGGAGTATGAGCGTTTTTTACTGATGCACTTTAGTATTCCGCGATAGGAGTTTTGAACCCAGCTGTTTTGACAAACCAAAGTAGCAACGGCTTGCCATGGTTATTCTACGTCTTATTTCTACGTTTATATCGTTTTCGATGTTGATATTGGTCCCAAGGTAGACAAACTCCTTAACTACCTCAAAGTTATATGCACCGACAGTGATATTGCATCCAATAGAATGTTGATTGGATTCCGAATTTGTCGATGGCATATACTTTGTTTTATTCTCGTTTACATGAAGACCCACTTTGTTTGCCTCTTTTTTAATTTGGGTGAAGGCTTCAGTGACTGAGCGTCGTGTTCTTCCTACAATATCAACGTCGTCAGCAAAACCTAGCAGCTGAACTGATTAATAAAAAATTGTTCCTACCATATTAACACCAGAACGACGTAATATGTACTCCAGCACAAGATTGAAAAAGTTACGGACAGTGCATCACTTTGTCTAGAGCCAGAGTATGTTTGGAATTTATCAGACATATTACTTCCAACCGCTACCATACATTTTGTGTTTTCCAAAGTTTTTTTAGACAATCGTATGATTTTGGCTGGTACACTGAATTCGGACATGGCGTCATATAATGTATTTCGGAATATACTGTCATAGGCGGCTTGGTGGTCTAACGGTGTAACCGTTGTTTCAAACCTATGGTTTGCGAAGCCCCTTGATTCATTGCGTCTGCGCAGTGTTTCCATTTCTCATTAACGGAGTGATGATGAAGAGGTTCGGCTGTGAGTATATTTTCAATACAATCTGCATATGCACTGGCAGTCTTCGGTGCTTCGAGGGCCTTAATGTTAAATTTCCTTTTTTTACTTGAGCAATTTATTCTAACATTAGCTATTCGAGCTCTAAATTTGGTACCCACTAGGAAATGATCAGAGTCGACGTTAGCTCCTCGGTATGTTCGCACATCTAATACACTTGTCTCGTTTCTTGAATCAATAGCAAGATGGTCTATTTGATTCCTTGTGTGCCCATCCGGAGATAACCAGGTTGCCTTGTGAATGTTCTTGTGTGGGAAATTTGTGCTATTTATGACCATATTTCGAGCTGCCACAAAATCAATGATACGGAATCCGTATCATTGATTTTTCGTATCGGAATCCGTTAATACGGAATGATCCGTATGATACGGAATCCGTTGTGTGTTCATGAAGGCTATGGTCACCTACAGTTTTGCCAAAAATTCCTTCCTTCCCGAATTTTGCATTAAAGTCGCCAAGTACTATTTTAGCGTCGTACTTAGGACACGATGAGTAGGTCTTTTCTAGGACTTCATAAAATTCATCCTTTGCTACATCGTCCGCATCATTGGTGGGAGCGTGCGCACATATCAAGGATATATTGTAAAATTTTCCTTTCAAACGGATTTTAGCTAAGCGTTCATTGACAGGTGTAAAATCAATAATGCTTCGTCTTAGCTTACCTCCAACTATAAATCCGCAACCTAATATGTGGTGTTTTCGATGGCAGCTATAATAAATATCGCTTTTCCTTTTTTTAATTACATCACTGCCTTTCCAACGTATTTCTTGTATAGTAATGATGTCTAGCTTATACTTTTCAAGAACATTTTCCAAATTGTTAAATGTACCTGGGCTGCAGAAAGTTCTCACATCCCAGGTACAAATTCTTAAATCATAGTCCTTTAAACTTTTCCGATGTCTTTTTTCCAATAAATCCAATCCTTTTATCCGAGGCATTTCCTTTTACATCTTCCATAACTTTACTTTTGAACAAATTGTTATGGGTAAAGTAGTCATTCTTACGCCAACCCCCATTTTAGAGGGCCGTAGTGGTTTGTCGTTATTGGATGGCGCCACTTCCCGCCATGTTGCAATGAAATCATTAACCAGTATCGAGTTTTGTTTTTCCAGATGCAAGTGCAGTAACCACCCACACCCACCTCGAGGGCCTCCTTCTATTGCTCTCCCTCCTCCTTTTTCAACCGGGCTTGGGACCGTCCTTGGCGGAGTTATGTTACATTTACTCCAATAAATATAATAATAAATTGACTTTTTAATCATATTGAATTAAGAGTTAATCCTGTAAATAAAGAGTATCAATGGATAAATCTGGTCATAATAACAAATACTGCTCCTATAGATAATACATAGTGAAAATGGTCTACTACATAATAAGTATCATGTAGAATAATATCAAATGATGAATTAGCTAGTACTACTCCTGTTAAGCCCCCTACTGTAAATAAGAATACAAATCCTAAGGCTCATAATAGAACAGGTATATAAGATAGTTGTGATCTGTGCAGGGTGGCAAATTAACTGAAAATATTTTAATTCCTGTTGGAACAGCAATAATTATTGTAGCAGATGTAAAGTATGCTCGTGTATCTACGTCTATACCTACTGTAAATATATGATGTGCTCATACAATGAATCCTTATAATCCAATAGCTAATATAGCATAAATTATACCTAATGACCCGAATGTTTCCTTTTTCCCGCATTTTTGACTAATAATGTGAGAAATTATACCAAATCCTGGTAAAATTAAAATATCACCACCTCCTGCTGGGTCAAAGAATGAAGTATTTAGATTTCGGTCTGTTCAAAGTATTGTAATAGTTCCAGCTAATACTGGTAAAGATAGTAGTAGTAAAATAGCAGTAATAACTACTGATCATACAAATAGGGGTATTCGATCAAATGTAATACCTGTTGATCGTTTATTAATTACTGTTGCAATAAAATTTACTGCTCCTAGAATAGAAAAAATACCGGCTAGATGAAGAGAAAAAATTGCTAAATCAACAAATGCTCCTCCATGAGCAATTCCTGCTGATAGAGGACAGCTGGGTACACTGTTCATCCCTTTCCCACCTCATTTTCCACTATACTACTTGCTAATAATAGTGTTAGACAGGGAGGTAATATTCAGAATCTTATATCATTTATTCAGGGGAAAGCTTCGTCTTGGGCACCTAATATAAGGCGAACAAGTCAATTACCAAATCCTCCAATTATAATTGGTATTACTGTAAAGAAAATTATTACAAATGCATGAGCCGTAACTACTACATTATAAATTTGGTTATCAATAACACTAAGAGATGTTCCCACTATACCTGCTCAAGCCCCAAAAATGAAATATCAAGTTCCAATATCTTTATGATTTGTCGAAAATAATCACTGTCGCGATTAATAGGTTGAAGTTTAAGCGCTAGATTGTAAATCTATTTATGGGATCTTATCCCTTTAATCAGGCTTTATAGTCATAAAAATGATATTAGACTGCAATTCTAAAGGAGCAATAATTTACTAAGGCTTAAAAGATTTAAACTTATATTTATAGCTTTAAAGGCTATTAGTTTGTTTAACTTAAAGCCTTACAATATTATAAATATAATTGATAAAAGTGGTAATCCAAATGTTGATATAAATGAAAAAGTAATATAAAATTTATTGATATTGAATTATATGGTGATTCAATTATTCAATTATTTTCATAATAATTTATCATAAATGTTGAAAATGCTATTCGTAAATAAAAATATAAGGTAATCAATGTAGTTATAATTATAATAACTACTAAGAATATTTGCCCGTTAATAGTCATATACTGAATAGTAATTTATTTTGGAAAAAATACTAAAATTACCTCCTAACGATAATAAGTTAATTATTATTAATAGTTTAGTAAATTTTGAAGAAAAAATAAAGGAAAATATTTGATTAAAATGAAATACTTTTATTATATTAAATGATATAATAATTGTAATAGAGAGAAAACAGTAAAATACAAAGTAAATTAATCAAAAATTTTCAATAATATATATAGCACCTAATATTCATCCAAGATGACTAATTGAAGAAAAAGCTATAATTTTTCGCAGGGTGGTTTGATTTAACCCCCCCCAAAGATCCTTGAATTAATGAAATGCAAATGATTCACAAGATAAATTGATTTAATATAATATATGAAATTAATATCAAAGGGGAAATTTTTTGTCATGTTATTAGAATTAATGAATTAATTCATGATAATCCTTCTATAACTTCTGGGAATCAAAAATGAAATGGGGCAGTTCCTCTTTTTAATAATAACGAGGATAAGATAATTATTTTATTAAAATTTTCTTCAATGTTAGATTGAAAAATAAAATTAAATTTCATTATAAATATAATAATAGCAAATAAAAGGATTCTTGAGGCTAAAGCTTGGGTTAAAAAGTACTTTAATGAGGCTTCTGAAGATTTTAAGTTATTAATATCATTTATTAAGGGAATAAATGCTAATAAATTAATTTCTAAACCTATTCAAGCTCCTAGCCAAGAATTAGTTGATACTGCTATCAATGATCCTAATAAAATAATAATTAAGAATAAAATTTTAGAAGAATTTTTTAAAATTAAAAAGAAAAGAATTATAACCTTTATAATTAAGGTATGAACCCAGTAGCTTAATTAGCTTACCTTTTTATAAAATATCGGCTTGTGTAAATATATATATATATATATATATATATATATATGTAGTAATAGATATATTTTAGTGTAAGATGCACAGAAACTTTTGATGTTTTTAAGAATAGTTTGATTCTATTAAATATAATGAATATAAGAAATTATATGATTTACCCTATCAAAGTAACCCTTTTTCAGCAATTAATTTTATATAAATTTTTAATAATTTTTGATTTTAAATCAATTTATTACAAAATTATATTAGTGAATAAAATTTAATTTCAGATTTTTAAATATTAAATAATAATTTAAATAATTCTATATAGTTATGCTATGGCTGATTATATTTAATATAATAATAAAAAATGGCTAATGTTATATTAATATAAAATATTTATATAATAATATATTATTTATTAATATTGAATCTATATTAATATATATAAATTATATATTATAGAGAACTATTAATATATGCATTTATATAAATTGGAAAGAAATAAAATATATATGTATTATCTATATTAATAATAAATATTTATATAAATATATATTATTTATTAATATTGAATCTATATTAATATATATTAATTATATATTATAGAGAACTATTAATATATCCATTTATATAAATTGGAAAGAAATAAAATATATATGTATTATCTATATTAATAATAAATATTTATATAAATATATATTATTTATTAATATTGAATCTATATTAATATATATTAATTATATATTATAGAGAACTATTAATATATACATTTAAATAAATTAGAAAGAAATAAAATATATATGTATTATCTATATTAATATTAAATATTTATATAATAATATATTATTTATTAATATTGAATCTTTATTAATTTATGTTAATTATATATTATAGAGAACTATTAATATATGCATTTATATAAATTTGAAACAAATAAAATATATATGTATTATCTATATTATCTATTTATATAATTATATATATATATCTATATATATATGTATTTAGCTTATATAATTTAATATAAATATTTAATAATAAAAAAAAAAAAAATATAAGTAATTATATAATATTTAAATTAGTTAACTACTTGACTTATATAATAATTTATAAAATTATAATTGTTTAGTATAGAATTGGTTAAATATTGATTTAAGGGGATCAGTTGACCTGGGAGGATTTAATTATAATTAGTTAATTATTATGTAATCATTTAAAAAATTATATTGATTAATTTTGTTTATTTACATAACTTATACTTATTAAATTGACTCTAAATTAAAAATTTTCATAAAATATAAAAGTTTTATTTTGGCTTATAAATTTATTATAAGTTTGTTTATATATTTAAATTTTTGTGAGAATTTATTTTATTCTGAAAGAATATTTTATTATTTTTATTCGCAGTATATAATATTAATTATTAGATAACTCTAGAATTGGAAATATTATTGAGTATTGGCTAAATTTGTGCCAGCCGCTGCGGTTATACAAAGAATACTAGTAAATTATATTGGATGTAAGTTAAATGATTATTAATTTAATAAATAGTAATTTTTTAGGTGAAATTTTAATTTACTTTAATTAATATTTTAAGAGTTATTGAAGCTTATAAATTTTTGTTATAAACCAGGATTAGATACCCTATTATAAAAATTGTATCATTAATAATCCAGAGTAGTATTAGTTAAGGTCTTGAAACTCAAAAAATCGGCGGTATTTTAGTCTATTAGTGGAACCTGTAGTATAATCGATAATCCACGATGGACCTCACTTAATTTTGTTTTTCAGTTTGTATACTGCTGTTATTTCAAGATTTTATAAGGATTATAATTTTCATGATTTTTAATTAAAAAAAATATATCAGGTCAAGGTGCAGCTTATGATTAAGAATTAATGGGTTACAATAAAATTATTTATACGAATAAAAAATATGAAATTATTTTTTGAAGGTGGATTTAATATTAAATTTTTAATGATAAAAGAATTGATTTTAGCTCTAAAATATGCACACATCGCCCGTCGCTCTTGTTATTAACATAAGATAAGTCGTAACATAGTAGATCTATTGGAAAGTGTATCTATAATGACAATATAAAGCTTTTTTAGCAAATCAATATAAATTGATAATATATAATTATTAATTATAATATTTTTTTTTATATTATTGTTATTAAAAATAATTATTTTATTTTGTTTTAGTATTGTTTATAAAACTAATAATTTTAGTGATAGTTTATAATGTATTGTGAAAGAATTTTAAAATAATTGAAAAATCTATACTTTAAAAGAAAAATTAATTTTTTGTACCTTGTGTATGAGGGTTTATTAAATAAAAGTTTTTTATAAAAAATTTCTCGAAAGGAAATGATTTAACTTAAATATATATTTAAGTGATAAATTTATTATAAATATTTAATTAGAAATGAAATGTTATTCGTATTTCCTGATATCTTGTTTTTTAAGAAATAAATTTAATTTAGGGGCTAATTATATATTAGTTTATTTAATAAGTTTATTATTACATCTAGTCCTAATATTTAATGCGATGAGCTGTTAAATAAATTATTAAAAACATAGTTATAAGATTAAATAAAAACTCCTTATTTGTTTTTTCTCAATAATTATAATTACACTTTATTTTATTACTTTATTTATTTTTCTTTTATTTTAATTTAATTTATTTTAATTTCCCTTTTAATTTCACTTTACGAGATCTTGCTTAATACTAATTTAAAATTATTATTTTAATTCTTAATTAGTTATAATTCAGTTGCAATCACGTGTGATTGCAACGTGATTTTTTTGTGTGCGAATTAAAGGTAGTTTAAGTTCCCATTCTAATATTTGAAGGTGTAGGGTTACGTCTGATATGATTATGTTAAATAGTTGTTATAAATTTTTTCATTTAAAAATTTTTTGTAATGTTAAAATTGTTTATAATTGGAAAAATTATATTATCTTTGTATTCATTTAGTTTATTATAAAATATTTCTTCTCTAATTTTTACTTCGCAATTTTTATATTTAATAACAAAATTTTCTTATACTATAAAATCTTGATTAATACAGTTTTGATTGATTTTTGATTTTGGAAAATTAACAACTAATATCATTTCATCATTTATTATACCCTACACCTATAGAATAGGCAAAAGGGTATATTAACTTTGGTATGGTGTTTTTAACCACCTAAAGGAAGCGAGCTAGATATGAAAAAGTATATATATTTGTGAACAGCGTGACCTCCTGATTCGATATAGCCATGTCCGTCCGTCCGTTCGTCCGTCCGTCCGTAGGCATGATAACTCAAAAAATAATGGAGCTATCTTGATTAAATTTTAACTGTAGGTTACTAGGACTGAAAGTACGGCGGGGATTGCATATGGGTGAAATCGGCCCATGGGTTTGGATTCTGGACCTTTTAATCGATCGAAGGGCTAACGAATATATATAAAAAATCACGATAACTCAACAACTAATGACGCTATCTTCATCAAAATTGTGCAAAAGCAATGTGTAAAAGCTTATCATCGAAATTAATAAAACTAGTAACTTAAAATTAAGATAACACGTTCCAATAGTGTACAAGAGTTAACTAGTATTGAAAGTATGACGGGGACTGCATATGGGCGAAATCGTACCATGGTTTCGGGTTCTGAAACCCTTGAAAAGCTCAAGGGCTCACAAATATATATCTTAAAACACCATAACTCAAAAAATAATGCCGCTATTTTGATGAAATTTAAACTTTAGGTTACTAGTAATGAAAGTACCATGGGAATTGGTTCTGGTCGAGTTTAATTTCGAAGCCAAAGAATATATTTCCTATTTCCTATGTGTCCCCGAAATTTTGACTTAATTGTAGTGGTTCAGCTATGTTCAAAGGTACTTGCTGCATTTATGTGAAATTTATTTTTATATTTAAATGAATTATATGGAAAGTTCAAAATTTGTATATGTATTTTAGAAATACATTTATTGCATATTTTGCGTTTATAAGCTTTTCTAATAGGTACATAAACAAGCCATTTAAAATAATTGCAATTTTGGAAACATTAGCTTTTTATCACAAAATTTAATAATTCAAATTTTTTCATTTAGTAATTGAATTGGAATAAATATATTTTCATTTGTTTCAAGTTTTTTTGTTTTAATATTTTTAAATAGATAAATTAGTAAGCATTTGTAATATTTTTTAATAGATAGTGTAATTAGAAAATGTTTTTAGTATTATAAAGTTAATTTGGTTAGCTATGTCTTACGATCAAATTAATAACAGCTCTTATGGTGTTAAAACGACTTTTGGATATGTCCTTAAATTTGAACCAAATAGGTGTAGGGTATTTCTAAGTCGGTTGCACCGACTGACTGTTTCTTTACTTGTTTTTGTTACAGATTCTATTGAATTCAATTTGTAATTACAAGTGTTATTGGATTTTAATAAATTTCTTATACATACATTATTTGGGGAATTTAAGCTACTTTTCAACAAATACTTCTTGTTATTAAGATCAAATATGTGGTTGTCTTTTAGAATTACATTATGTATAGGCTCATCTAATTGTTCGTCCTTATCATTTGAAAACGGTAAAACCAGAGTTTTTAAAAACTTTTTTTTAGTGAAATTTGGAATGTATAAAATAATAACTATTAAATTATCATTAAAAAGGACGCTGGCTATGTACGGTAGAATTTCAATTGTTAAAGTAAACTTCTGGATTTCTTCTTTCGTCAGGATGTCGTGCGCTAAAACTTCGAGGTGGCTTAGTAAAATAATGTCTTTAATGGCTTGGAGGTGTTTATGAATTGAACTTATATCTGTGTATAACCGCATTATAAGAGCTGGTCGTGTGATTTTTTCAAGAAACATGGAGGTTGTTTTCTCCATTTCTTGGAGGTATTTTTGGATTATTGCTTCTTGATTATTGATGTGGTCAGTAATTAGATTCAAATTGGTTTGTAAGTTTTTGTTGATGATTATTTGCTTATTAACACTATCTGTCAACTGTTTTTTATTTATGTCCAGATTTTGTAAATGTTTGAAGATTTCGTCTGAATCTTCGTTGTCCATTGTCCCTGCCAAAAATTTTAGGGAGCAGCCCAAAAAATTGACTAATCGCCGTCTTCTATGGCTTTCAAAATTGATATCCATGTTCTATCTTTTAACCTATGAATGGTGGCATATTTTGAAAACTTATCTATCACAGTTAAGTACATAATGTAACTGTAAGGGAACCAAATGTCCATGTGGATTATGTCGTTGATTTTGTGGGGAGACTCTGTAATTTCAAAGTATAGTTTTGGAGGTTGTCTGTCGTGCTTAGCTAGAATACATGTTGGACAATTATTAATAAATTTGGCTATCACGCTAAGCATATTTGGAAAATAATAGATATTTTTTAATTCCAAAAATACTTCATTTATTCCCCTGTGGTTTTTTCTAACATGCTCTTTTTTGATAATTTCGACTTTGTGGTTTTCATCTTAAACGTCTATTAGTTTAATACTAGACTTTAAGATTTTTATGTTCTTATTATTTGCAAAGTAACGGCGATATAAGTTTTGAAATTTCACATAGAGTTGTATGTCTTCACAGAAAACACACATTAATCCTTTATCATTTAGGAATTGTTTCATTTTTTCTAATAGGTTGCTGCCAATTGTAACATAAATAAAGTTTTGGCATTTCTTGTTTGTAATTTTAGTAGTACATTTATCTTTATTGCTAACAATTAGGTATATTTGATTTTTCAAGAGGTTAATTGGTTTATCAGTAATCGGAATGTAGTCTAATTCATCTTCGGCTGCACTATGTATAGTAGCATCAGTGGATCTAACTTCCACATCAAAATCGAGTTCTCTAGAATTTATTTCGTTCGTAAATTGCAGAAATGAGTTTTCTTTATTTGGTGTTATTGTATCTTGGTTGTTATTGTACGGAAGACGACTGAGTCCATCCGCTATAATATTATCTTTCCCTTTGACATAACTAATGGTAAAATTGTATTCGTTCAGTTTAATTTTCCATCTCTGAAGTTTCATATTAGGCTCAAGTAGGTGTAAAAATATTTTGTGGCCCACACGATTGCCAAAAGTTGTTTTTTTTACCGTAGAATAGTTTGTTTCATGATTATTGAGTGTTCGTGAAGCAAAAGCAACCGGGTGGCTGTTTTGACTTAAAACTGCTTCCAGTGCCAAATTAGATGCGTTGGTAGTTAGGGTAAAAGGTTTTTTAAAATCAGGATTGACGAGAATGGAGTTAGATTTGTACTTTTAGATTTTTTTTTGCGAAGAAGAACTTTTTTTAATGATAGAATATGTTCTTTGAGAGAAGCGGAGAATATCAGTATATCATCTGAATAGAAAACACAAATTTTGTTAATGAAATCTCTTAAAATGTGGTTCATTAACCTTTGGAAGGTAAATGGCGAATTTTTTTAAACGCCATTCGGGTAAATTCAAAGTGCCCGTTTGCTGTTGAGAAAGCAGTTTTAAAACGATCGTCTGGATGGACTCCGATCTGATGGAATCCCTTGGCCAGATCGATAGTTGAGAAGTATCTGAAATTTCCCAGTTTTCCAAATAAATCTTCAATATTTGGCATTGGAAATTTGTCGTTAATAGTGTTATCATTTAACTTACGATAGTCTATTACAATTCTCCATTTTTGCTTTTGGGAATTGTCCATTTCCTTAGGGACAACCCAGGTAGGAGCATTGTATGGAGAATTGCTATTGACAATAATTCCCTGTTTCAACATTTCGTTGATTTGCTTCTCTACTTCCTCTCTGTGAATTTCGGGATACCTATATCCTTTCGAATAAATTGGTAAATTATTTTTTGTAATGATTCTGTGTTTAACTTCGCTCGTAAAAGACAGTTTACTATTCTCTTGATAAAAAATATCTTTAAAACAACTCAACAGTGAGTTTATTTTGGCAACGTCTTTGTTGCTTAAATGCGCGGCGGTGTTAATTTTAAAATTATTCCTAACTTCGAGATCACAACCAAAAATATTTTAGGGTTCGTTTTTTTACTATTTTCATAATAAAATTCTTCATAATTATTCAGAAAACAAGTAAAGAAACAGTCAGTCGGTGCAACCGACTTAGAAATACCCTACACCTATTTGGTTCAAATTTAAGGACATATCCATAAGTCATTTTAACACCATAGAAGCTGTTATTAATTTGATCGTAAGACATAGCTAACCAAATTAACTGTATAATACTAAAAACATTTTCTAATTACCCTATCTATTAAAAAATACTACAAATTCTTACTAATTTATCTATTTAAAAATATTAAAAAACAAACAAACTTGAAATAAATGAAAATATATTTATTCCAATTCAATTACAAAATGAAAAAATTCTAATTATTAAATTTTGTGATAAAAAGATAATCAAAGCATAATATATTTAATAAGCCAAATTTTTAAAAATTGCAATTATTTTAAATGGTTAGTTTATATACCTAATAGAAAAGCTTATAAACGCAAAATATGCAATAAATGTATTTCTAAAATACAATTAAAAATTTACACCTTTTCATATAATTCATTTAAATATAAAAATAAATTTTACATAAATGCAGCAAGTACCTTTGAACATAGCTGAACCACTACAATTAAGTCTAGATTTCGGAGACACATAGGACATAGGAAATATATTCTTTGGCTTCGAAATTAAACTCGACCACAACCAATTCCCATGGTACTTTCATTACTAGTAACCTACTGTTAAATTTCATCAAAATACCGGCATTATTTTTTGAGTTATGGTGTTTGTAAGATATATGTTTGTTAGTCCTTGATCTTTTCAAGGGTTCCAGGACCCGAAATTATGGTACGATTTCGCCCATATGCAGTCCCGTCATACTTTCAATACTAGTTAACCCTTGTACACAATTGGAACGCTCTATCTTAATTTTAAGTTATTAGTTTTATTAATTTCGATGATAAGCTTTTACACATTAGGGGGTCTAAGAGAGGTTCTGAACCACCACTCCAATTGATCCCAAATTAGGGGGGCACGCAAGAAATAGTAAAGAACACCCTTGTGGCAAATTGGAAGCTTCTACATTTGTTTCAAGTTACTATCTTTATTAATTTCGAAAATATGCTTTAAGGGCCTAAGAACTGAGTGGCTGGTCCCCGATCCACTACTCCAATGGGGCCCAAATTTCAAAGACACTTACGAAATAGGAAGGGACACCCTGATACCAAATTTGGAGGTTCTATCTTCATTGGTTTCGGAATTATGCTCGTTTGGCCTAAATTCGATCAAAAAGTTCTAAGTTCCGAACCCATTGTCCAATCCTCACAGTACGTAATCACCGCCGTAGTTTCGCTGCCAATAACCTACAGCACAAATTTCATGAAGATAGCCTCATTAGTTGTTGAGTTATCGTGATTTTTTATATATGTTCCTTAGCCCTGACATCGATTAAAAGGTCCGGAATCCGAACCGTTGGGCTGATTTCGCCCTTATATAGTCCGCGCTGTACTTATAGTACTAGTTAACTCTTGTACACAATTTGAACGGTCTATCCTAAGTAACTATTAAGTAACTATTTTTAGTAATTTCGATTATAAGCCTTTAAAACTTGGGAGGTCTGAGAGGGGTACAGAACCACCACTCCAATTGATCCCAAATTAGGGGAACACGCAAGAGATAGTAAAGAACACCCTTGTGGCAAATTGGAAGCTTCTACATTTTTTCAAGTTGTTATCTTTATTAATTTTAAAGATATGCTTTAAGGTCTTCGGAAATGTGTGGCTGGTCCCCGACCCACTACTCCAATGGGACCCAAATTCACAAGACACTTAGGAAATAGGAAGGGACACCCTGATACTAAATTTGGAGGTTCTATCTTCATTGGTTTCGGAATTATGCTCGTTTGGCCTAAATTCGATCAAAAAGTTCTAGGTTCTGAACCCATGGTCCAATCCCGACCTTACGCAATTCCCGAAGTAGTTTCATTACTAGTAACCTACAGCACAAATTTGATGAAGATAGCGTCATTAGTTGTTGAGATATCGTGATTTTTTATATTTGTTCGTTAGCCCTGAAACCGATTAAAAGGTCCAGAACCCGAACCCATGGGCCGATTTCGCCCATATGCAATCCCCGCCGTACTTTCAGTCCTAGTAACCTACAGTTAAAATTTCATCAAGATAGCTCCATTATTTTTTGAGTTATCGTGCCTACGGACGGACGGACATGGCTATATCGACTAAGGCGGTCACGCTGATCACAAATATATATACTTTTCCATATCTAGCTCGCTTCCTTTAGGTGGTTACAAACACCATACCAAAGTTAATATACCCCTTTACCTATTCAATAGGTGTAGGGTATAAAAAGGAATTTTAGCATTTGATGTTATAAGTAAACATTCCTTATAATTTATAATGGCGTCTAAAGATGCCAGAATATTATTGCCGATAATTCCGTCAAAATAATGGTGGAAAGGAAATTCTAAAAATTCCACATAATAATCTTTTCTATTGAATATTTCAAACAAGGGAAATGTGCATTTGATGTTGGATTGAACGTTTCTATTAAGGACTTTGAGAGTTACGGGGTTGACCTTTGATTTCCTTTTGGGGCTAC
Organism: Dolichopus griseipennis; assembly: GCA_963082915.1. NCBI lineage: Eukaryota > Metazoa > Arthropoda > Insecta > Diptera > Dolichopodidae > Dolichopus > Dolichopus griseipennis. Next base: position 159,388,478 of record OY720441.1, on the reverse strand, counting down.
ATATTTTGGGGTTGATTATACTTATTCGGGCACCTGTGTCTAAAATGAATTTTAAAGTTTTGATTTGGGTTTTAACTATTATATAGGGTAGTTTTTTAAAAATATTATATTGGCTCATTTGTACATTGTTATTGTTATTTATTCCAAAAAGTTAGAGTATCCATTGCTTGCAATAATATTATAAGCGTCAAATAGAGTAGTTGGATCTTTGTTAATGATTATACCACGAACTGGTTCTGGTAAATTTTCTTTAAAAATACTTAAGGCTAACCGTTTATTAATTTCTATTTGATCGGGATCTACGTTATCTGTAAGTAGGTAAGCAATTCTACAGATTAAAACATTAATTCTGTTATAGAAGCTTTTTATTGTAGTGGTACATCTAACTAAAGTTAATTCTTCTATTAGTTTAGATATAGGTTTTAATTCGCCATGATTTCTAATCAAAATAGTTTTATGTTGACTCCACGTTTCAGGTGTTCCGTTTATAAGGAGAGTGTTTTTTGCTGGCCCTACAATTCTATCCTGAATATGTTCTAAAAGCAGTTTTTTAAATTAGTTTTCGATCAGAGTTTTTTTTTAGTGTTGTCTTAAGACTACTTTTTATTTTTCCTAATTTTAACTTATATTAAAAATTACAAATAAATTATTGTTAAGATAAGCATTTCTTTATATTATAAAAAACATTATTGTTATTACTTATTATTACTAATTGCGAAATGCTAATCCAGTGTTTTTATACCCGTATGACTATATAGTCAAAGGGTATAATAAATTTGCCATTACGTTTGTTTATACCAGTATGACTATATAGTCAAAGGGTATAATAAATTTGCCATTACGTTTGTGACGCAGAGAAAGAGGGGGGGTAGATATAGACTCAAGTGTATGGATCGGATCAGAATCGAAAAATAAATCGATTTAGCTATGTATGTCCGTCCGTCCGTCTGTCCGTCCGTCCGTCTGTCCGTCCGTCCGTCTGTCCGTCTGTCCGTCCGTCCGCACGATAACTCAAAAACTAAAGGAGCTAGAATCTTGAAATTTTCGAAAATATATTTTTTTGCAATATCCGTCATTGCTATTTAAATCCAGCCATTTTGGTCCATGGGTTCGGGTAGCTGCCATACAACTTTCTTTTTTATATGAGTATTTCTCTGTACCTATTACAACTGCTTGTCTGAAATTTTGCCAAAAGTAGTTTAGTTTTATGGCCAAAGTTTCTGCAAAATTTGGTAGGTCTCCTGCAGTGGGTTCGTGTAGCTGCCATACAACTTCCTACTTTATATAAGCATTACTCTCCACCTAATGAAGCTGGGTGTCTGAAATTTTGCCAAAAATAGTTTAGTGTATTGGCCAAGGTTACAGCAAAATTTGGTTGGTCTATTGCAGAGGGTTCGAGTAACTGCCATACAACTCCTTCTTTTATATGAGTATTCCACTAAACTTAATAAAGTATGTTTGAAATTTTGCCAAAAGTAATTAACCGGATGATATAATGTATATGTTACGGTCATACGGGTATCCCAGAGTTGACACAGTCTACTCTACTACACTCTTCCTCGTTTTTTATTAATTTTGTTCAAACTTAATTAACCATAGTAAATTAACGGAAATGCTGAATTGCATTTCCTTTATTGATTAATTCATTCATAAAAATTGAATGAATTAATTTTAGCTTTTATTAATCAAGGTTGAATGATTATGTAACTCCTCCTTCCCTAAGTTTTAAAACTCTCCTGAGTTTGAATAACATACATAAATTTACAATTACTTGTATTAATGTATAAAAAATCTTTGTTTTGAAATAGTTATGAAAAGTATACATAGATTGAAAATTTTAATTGTTAAAGTACGTATAACTAACTATATATTATATTCAAAAATAAAAAAAAATTTTTATTATATTTGTTTTTTTTTTTCTTTTTTTTTTTTATATCAGTTTACAATCTTTAGACTTTATTATGTACATAATTCGTAATATTTGAACATCCATCTGTACATATAAATTGAATTTTTTTTTTCCTTTTTTTTTGCATAAACAGTTTAACAAAAAAAATATTTTTGTTTTTCTTTTTTTTTTATAACTTAAAGTAAAAATAGTGTAACATTAGACAGTTAACCTTAAAATAATAACTAACCTACATTAACAAATTATGAAGGGAGGAGAAAAAACAATTTGGTTTTGTTATTTTTTTATTAATATTATGAATGAATTTAATAATATAAAATGACTTAAAGTTAATTAGTATACTTTTTAGCACATTTTCAAAAAATTTTGTAAAAATGTGCCTATATAGCTTCACTCTGTCCGTCCGTCCGTCCGTCCGTCCGTCCGTCCCTTTTTACCTTCGACTGACTAAAAAATATCAGAAATGGGTAGGTATTGCAATAAAAATAATTTAATGTTAAAACTTTTTTTTGTAGCCCCCCCCGTTACGGAGCTACAGCCCCGCAAAGTCGGAAAAAGCCCTATATTTAAACAGTTATAATTAGAGTTCTATAAGGTATATTTCAAACCTGAAAACGGTAACTGACAGCTATTTTTATAAGCTTTACAAATTTTTAAAAACCAATTGTATAGGGTTACCATATGGTACTAAAATTTACCGTTATCCAAAACTAGGTTTTTCAAAATTTTTGGTCCCTCATAACTTTGGAACGGTTAAATCTAGAAACTTGAAATTTTGGGAGAAGTTAGATCCTTAGAAATAAGTAAGAGTCAGTTAACAAAATTTTTTTGTCACGCCCCCTCTTTATGAGCTGTAAGGGGTCAAAAATTGAAATTTTGCCATAAATTTTGCTTTTAAACACTTATAACTTGAATAATTGTCAAAATTTTTTTTTATTTATATACAAAATTGAAAGCTCCAAAACGAAAGTTTCAATAAGTGTCAAAGGTTTTTCTTAATTTTGACTTTGTCCGTCCGTCCGTCCGTCCGTATGTTTACAAAAACTTTTACACCGTTTGAAATAGAGTAAAGAAATTTTAACCACGGGTAGATATTACAAAAAAATTAATTTCGTAGAAGAATTTTTTTTTGTAGCCCCACCCGTTACGGAGCTACAGCCCCTAAAGTTTGAAAAAGTCCTAATTTTAAATTGTTATAACAAGAGTTTTGTTAAGTATATTTTCAATCTAAAAACGGCAAAAGATAGCTGGCTTTATAGGCTTCACAAAAATATAAAGCTAAAATGTATAGGGTTGCCATACGGTACTAAAATTTACCATTAAGCTAAACTCAACTTTTGCAAAATTTTTGGCCCCATATATCTTCTAAACGGTTCAACCTAGGGTCTTGAAATTTTGGGAGAAGTTAGGTCCTCCAAAATGAGTAGGAGTCTGTTAACAAAATTTTTTTATCACGCCCCCTGTTTAGGAGCTATAAGGGCTCGAAAATTGAAATTTTGCTATTTTCAATCACCTGTAACTTTAACACCTGTTCAAATTTTTTTTTACAAATATGCAAAATTTATAGCTGCAGCATTATATTTCAACATACGTTAAAGGTTTTTCTTAAATTTGAAAGGGTCTCTTTGAATTGAAGAAATTGTTTCTTAGTCTTAACCATTTTTGGTTTGATAATAATATTCTAGGTAAAATTCCAAATTTTGTTGGAGTTCAAAATTGATTTCCTAGAACCGGAAAAAAAATGGAAGAGTGAAGACAGGAGGGGGGTGAGCAGATCCATCATAAGTTTGCTAAGCAAAAATAAGGGCTTTTAGGTCTTCAAAATTAACACTTTTATGTTCTTATAAAACAGTAACTTATTTACCAGTGTAAGTTTTTCCAAAATTAAACGTTAACATTGAAGCTCCAACATTATATTTTGCACTTATTAACAGGTTTTCTTGAGTGCATTGGGGTTTTATTCTAAGTAATTCACTATTAGTCATGTAATTAATAAATTAATGAAATAAGTAAATTATAATATTATCATATATTTTTATAAAAATAAATGATAAATACTCAGTATGAAACTGTATATAATTTTGAAAATGTGCTTTTTAAAAACCCTTGGTTTTTTTCACTCACTTGTTTAATATATCTTGAAAATTTGTATCTTCTGAAGTTTTATTTACAATATTGATTTTTGACTGTTTATTTTTGTACAATACATAAAAAATTAAAATTATTATGAGCAATACTAGTACTATTATAACTGTTGTATTAAAAGTGTAATTTAAAGTATTGTGGTATTTAAGTTTTTCGATTTCTTTAATATTATTTTCATAATTAATTTGAATTTTGTCAAATGAAAGTTTAGTATTATTTAATGTTACATTTTCATATTTAGGTATTATAAATTTTTCTGTAAACCTTCTAAGTTTATTGTTAAATTCTCTATCATTAATTTCAACGGTACAGTTATTGAAATTTATAAAATAGTTACATTTAAGTTGCATAGTTCTTTTATCACAAGTACTTTTCAATTTTGCAAACTTAAAGTTATTAATTATAATTATATTATTTTCTATAAATAGAATTTCTTCATTATGTTTATTAATAAATTCACAATTTTTTAGAATAATACAATTTTTACTAATATTTGGATGTAAGATACCTAACCTTGCAGAGGCTATATTATCTTGAATATGTTCAACTTGTCTTTCTATATAGTCAAGTTTAAACATTTGTTCTAAGAAGAGATTTTCGGGAAGAAGTTTTCTTTCAGTAACGTTAACCGCATTTAACATATTTAATATTTTATTCCTATCTGTTTCAATTATACTTTTTAACTGCGAAAAAGTTTGATTGAAATTGTCATTAATTGATATTTGTTGATTAAGATTTTTTATTAAATTATGATTGTTTTGATCTACAATATTAAAATACTCTTCGATATTTATTTGGTCTTCGTGGTCCATTGTTCCAAAGATCCACTTCAAAAATGAACCACCTAAATCTATTAATCCTCTCTTTTGTCTAATTGGTAAGAGTGTATTTATTTTATTTTTAATTCTATTAATTTTATGTTTAATAAAATCTTTATGATTTTCAAATTTTAAAGTACTTAAAGTTGATTCTAAATTAATCACTAAATTTAAAATATCCTTGGGATATATTTGATGTATTATAATTTCGAATTTATCTGCTATTTCAACTTTATCTACTTTAATTTCAGTATATCCTAATTTTGCTTCTATTTTTTCAATGGTCATTTTCTGGTGTGTTAAAGTTGGTATTAGTAGCAGAAGTATCAGGAATATTTTCTTGAGGCTGATGGTTTTGATCTGTAAATTTAAATGGACGTTTTATGTTGATTTCATGTACATTAGTTAAATGGTATTTTCTAAATTTTGGCTGCTCTTTGTGCCTTAAAGATTTATAATTTTTTATAAAACCTACTTTTCTTTGCTCGTCGTATTGTTCCCTATTTTTGTTTTTTTTATGAATATGGCTATTTGGTTTTATTGTATGATACTCTATGTTTTCTTTTTCGCAAAAGTCTTTTATGTATTTTGACGCGAATTCGTTATCGAAAACTAACTTTTTCATTTTACCCCTAATTGTTATTATTTGTCTTAATTTTTCTAAAATAGTTATATGGTTTCTATCTTCTAAATACAGACTGATAGCATATTTTGAAAACTTATCAATTACGTTAATAAAATTATTTTTACTATTTGTATAAATATCTATATGTACAATTTCATTTATTGTTTTAGGAGTTTCTGTGATTTTAAACTTTTTTTTTATCGGTTTTCTATCATATTTTGCTCCTGTACAAATATCACAGTTGTTTATAATTTCATGAATTCTAAATTTCAATTTCGGGTTATATATCTTAGTTTTTAAATCTTTATTGGTTGCTATTATTCCGCAATGTCCTGATTCTTTCTTATGAAAAATTGAAATTTGTTTTCTTAACTCGTCTTCGTTGTCGAAGTCCTTAGCAAAATAACTGCATTTATATAACTTTATAAGATTTCCATTTCAAAATAATTTAATCAATTCTTTCTGTAATTTAACATATTCTCGATCATTCAATTCGGAGTATATACCTATTTTATGTTTTTGAGTAATATACTTTGTAAAAATGTCTGTTTGTTGTTCTAGATCATTTTTATCAACATATTATATTCTATGTTAATTTGAGATTCTTCATTTACATACCCTTCCTTATTAGGATTGTTCGTCTCGAACAAGTTAATTTGATTTGTTTCCGAGTTAATTCGACTAAGGAAGTCTGCTACCTTATTTTCTCTTCCTTTTATATAATCAATTTGAATTTTGTATTCGCCTAATTGAAGTAACCATCGTTGTAGGCGAGGATTAATATCTTTACCGGTATTTTTAATGTGAAGCCACTTAATTGGTTGATGATCTGTTTGCAGATCGAACTCATTGCCAAACAAACATGGCCGAAAATATTTGGTTCCTCATACTATCGCTAAAAGTTCTTTTCGATAGTTGAGTACCTTTTTTCGTGATCATTAAGTGTTCTGGATGCATATGCAACTGGGTGGCCTTCTTGTGTAAGTTTGAATTTTTTACTGAAATCAGGATATCTTAAAATAGGATAATTTGTAATAACTTCTTTGAGTTTTTCAAACGCTGTGATATAGCTCGGATCATTTATGTTAATTTTACTTCTTTTTTAAGATATTTAACTATAGGACCGGATATTTTGGCATAATCTTTTATAAATTTCCTATAATATCCAGTTATGCCTAGAAACGACTTACTTTGTTTTTGGGTGGTTGGCAGTTTTAAATTTTGTATGGTTTCTATTTTTTTTGGATAAGGCTTAATTCCTTTAGAAGTCAGAATGTGACCTAGAAATTTTTTTTCTTTTTTTAGAAAATTGCACTTATCTACATGGATCTTTAGCCCAGCTTGTCTTAATTTATTAAAAATTATTTTTAATCATCCAAATAGACTACACATATTCTATTGATATATTCTCCTAAAACCGTATTAATTAACCTTTGGAAGGTTGCTGGCGCATTTTTAAGGCCAAATGGCATCCTTTAGTATTCGTAGTGGCCAAATGGTGTTGAGAAAGCTGTTTTCTTGCTGTCGGATTCTTTCATTAAAATTTGGTGAAAGCCTTTAGCAAGATCGAGAGTAGTAAAATACTGTGCTCTTCCAAGTTTATCCAATATACTGCCGATATTGGGTATGGGAAACTTATCATCCACAGTAACTTCATTTAGCTTCCTATAATCAATGACAACCCTCCATTTTTTTCACCAGAGTTGTGTGGTATTTGCTTGATTTGGATGAAACTCTGTTTAAAATAATACACTTGTTTATTATTCTTCAGATCAGTATAGACTGACTTTATTGTTTATTCATACAGTGAATACTTAATACAATCTGTTATATTATGTGTCAAAATCAGTGCTACATCTGGTGGTCAGCATACTTAACAATGCATGTGGTTCATTATTCCACATCTCCCTCCTTAAGATTATTTGATATTATTTTGAAAACATTTAATTCACCAAAAGACTAAGCTATTAACTATTAACTAAACCTAAGCGATCATTTCAATATGTACTTCTTTCAATTTCATAATTAATTCATTTACATTTTTTTTTTTTTTTTTTTTTTTTTTTTTTTGTGTTTCTAAACCTAAAAATTTATTAAATACTTCGTACAATCAATTTTAAAATTATATAATTTTAATATTAGTGTTACCAATAAAATTTGTCCGAAAATTATTATTTTTTAAAAATTATAATTCAGTTCATTTCATGTATGCTTGACCTGTATGCACGTATATATATTAATTGTGAATGCATATGTACATGTGTTATCTTATATGCACTTGTTTACTTATAATTTGTTTTATATTCTTTAGATTAATGCAACTACATTTAATTCACATAGGCAACAACAAAATAAAAAAAAACAAAAAAAGGTTAATCCGATTAATAGTACAAAAAAAAATAAATATGTGTACCTATGTAAATATGAGTATAATTAAAAAAAAATTATTTAGAAAAGTACAAAGAAAACAAAAAGAAAATTTTGTTTCGAATAATACTAAATACAATTTCATGGTCAATCAACAAAAAAAAAATTTAATCAGCTGTTGCACAGAGATAAACGAAAACAAACATTGTGCGCTAGTGTTATGATATTCTTTAGACGTGTAGACGACATGGAATATGTGCATTATTGATTTGATATGTTTTGTTTGTGAAGGTTTTTTTTTTGCTATATTTTTTTCAAAAATATGGAGTTACGTCTTAATATTGTTCCATCTTCGAGCTTTATCCAATATGAACGTGGAGTTCTGTCTTTTTTGATAATCAGTGCTTTCACCCATGTTCTTCCCTCTTTGAACCAAACATGGTCGTTAACTTCTAATTCTTTTCTCCATCTTGTTTTAAGATCATAATAAGTTTTTGTTCGAAATGCCATTTTCTCTAAAACGGGTTTGATTTTTTTATGGGATTCCGAGATGAAAAGTGAACGCTTTATGGGTATGAGTGACCTTGTTTTTCTACCGAATAAAATTTCAGCTGGTGCGATATTTGTGTGTTTGATGGGGGTGTTTCGATATTCCAGAAGAATTTTCCATAGTTCTACTTTCGAGTCGATTGATTTTTTTAGAAGCCGTTTTGCAATTTGTACATTTCTTTCCGCAAATCCTTTAGATTGCGGGTAGCGTGGACTAGTGGTGATAAGGTTTATGTCTAAGTCGCGAGCAAAATTTTGGAATTGGAAAGAGCCAAAAGGCATATTATCCGCAATAATCTCGCATGGAATGCCGTGAACAGAAAACATTTTTTTTAGAGCCTGTATAACATTATCTGCTTTTTTATTGTTGAGTTTTACCATATCCAAATATTTGGAAAAATAATCTGCAACAATAAGGTACGATTTTCCTGCTAAGTCCATTATATCTATTCCGATTTTTTCAAAAGGGTAATCTGGAATTTTATGATTGATCATTGGTTCTTTTCTATTTGAGTTACTAAATTTTTGACAAATTGCACATTTTTGTATTAAGTCCATAATGTCTTTGTTTATTCCGCGCCAAAATAAAATTGATCTTGCTCGTGCCTTGGTTTTCTCGATGCCCATATGTGACTCGTGTAGTAAGTTTAACATATAGTTTCTTAAACGTTGGGGTATTATTACTTTATTTTTGTAGAATAAGATGTCGTTTTCAAAATAGATATTATTTCTCAATTTCCAAAAGTATTTCAAATTATCGTCGAGACCTTTACAATTTTTAGGAAATCCATGTTCAATCATTTTTTTAAAGATAAAAGTGTGGGATCATTTTCTATTTCGCTTTTCAGTTCAGCTAGTTTCGCATCACTTATATTGACCGAGTGAACAATTTCATTTATGTCGGTTATTTCAGGTTTATTTTCCGTATTTGAAAAATTTCTTGATAATAGATCTGCTACTATCATGTCTTTTCCAGGGATGTGTTTTAAAGTAATTTTGTATTTGAGAAGTCGGAGTTTCATTCTTTGCAATCGTGAACTGTGTATTTCTCCGATTTCTTTTTCCATTATACCGAGCAACGGTTTGTGGTCAGTAATGACGGTTATGTCTCTACCGTAGATGTACTGGTGAAATTTAGAGCACGCGAACACAATTGCTAGCATTTCCTTCTCTATTTGTCCGTAGTTGATTTCGGTTGTGGTCAAGCTGCGTGAAGCAAAACCAACAGGCTTACCGTTCTGTTGCAAACAGCACCCTAAGCCGAACTTGGATGCGTCTGCTTGTATCGTAATTTCTTTCGAAATATCCAGTGGTTGAAGCACAGGAGCTTTTGTTATTTTGTTTTTAAGCTGTTCAAAACATTCTTGGTGAGAGGGAGTCCAATTAAATATACTGTTTTTTTTTAACAATTGTCTTAGAGGTGAAGTTATTTCAGATAACGATGGTAAAAAGTGTCTCATGTAGTTAAATATCCCGAGCACGCGTTGTAATTCAATCCTATTGGTGGCTGGTTTCAAATTTTGTATTGCCTGAATTCTTTTTTTGTCTATTGCAATTCCATTAGCGGAAATTTCATGTCCTAAATAATATACTCTTTGTATTCTGTACTGTAACTTTTCCTTGTTAAATTTCACGTTTCTGTCTGTAGCTCTGTCCATTAGTCTTTGTAGATTTTCGTCGTGTTCTTGTAGAGTTTTCCCCCCCACTAGCACATCATCAATGTAAACTACCGTTCCAGGTAAATCCCCAAAATTTTTTTCATTTAAACATTGAAAAATTTCGGCTGCTGTTTTAATTCCAAACGGCAAGCGAAGAAACCGATACAAACCAAAAGGTGTTGAAAATGTGCAGAGTTTAGTTGAATTTTTTGTCAACTTAACTTGCCAATAGCCATTCGAAAGATCTAGTACTGTAAAATATTTAAATTGGCAAATTTTCGTGATTAATTCGTTTATAGTGGGTAGCGTGTGAGGTTGACTTACAATGGCTTCGTTCAAATATTTAGGATCCAAGCATAACCTTAAAGTTTTGTTTTTTTTTTTCGACGATTACTAAATTTGACACCCATTCCGAAGGTTCATTTACTGGTTCAATAATTTCGTTACTACACATATTTTTTAGAGCTTCTTTTAATGAGGGCATCACTGAAATTGGCACCCTACGCGCTGACCTGACTACCGGTTTAGCATTGTCTTTTATTACAATATTTACCTCATCTTTAAAAGTCCCTAAACCTTCAAAAGTATTTTTATATTTTTCTATGAATAATTCTCGCCCTACCAAATTAATTTTTTGTGTTGAGTTATGACTCTTATCTGAATTATGAATGTTGTCAATTTTTTTCACTAAATTTAATTTTGCACAGGCTTCTAATCCTAATATTGGTGTTGTTTTACCAATTGTAATAACAAAATCAAGGTTTTTCATTTTATTGTCTATTTCGCATTTAAATTTTGCCGTTCCTAAATTCTTAATTTCATTCCCACTATATCCTACAATATTTACTTCCTTCGACTTCAAAATTTCATTTGTTTTCACTCTTGAATAAAGCTCGTATGGAATTATATTAACGTCTGCCCCAGTATCGAGTTTAAATTTTATTTTAATATTATTTATTTTTAAATCTTTATACCATGCACTTTTAAAATTTTTTATTGATTTAAAATAATCTACACTATCTACATAAAGAGTTTCATTGCTTACGTTTTCTCTTGCTATTAATTCTACCTTCCTTGATTTGCAGACTATAGCAAAGTGGTTTGATTTATTGCATTTGTTGCATATCTTCCCATATGCTGCACATTTCCCTTTCGCATGTCGTCTAGCACAATATTCACAGTTTATTAAAATTTCTGGATGATTGCCATTAAATTGTGATTTAGACCTAAAAGATAAATTATATTTTTTATTATTGTTTTGTACGTTATTAAAATTTGTTTTGTTGAAATTTTGATTTTTCTTAAAATTTGATTTATTTTCGTAAATGACATCTGCTGTATGACGATCTTCAATAAATTGTTTCTGGTGTAGATTGGCTGTCTGTAATTCGGAAGTTTCCCAAGAGCGGACTGAATCTATTACTTTGTCGACGATTTCTTCTTGTGAGTCTAATAGTTTTTTCTGCAGGTTTTTGTCATAGATCCCTAAAATGATTTTATCTCTCAGCATTCTTTTTTCTTGATCTCCATATTCACAAGGTTTAATGAGTTTTTTTAAATCCATAAGCCAGGTGTCAAAAGGTTCCATGTATTTTTGATTTCTGTTTTAAAATAGGAAACTCGAATATATTTGATTTTTTTTTTGGTTTGCAAAAATTTTCAAAAGCATCCAGTACTTTTTTGTAGCTTTTTGTATCCGCTTCAAATAAATCAAATGTTTGAAAGAGTTCCGTAGCTTCTTCTCCAACGGAGTTGAGTAAAATTGCAGCTTGCACTTTATCATCTTTTTTTGATAATTCTGCTGCTTCATAAAATATTGTAAAATTTCTTTTGAAAGTGCGCCAATTTTCGGCTACATCTCCTTCTAGTCTTAATTTTTCCACTTTTTTCAAATAATCCATGTTTGCATTTCGGTAGATTGTAATATACTTTGTTTTTGGAGGTCTTCCTCTTTTCCTTTTATCTGTTGTTTTACTTATATTTTCCTTTTTTGTTGTACTCATTAATGTTCTATCGATCGATCCATTTATTCTTTTCTTGTTGTTTTGTTGTAATTTTCAAAACTAATGCTGGATGAATTTGGATAAATTACTTTTATATTTTTAGTTTATCCTCGTCGCCATGTGGTATTTGCTTGATTTGGATGAAACTCTGTTTAAAATAATACACTTGTTTATTATTCTTCAGATCAGTATAGACTGACTTTATTGTTTATTCATACAGTGAATACTTAATACAATCTGTTATATTATGTGTCAAAATCAGTGCTACATCTGGTGGTCAGCATACTTAACAATGCATGTGGTTCATCATTCCACATTATTCTGCCTTTTTTGGGACAATCCATAACGGACTATTGTAAGGGGAGTTACTTTCTTTAATAATTCCCTGTTCGAGCATTTCTTGAATTTGTCTTGCAATCTCTTTTTCATGTATTTGTGGGTATCTATAAATTTTAGAGTAAATTGGTCTTTCTGTTGTAGTTGTTATTTCGTGTCTTATCTGGTTCGTAAATGTTAGTTTTTCTCCGTCTTTGAAGAATAAATTTTCATTCCCTTTTAATAAATTAGTTAATTTCTCTTTTTCTTCTATATTTAAATGATCAAAATAAATTTTATCGAAAAGATTTTTTGAGACGGTGTTTAAAGAACATATTTCGTTAAGTATATACTGATAATTATATTCTTCAAACAAAATTTTAATATTATTTACTTCTATGAATTTACTTTCTAAATTTATTTTAGCCTTAAAAGGTACTAAAAAGTTTTGACCATTATTGCATCATAATTTTTGTTTTTTAAATCTATAATTTTCCAGGTTATATTACCAAAGAATTTAAGTTCTTTTGGCATGGGTGTTACTATTTTTCTGGTAATTTTATTCGTGCCATTAATGGTTGAATAATAAACTATTTTATTTAATTTTTCTTCTTTATATTTGTTAAGAATATTTGGTTTAATGACACTGGTAGCTGATCCAGTATCAATAAGACATTTGAATTGTTGGTTACCTAAAGTAATTATTATAATAGGTATTTTTGGTTCCGAGGAATTTATTGAAAATTTACGTCTTGGTCTTTATTTAAATTACCAATTTCCACTGCGTCATTTTGATCTGAACTTCTTCTAGTTTGGTTTGAAAAAATTTTTGTCTGATATGAATTAGGAGTTTTATTTTGAGAATGATATTGACCAGAAACATTGTGTTGATTAGTGTTAAAATTATTTTTAAAATTTTGATTATTGTTTTGGTAATTATTTGACCTACTGTTAAAATTTTGATTATTATTATAATATTTATTATTATCATTAGTTTTATTATAATTATTGAACCTGCTGTTAAAGTTATTCGTGGAGTTTTTGTTATTTGAAAAACTGTTATTATTATGAGAAGGTTTATTTACTTGGAAGGAACTATTAAAACTATGAGAAAGTTTATTTAAATTTAAGCTGTTATTATAATTTATAAAGAACTCTTACTGTTAAACGCTTGATTTTTTACTTTAAAGGAATTAAATTTCTTACTTTGTTTTTCTACCGCATCTTCGTTATCTAAAAGTTTAAGTTTTTCAAATTTATTATATATTTCAATTAAGCTAGAATTTTCAGGTATATTACCTCTTAAAAAATCATGAATTTTACTACTTACAATATCTACTAAATATTTATCTATTTTTAGGATGATATGTTTCAGGTTTCATATCATCAAATTCATACAACTCATTAAGTTTATAATTTATTTCTCTTACGTTACTAAAAAGTTCTCTTAAAGAACTTACCTTTAATGATCTGCATTGATCCAGTAATTCAGCATAATTATGTTGGGGGCGAAAATGTAGTTTTAATTCCTGTTTAACTTCGTCCCAATTTTTATTTGATCCTAGACGTTGAATACATTTTTTTGCTTCTTCTTGTATTTTTTTATTAATTATTATGAAATTTGCATACTCTTTTAATCCTGGGTTGTTTGCACAAAGTTCGAAACTACGTTCTACAGAACTAATGGATTCCTGTATTGTATATTCATTTTTCCCATTAAATTCTCTTAACTTTGTTATGTAATTCAGGAACTGTTCTGATGTTAATGAAAAATGTTGAACTTGTTGTTGTTGAATTATTGGTTGTTGTTCTTGTTGTTGTTGTTCTTGTAATTGTTGTATTTTTTGTTGTAGTTGTTGAATAGTACCTTGCAGTTGTAAGTTTTGTTGTCGAAAACCTGTTAATTGGGTTTCTTGTTGGAGGATTATTTCTTTGAGTCTTTCAGAGTTTGTTTCTATTTTTATCGAAAATTTTGATTCTAATATTTCTCATGCACAATTTATTATATTAAATAAGTTTATTTTTTTTTTTTATTTTTGTTTCTTATATTTTTATTTCTTGTATTCTAAAAATTTTTTTTTTCAGTTATTTTTGATTTTGAGTTTTTGTTTTTATTTTTTTTGTAAAATTTTAATTAGTTTTTTCCAACTAAGATGTCACTTAATTCACTTATGTATATATTAATAGATACAAACTATAAATTGTCTTAAAAAAAAAATCACTTATTATAAAATTATTCTTCAAAATTATTTATTATAGTTAAATTAATTATTATGTTATTATTATTTAAATTAAAAATTGTCCATCAAAAAATAACCACGTAGGGTGGGTGGCGGTTGGTTTTTTGGAAGGCGGGATTTATTTTAAATTTTAGGTTTATTTTAAAAATTTTTTTTTTTTTTTAATTTTTTTTTTTTTTTAATTTTGTCTTTAGATAAAATTACTTTTTCCGACTGCGCCAGTTACGTTTTTTATATGTATATGTTCTTTAGAACATAAATGAAAACGATATTGTTTTTTTTAGTGTTATCTTAAGACTAATTTTTATTTTTCCTAATTTTAACTTATATTAAAAATTACAAATAAATTATTGTTAAGATAAGCATTTCTTTATATTATAAAAAACATTATTGTTATTACTTATTATTACTAATTGCGAAATGCTAATCCAGTGTTTTTTTTTATTATTTTTGTTCAAACTTAATTAACCATAGTAAATTAACGGAAATGTTGAATTGCATTTCCTTTATTGATTAATTCATTCATAAAAGTTGAATGAATTAATTTTAGCTTTTATTAATCAAGGTTGAATGATTATGTAACTCGTGTGATTGCAACGTGATTTTTTTGTGTGTAAATTAAAGGTAGTTTAAGTTCCCATTCTAATATTTTAAGGTTTAGGGTTACGTCTGATATGATTATGTTAAATAGTTGTTATAAAATTATGTAACAATATAGAGGTATTTGTATGCTCAGAATTAGCAACCGTTAAAGATTTTTTTATAAATTATATACCTTAATATATTATTAGTTCAGTTTAATAAGTCTGTTCGACTTTTCTGAGTTCAAATCGGCGTGAGCCAGGTTGGTTTCTATCATTAAACAATTATAATACTTTAGTACGAAAGGACCAAGTATTAGCAATATTAATTTTTAATAAATTGAATATTATTAATTTAAACTATTTTGGCAGATTAGTGGAATAAATTTAGAATTTATTTATGTAATTTATATTACAAATAGTACTTGTATTATATTGAGTTATTATTAAGATTAGTTGGAAGTTTAATTTTGATTGTGTGTGTATTAGTAGGAGTTGCGTTTTTGACATTACCACAGCGAAAAGTTTTAGGTTATATTCAAATTCGTAGGGGTCCAAATAAAGTACGATTGATAGGAATTCCTCAGCCTTTTTGTGATGCTATTAAGTTGTTTACAAAGGAACAGAATTACCCTCGTATATCTAATTATATTTGTTATTATTTTTCTTCTATTTTTTCTCTTTTTTTGTCTTTAATGGTTTGAATATGTATAGCTTTATTAGTAAAATCATATTCATTTAATTTAGGGCTATTCTTTTTTTTTATCTTGTACTAGTTTAGGGGTTTATACTGTTATACTGTATTTTCTTATATGTGTAAATGGTAGGATAAATAAAATTGCAATTGATTAAACAAATGTAATAACTCCACCGAATTTATTAGGAATAGACCGTAAAATTGCATATGCAAATAGAAAGTATCATTCAGGTTGGATATGAACTAGGTTTACAAGAGGATTAGCGGTGATAAAATTATCTGGGTCTCCTAGAAGATAAGGATTAATTAGTGTTAATAACGTTAATCCTATAATTATAATAATAAATCCTATAATTTCCTTAAATGAAAAATAATATGAAATGGAATTTTATCACTATTTGAATTAATCCCTAACGGGTTATTAGACCCTGTTTGTTGTAAAAATAATAAGTGATTTATTGTTATAGCTGCTACAATAAAAGGTAAAATAAAGTGAAATGTAAAGAATCAAGTAAAAGTAGCATTATCTACTACAAATCCTCCTCATACTCATTGTACTAATATAGTGCCTACATAGGGAATTGATGATAATAAATTTGTAATTACAGAAGCTCCTCAGAATGATATTTGACCTCAGGGTAATACATATCCTATAAATGCTGTTCCTTTTACTAGCAATAATAAAATTACTCCGGCAAATCATGTAGGTACAAATATATATGATTCGTAATAAATTCCTTGCCCTACATGAAGATAAATACAAATGAAGAAAAATGATGCTCCATATGAATGCAGTGTACGTAATAATCATCTATAATATACATCTGCGCAAATATGGGCTACTCTATTAAAACCTATATTAATATCTGCTGTGTAGTGTATAGCTAAAAATAATCCTGTTAAAATTTGAATTACAAAACATAGTCCTAGTAATGTACCAAAATTTTATCATACTGAAATATTAACAGGGGCAGGTAAATCAACGAATGCAATCAAAAATCAACTAAATTTTAAATAGTGGGTGTTCTAATCGTAAAGGTTTATTCATTAGCTTATTAAAACAGTTTATCTACAATGAAAATATAAGGTTTTTATTAAACTATATAAATAGAAGTGTAAATGGAATTTAACCATTAAAGTAAAAAGTTAGCAGCTTTTATTTGCGTTATCATACTCTTTAATTGGAGCTATAATCTCAGTGATATGCATAATCATTAACAATGATATGCCTCTTTTTGGCTTCAATTAAAAGAATAAGGATGTACACATCTAAGATTATTTCGAAACTAATTGCAATTTATCGCTTCATATTCAAGGCAGATTGAAGAATCAATACCTTTTGAATGCAAATCAAATGTTATATTTAACTACAGTTATGTAGAATGTTGACCCATAAACAGAATCAGCAATAGTAAAACGCGCTTCAATATATTCATAAGCTTGTAAAATAGAAAAGTAAATTCCTAAGAGAACAGTAAAAAATAGTCCTTGGGTAGTTTGAGAATGATTCCCTTCCATTAATCTGTGATGAGCTCATGTAACAATTACTCCAGAGGCTAGTAAAATTGCAGTATTTAAAAGAGGAACTTGAAAGGGGTTAAAGGGTACATTTCTTATAGGGGGTCATGTTGCTCCTAATTCAGTTGCAGGTGATAGACTACTATGAAAGAATGCTCAAAAAAAAGAAACAAAGAAAAATACTTCTGAAACAATAAATAAGATTATTCCTCATCGTAATCCAATTGTTACGGGGTATGAATGTAGTCCTTCAAAGGTACCTTCGAATAGAAATATCTCGTCATCATTGATGTATAGTTAAGATAGTAATAACTGTTCCTAAAATAAGTAGAGATGGGTCGAATTGATGGAATCATTTAACTAGACCAGAGACTATAGTTATGGCCCCAATTGCTACTGTTAAAGGTCATGGGCTATAATCTACTAAGTGGAATGGATGATTAGAATGAGTTGACATTAATTTACTTCACTAGAGTATAAAGTTCTAAGAACAGCAAATACATAAGATTGAATATTTGCTACTGCTGATTCTAAGACTAATAAAGCAATTTGATCAAGTACTAAAAAAGTTGCTAAAGTAATTGATAATGATAGGCCTGTATTACCCAATGAAGTAAGTAGTAAATGCCTTGTAATTATGTTAGCTGTTAATCGGACGGCTAGAGTTCCTGGTCAAATAATTTTTCTAATAATTTCAATGCACACTATAAATGGCATTAGAAGAGGGGTCAAAGAATGGCTAGAAGAGGGGTCAAATAGGGAGAACAAATTAGTTATAATTTTCAGTTAAAAGAGTTATTAGTCAATTTTTCTGACTTACTTTTTTGGGGGGCTAACGAAATAAAAATATAAAAATTAACTATACAAAATAAAATTAATGTAATAGAAAATACTACATATAAACTTAATCAACTAAGTGGGGCTATTTGTGTATTAAAAAATATTAGGATACTAATAATTTTAGTTAGACATACTAATGTTATTATTTTTAACTAATCTTTTAATATAGGTTTTCATTAAAAGTAATTGCTAATTTACTATATTGTGGTTTAAGAGACCATTACTTGCTTTCAGTCATCTAATGTTAATTTATTGATGGAATTCGCTTAATAAAGAAATTTACAGGAACTCTTTCCATTACGATGGGACCTACTTTCAATTAAAAATAAATCAAATTTGGCATATGACAATTATGTATCTGAGATCGGTAGTAAATTAATTACGGATCCAAAAAAGTTTTTTGACTTTGTCAATACAAAACGAAAGACTTGTGGGTATCCAAACTCTATGTCTAAAGACAATGTTTCCTCTTCAAATCCTAATGTAATCTGTAATTTCTTCGCAGATTGCTTTCAAAAAAATTTTCGTTCGCTTGACGTATCCATCAATACCTCAATTTCAAACTCGGTTAATAA
This sequence comes from Dolichopus griseipennis, assembly GCA_963082915.1. Lineage (NCBI taxonomy): Eukaryota > Metazoa > Arthropoda > Insecta > Diptera > Dolichopodidae > Dolichopus > Dolichopus griseipennis. The sequence continues at coordinate 159,369,638 of OY720441.1, read as the reverse complement.
TACTAAATCAATTATAAAAGATTTGTATATTTCGGAAAATGAAATTTATGAAGCAATTAATAAACTCGATCTTAAAAAAGGTGTGGGCCCGGATTTAACTGCTCCTTCTTTTTTATACAATTGCATTAGTTATTTGACGTATCCACTTCACATTATATTTAATATATCACTTTTGTCAGGCACCTTCCCATCTGCTTGGAAATCATCTTTTTTGACCCTTATTCATGAAAAAGGAGACAAAGCTTCTGTCGAAAACTATCGAGGAATAGCAGTCCTTTCGACTATCCCAAAATTATTTGAGAAAATTGTGGTGGGAAAAATCACTCCTATTATTAATATGAAACTAACTGAACAACAGCATGGTTTCAGAAAAGGTCGCTCTACTACTACAAATCTTGTAGTTTACACCTCTGAAATCTTAAATGAAATGGAGAAGGTTTATCAAGTTGACGCAATTTATACGGACTTTAACAAAGCTTTCGATCGTGTTGATCATAATATTTTGCTAAAGAAACTTGAAACTTTGGACATATCTGGTTCTTTCTTGGCATGGTTTGGCTCTTATCTTACTGGAAGAACTCAAAACATAAAACTCCAAGGCCATTTGTCAAACCCAATTTATGTTACTTCTGGTGTGCCTCAAGGTAGCCATTTAGGTCCACTTCTATTCAATGTATTCATTTCAAATCTTTCTGAAAAATTATTAGGTGTATCTCATATTGCATTTGCTGACGATCTTAAAATTTTTCATGTTATTAAGAATAACTCTGATGTTTTTTTTTAACAACATGAAAAATTAAAATAATTACTTCAAGAAAACATGCATTCTTTACATGAATGGTGCATATCCAATAGATTAGAACTAAATATTGAGAAATGCAAGGTCATAAGCTTTACACGTAAAAGATACAATACTTTTCAATTATTCAATAGACAATTTAGCTCTCGAAAGGGTGAATAGCATGACCGATCTTGGGATTCTTTTGGATGATAAATTAAATTTTAATCTTCATTTTTTTTTTTTTTTTTTAACTTTTTTTATATATTTCATTCATTTAAATTACAATTTAAAAAGTTTTATAAAATAATTGTTCTTATTCACTAATTTTTGAATTAACTTTAAAAAATAATATTTTAATTTGTTAATTTAACTATATATATATAAGTTATAAGGTTTTTTGAATTAATTATAATATTTCAATTATATAACATCTTTTGTTTATTTTATTTGGAAAACATTATAAAAACCAAATGATTATTATGGGTTTAATTTTATAAAACTTAGCCTATACTATCCTAATTAACCTAATTTAAACTAACCTAAACTTAATCTAGACTATGTAATACTATGTCACTATAATTACATTTTATCAAAAAGTATTACCCAGCCACCAGTAGTTTTTATCTATTTGCGTGTCCTTAAATGGAATTGACATATCATATTTAAATTGCGACCTAATAAGAATATTTGGGTTGTAGTCTAATATTTTACATGTGGCCCGTCTATTATAATGGTATAATATAGGGACATGTTCATGGTTTTGAATAAAACCATTCCTATCGAGGTATATGAAATACTCTGGAGGTATGAATCAAGTTTCAAGTGTTTTTTTTTATGTACTCCTCATTATGGTAGAATATATTAGATATTAAACCGTTTTCTGGAGTTCTTAATGATCTATCGAAGTGATTTCGAATTAATTTAATTATAAAATTATCTATTCTGTTTATATTTGCAACTTTGTAAATATATTTGTTAGAATAGTAATGTTTCAATTCCGTATCTGTTTTTTTTATCTTATTAACACTAACTCTAATGCACTTTCTTTCAAACATCCGTATCTTCTCCATTAGGCTTGCACTAATGTTGTACCATATGGGTGCTCCATATGTTATAATTGGTCTTATTATCATGTACATTTTTATTATAAAACAATCTTTTCGCCGCCATAAATGCTTTGTTGGCTTTGGAGATTGAATTTTTTATATGATCAATGTAGTTAAGATTTTGGTGCAGATGTATCCCAAGATACTTAATTACTTTTTTTCTTCTTAGGCGTGTATTATTATTTTTTATTATAAAATTTTTCCAATTTCTTTTTATGTTCGAATTAACCTTATTTACTGTATTTCGAAATAATATTGTTCCGCATTTATCTGTATTAATTTTAAGGATCCATTTTTTGCAATAGTCAGAAGTAGTATCAAACATTTTCTGTATATTTATCTGAGCAGTTTTAACACTTTCACTAGCTAAGTATATTAATAGATCATCAGCATATGCTAACGCGAAATTAAATCCTGATAAGTTATCTAGTTGCTTTAATAGTTCTATTATATAGATTGAAAACAAAATTGGGGAGTTAACAGTACCTTGCATTAATCCCTGTTCTATTGAAAATTTATGACATAAGTTTTTGCCTACTACAAACTCATTGCCTGTTACCATGTCTAAGACTAATTTTATTAAATATTCAGGGAATCTCAGTTTTATTAGCTTGTATATTAGTCCTTCTATCCAAATACTATTAAAAGCATTTTCTAAATCTATAGCGCAGGCGCCTACACAAAATTTTTTATTGACATACCAACAAATATCTGATGTTAACTTTGTTATGGCATGAACTGTTCCATGTTTGTGTCTAAAACCAAATTGATTTTCTGGTAATAGATTGTGGTCATTAATAAACATGGTAATTTTATCATTAATTATAGTTACATAATTATTTGGATTTTTGGGATCCTTACCAGGTTTTTTAAAAAAGATAACTTTACCTATTTTCCATGATTTAGGGAAATATGTAAAGTTAATGGCATTGTTAAAAAGAATCACATATTGGGCTATTATTTTGTTAGTTAAATTTTTAAGTACTATATTTGGGATATTATCAATTCCTGTTGAAGTTTTGTTGTTAAGACATTTGAATTTGTCCGTTAGTTCTGCTATTGTTGTGAATGGGTTATTGTTGTAACTCTGATTGGAAGATTTATCTAAATATGTAAAAGTTTTTAATGTGCAATGATTATTTCTACTTTCTAAAATATTATTTTTCAAAATGTTAATATTATTGGATATTCTATTGTGAAAAGAACTACTAGGAAAATTTTGAATTTTATGTGTTCTTTCAAGATGTAAACCTAGAATTTTATTTATACTTATATTATCTTCTATTATGTATTTATTATCGGGTGTTTTTTTTAAAGTGTTTATGTCAAAATTGTTGGTAGTTAATAATTCTTGATCTCTTGGCTCAATATTCAGGCAACTAATATTGAAATTTTCTTTTTTCCTAAATATTTTATTTATTTCTGGGAACATGCTATGACTTTTGGAGGGGTTAATTTTTTTGATTCTATTTTCCCAGTAATTACTAATTTCTAAGTTTATTTGTTGTTTGATTAGTATGTTCACATTTTTTAGTAAGCTTTTTAACAATATTATCTCTTGTGCTGTAAAATCTAACCTTTGTCTATAAATTCTATGTATGTCGTTTTGTAAATTATTTTTCTTTTTTAAAAGTCTTTGTAATTGGGTTGAATTGTATTTTTTAAGGTAATTTTTTAAATTAGAAACTGTTGGAATTGTTTCTTTTATAGTTTTAAGAATTATTGTATCTATTTTTTGAAGGTGTAAGTCTATGTCTTTTATTGGGATATTGACATGATCAATAATTTTGTTTTCTTCATTATGATATGTTATATCGAAATTTTTATCTAACTTTTTCCGAAATTTTATCCAATTTGTTTTGTGGTATATATACCTAGTTTCATTAGTTACTACTATGTTTTCAATATTAGCGTTATCGAGTTTTATACATATTTCTATTGCGCAGTGGTCGCTATCGTATGGTAAAGTACGCAATCTACCTAAAGAATCAGTGTTATTTATTTCTAACCTTACATCTGATATACCTATGTCGAAGAAGGAATTAGCTCGTGGATAGGTAGGGGAGTCAGAATGCAATAATTTACTTTTGTAAATTATTTTATTATCTTCTAACCAATTAAGTTGTGACCCTCTACTACTTCGAACTTCATTTAGCCAAGCTTGATGTTTGGCGTTAAGATCACCAGCTAAAATGTAAAAATTATTTAAATTATTTAACTTTAATTTATTAAATACTAAAAAGAATTCTTCTATGAACTTTTGTTGGTTTTGCTGTGAGGAATAAATACTTATAATATATAATTTTTCCCTATTGTTTAATTTAATAAATATAGTGCATATTTCTATGCAGATAAAATTTTCGAAAGCTTTTTTTTTTTACGATATTATATTTAATGTTGTTTTTAATGCATATTGCTGTACCACCACCTTCACTTTGATTTTTACGATCTCTTCTAATGAGATCGTAATTATCAAAATGTAGATTATGCTTTTTTTTTAATTTTGTTTCGCTCATACAGAGAATATCAGGTTTATTGTTTTCAAGAAATTGCATTAGAGAGAATCTCTTATTATAAGAAATAAGAGAGTTTACGTTAACAGCAATTAATTTGAGATTTATGTTGATATCATTGTTAATATTTATTTGTCGTATATTTCAGTTAATATGCTATTATTATCGTTAGATAATGCATTAGCAAAAGAAATGTTAGGTTTTACATAATTTTTACCAAAATGTCTGTATTTTATATTTTGTTTTGATAGTTTTCTGGCTTCTTCTCGTTCCTTAAGTCTTTTTTGGTATTGTTCATTGTACTTTGTGAATGATGATGATGCAGATAGAATTTGAAATACCTGTCAAGATTGCAACAACGTCCAAAATGGATAACAAAGATAGAAACCATATAACCAAATCAATTGGTTTTGTTAAAAGAAGATACCTTGCCATCATGTCGCTGGTTTCTAGCACGAATCAAAGAAACACATCCTGGTTCCGATTGATTTGTTCGAGTAGTTACACTACGGACTAGAAATGGTATCTTCCAGCGGCGGATTGCCAAAATGTATTTGTTACCGGACAATTAAAAACGAAAAAAAGAGAACTCACGTAAGTTGGTACACATTAACTTACACATTTTATGGTTCTTAACGAATTTTGCGTTTTCGTTGCATGCATGAACTACGGCTATCTCATAATTTTCAAAATGGTTAAACATAACCTAAAACACATAAATCCACAGAATTAGTAAGATATTAAAATTGCATTTTTTTTTTATATTGTTTTCTATTGTCATAATAAAATTTATATTACATAGTTACGTAATCATGTTAAATCAATTATCAGTCATACCAATATTACAAATAATTAATTTATTTAAATTTCAAGTTCAATTCAATTTAAATCAATTACAAAGGCAAGATTTTATTCTAACAAATACTGTAATTTTTCTTATTTACTTGTGCATATTATTATATAATGTAAAATTAAATGTATTCTGATTATATACTTTTTAAATTTAAATATGAAGGTTAAAGAGCTCCAGAGTTAATACTAAAAAGTTTTTCTCAAGTTTATAAAAAACCCAATTTCATAAATTTTTAATTTTTCTCCTGATCGAGAAACGAATTTCTAACGTACTCTTAAATTTCAAGATACCAAAATTCTAGTTTTAGCTAAAATATTTTACTTTAAATTTTCTTGTTTTAAAGTTTTTATCATTTACTGTCTAGGTGTTGTGTGAAATTCCAATTTGCATATTGCTTATAACTGAATTACCTAAAATTGGATTACTTAACGAATTGAGAACTGTGCTACATCAAATCTAATGATTTGCATTTCAATTGTATAAATTTTGGTTTTCATTTCATTGACACATTCAAATTAATAGTCAGTCAATAAATTAAATTAATAAAACATTCAAATAAATAATATAATAGATTCAAATAATTTGTTATTTAAAATCCATTGAACAGTCAATATTAATTTTTTTTTTTTTTTAAGCGCTAACTGTTCAACTGTTAGGCTAATAAGCCTGTCTATACCAAAGGTACATGTTGGAACAGGGGGTCATATTATATTCGTGTTATTAGAATTGGTCTTATTGAATTCCACATACAATTTAAACATGAGATAGTACTAGGCCTTATAACATGTAGAAACGTCTTAGATTTTCAATATTTACAATTCTATTTTTTTTGTTTATATTGTAATATTTTATATTTTACTTATATGGTATTCTATATCTGCGAGTTATATTATTTAATTAAATTATTTGATTATATTTTGCATTTGTTTATATTTTTATATTAAAGTATTTTTTATTAAAGATTTATAATTATTAATTATTGATTATGCCATTAATTTGAACCCAATGGCGAATGGTAGCTGAGTCGAGTCGAAAACCAGAAAAGTTTTTTCACTTTCACTATGTAAATACAATAAATGTATTTCTAAAATAATATGTTTTATAGTAACATTCTTAGCCTTTTAAAAATATAAAAGTGTTAAATAAGAACTGAAATAGGAAAGAACCCGTTGATATCAAATTTAAAGTTTCTATCTTCATGAATTTCGAAGATAGGCTTTATAATTTTGGCATTTCTTAGGAGGTACCTGAACCACCACTACAATTAAGTCTACATTTCGGTGACACAAAGGAAATAGTAAAACACACCGTTATACCAAATTTAGAGATTCTACATTTATTTCAAGTTACTATCTTTATTATCTTGTTTGGGTTCGAAAGTATGCTCGTTTGGCCTCAATTCGATCAGAAACCTCTAGAATGCGAACCCATTGTCTGATCTCGACCATTAGCAATCCCTGGGGCACTTTCATTACTAGTAAGTTAGGGTTTAAATTTCATCAACAAAGCGCCATTAGTTTTTGGTTATCGCGTTTTTTGAATATATGTTCGTTAGTTCTTGAATTGATCAAAGGTTCCAGAACCCTAATCCATGGTTCGATTTCGTCTATATGCAGTCTCCGCCATACTTTAAGTACTAGTTAACTCTTATAAACAATTGGCACGTTCTATCTTAATTTTAAGTTACCAATTTTATTAATTTCAATGATAAGCTTTTAAATTTTAAAGTTAATAGTTTATTTATCACTGAATAAACCTTTAACTTAAATAAATAAACACAATTATGCTTATTGACAATAATATTTAACATTTACTGATCAACCTTCTCGAGTTCTCAACTGTGTTAATGTAAATTTTTTTACTTAAATTATCGATTAATGTAAATAAAAGAACAATAATTTTTCAGTGTTCGAACGAAATTAATAATAAAGTTATAATAATAATAACAATAAAGCTATTAAAAAATGAACACTAATAATAATAAGACTAATAATAATAAAGCAATTACAAAAATGATCAATAATAATATAAATATAACAAAAGACGATCACCAAAAAATCGCAATAAGAAATCCAGATCAAAATGTAACACATGTGAACATGACATTATTTCCAGTGACGATGATGATTGCAGCTTGCAATGTGACATGTGTGACAAATGGATGCACCTAAAATGTTCAAAATTAAATCGCAAAGCCTATGAAATTCTTAATAATTATTTAGATGAACCATATCTTTGTAATACATGTGTTCCGGATTTTCACAAAAAATTAGCTAATTCAACCACAAATTCAAAAAACTCTTCTCTACTCAATACAATTATAAAAAAAAACTAGCCAATATTGAAAATGAGTTGAAAGAATTGAAAGAGTTGAAGATTAGCCTGACTTTTCTGAGCGAAAAGTTTGATGATATTAATAAAACAATCTGTAATCTCTATACTGAAAATGAACAAATTAAGAAGAAAAACAAAATGTTAAAAAGTGAAATTGGTCAGCTTCGTGACGTTGTTCGTACTTTATACAATGACACAGTAAAAAACCAAATAATTATAAGAACCTATGCTTCATTAGAAAAAACCGATACCAAATTTGGAGGTTCTTCATTATTTTCGGTTCTTCATTATTTTCGCCGAAGGTTCCAGAATTATGCTCTTTCCAGGTTCGGAATTATGCTTGTTTGGCTTAAATTCGATCAAAAATTTCTGGGATACGAACCCAAGGTCCGATCTCGACCGTAAAAATGGTCGGGGACCATCCATAAAGTTCCCAAGAACTTAAAGCATATCTTCGAAAATAATAAAGATAATAACTTGAAACTAATGTAGAAGCTTCAAATTTTCCACAAGCGTTTTCTTTACTATTTCATGCGCGTCTTCCTAATTTATTATAAATTGGAGTGGTAGTTCAGATACCTCTCTTAGACCTTCCAAGGTTTAAAAGCTTACCATTAAAATAATAAAATTAATAACTTAAAATTAAGATAGAACGTTCCATTTGTGTACAAGGGTTAACTAGTATTGAAAGTACGGCGGAGACTGCATATGGGCGAATTCGTACCATGGTTTCGCGTTCTGGAACCTTTGATCAGTTCAGTGACAAACGAACATATTTTCAAACAACACGATAACTCAAAAACTAATGACGCTATTTTGATGAACTTTAAACTCTAGGTTCCTAGCAACGAAATTGCCGCGGGTATTTCTAATGGCGTCGATCGGGGAAGACACGATCGAGATCGGACCCAACGCCCTACCCCTACTTCCAAGACCTTAAAGCATATAATTAAAATTAATAAAGATAGTAACTTGAAATAAATATAAAAGCTTTAAATTTAGTATAACGGTGTTTTTTCCTATTTCCATTCTATCCCCAAAATGTAGACTTAATTGTATGAAGATAGAAACTTAAAATTTAATACACGAGGAATTACATTACATACAAGAGGGTTCTTTCTGTGGGTTTTTATTTAACAGTTTTATATTTTTAAAAAACTAAGAATTTTACAATAACACATATTAACTATTGTATTTTATAAGTTAACAACAAAATATTTTTTTAATAAACTTTTTTTTTCAATTTTTATTATATCATATATTTTATTGAATTATTACCATAGGTGATATATAATTAAGACATTGCGTACTTCTTATACTTAAGATATATTCAAAGGTACTTGCTGCATCTATGTAAAATTTATTTTTATATTTAAATGAAAGCTAATCAAAGAAATAATGGTTTTAATTAACATTAAAAACCATCAAATTATATAAACTTTTTTATATACGAGTATATTATCACAAATTGATATTTATTTCGAATAACTTTAAGTTTAAAGAATATTAGAGACACAGAAAGAGCAGCATTATGAATGTGTTACTTATTTATGACAGAATTACTCAAAATTCCTTATCGTAAATATAAAAGATGAAAATAAAACAATTCTAATCGCAATATTTGAATCTGAAATTAAGATTTTCCATACCTGTAACCTGGATCACGTTATATTTCAAAGAAAAAAAAATAAGATTCCTATAAATATAAATCTAACCAGAATTTTTCAAATTAAAAGAATTAAAAAATTAAAAATTGAATTATGTATAATGCAAAAAAATAGGTAAATTAATAGAATAAATTTTAAAATTATTTAAAATTTAAATTATTCAACAATAAATGCACTACTCCTTGAAATAGGGAAAGGGTATATTAACTTTGGTATGGTGTTTGTAACCACCTAAAGGAAGCGAGCCGGATATAGAAGAGTACATATATTTGTGATCAGCATCATCAACTGAGGCGATATAGGCACGATAACTCAAAAGCTAATGGCGCTATCTTGATGACATTTTAACTGTAGGTTACTAGGACTTAATTTGCGGCGGGGATTGCCTATGAGCGAATCGGCTAATGGGATCGGATTGTAGACCTTTTAATCGTTCTAAGGACTAAAGAACATATAAAAAAAATCATTAAATTTTTGTTGTAGGTTGCTAGTAATGAAATTACGACCGTAATTGCGCATGGTCGAAATCGGACCATGAGTTCGGATCCTAGAACTATTTTATCAAATTTAGGCCAAACAAGCATACTTCCGAAACTAATGAAGATAGAACCTCCAAATTTGGTATCAGTGTGCTCCCTCCTATCTCCTTAGATTACTTTCAATTTAGGACAAATTCAAAAAGTGGGTCGAGGACCATCCGCACAGTTCCGAAGACCTTAAAGCATAGCATTAAAAATAATAAAGTATGTAGCTTAAAATTAAGATAAAACTTCCAATTGTGTACAAGGGTCAACTAGTATTGAAAGAACGGCGGGGATTGCATATGCGCGAAATCCGACCATGGTTTCGGGTTCTGGAACCTTTGAAAAGTTCAAGGGCTAACAAACATATAAGTTGACAATAAATCTTACTAAACCAATTTTAAAACAAGTAAAAAAACAGTCAGTCGGTGCAATCAACTTAGAAGTGCCCTACACCTAATTGGTTCAAATTTAATGGGAAGTCCATAAGTCATTTTAAAAACATAAAATCTTTTATTAGTTTGATCGTAAGACTTAGCTAACGAAATCAACTTTATAATACTAACAATATTTTTTATGGATTTTATGGATTAATATTTAAATGGATTCTTGAATGCAATTACAAAATTACATATTTAAAACTTTTTATCCAATTCAATAAAATCTTACACACACAGCAATTACTTCTTTTCAGGATTCTTAGCTGTAGTGCAATTTTAAATAATTTTTAAATTTATTCTCTTAATTTACTTATTTTTGAATGTTTTACATAATTAAACTCAAAGTTATTCGAAAGAAATATTAATTTGTAATAATATAAATATAAATGTTTATACAATTTGATGTTTTTAATGTTAATTAAAACCAGTAATGCTTTCATTAGGTTTTAATCACAAAATTGCATAGTCAAAATATGCAATAAATGTTTTTCTAAAATACAATGACATATTTAGAACTTTCATATAATTCATTTAAATATACAAATAAATTTTACAACTTAAGTATCGTACACAATTTCTTAATTATATATTGCCTATGGTAATAATTCAATAAAATATAGATATAATGTAATAAAAATTAAAAACAAAAAACAATTTTGGCGTTTATTAAAAAAATATTTTGTTTTTAGCCTTTTAAAAATATAAAAGTTTTAAATAAGAACAGAAATAGGAAATAGTGTATAAAATTTGAAGTTTCAACCTTTATTTATTTCGAATACAAGCTTTAAAGTCTTCGGAATAGTGGGGGTGGTACACAAGCTTCACGTACACAAAACAAATAAGAAGAAACACCTGTGCCCCAAATATAAAATTCTATGTTATTTGGTTTTGAAATTATGCTCGTTTGGCCTCAATTCGTTCGGAAGCTTCTAGAATCCGAACTAATTGTCCGAACTCGACCAGAACCAATTCCCATTCTTTCATTACTAGTAAACTAGAATTTAAATTTCATCAAAATAGAATCATTAGTTTTTGAGTTATGGTGTTCTTAAAATGTATGTTAGTTAGCCCTTCAACTTCTCAAAGGTTCCAGAAACGAAACTATGTTACGATTTCGCAGTTCCCGTCATACTTTCAATACAAGCTAACACTTGTACACAATTGGAACGTTCTATTTTTTAAAAAACTTCAAGGATCCGAACTCATGTTCCAAAGTCGACCGTACGCAATCCCCGCCATAGTCTCATTACTAGTAACATATAGCACAAATTCCATGAAGATAGTGCTATTAGTTGTTGAGTTATCCTGATTTTTTTATATGTTTGTTAGCCCTTAGAACAATTAAAAAGTCCGAACCCATGGGCCGGCGTACTTCAAGTCCTAGTAACCTACATTTAAAATTTCATCAAGATAGCTCCATTAGTTTTTGAGTTATCGTGTCTACGGACGGACGGACATGGCTATATCGACTCACAGCGAATCCATAAATTCTGTCGTGATGGCCAGTATGCGTTAACATCATTTCTGAGGGAAGTTGACAGAATCCTTCCTCTAATTACATGCCAACAAACAAAATCGTATATTTTCCAGAAAATTATCGTAAATAAAATCCAGGTTCCAGTGATGGATGTCGTTAGAACATTATGTACAAAAGCAGATTGGAACCAAATAGAAACAGCTTTAATCAGCAATTTTGGAATAAAGGAAGTTACCATCAACTATGCCAGAAAGCTTTTGGAGCAAAAAATGATCAGGTTAGACAATATTTTAATATTTGAGTTATATTTTTAAGTAAATTAAAAGAAAAATATGACCAACAGAATTTTCCGCTGAGAATAATGAAAAATTAATTTCAAATATATTTCTAAATAATAAAGATGCAAAATTTGACATCAATTATAATAAACAAAAATATTACAAAAAATACGGAAAACCTTTGATTTATTAGAAAGTTTAGGTATGATTAGAGTTATGCATAAATTTAGTAATAATTCAAATGATAATTTTAAAAATATGAATAAAACGAGGAAGATTATAGTTGCCCTTGTCAACTTTTAGATACTCGTGCATACCCATTAACCGTTATTTATTTCCCTTATGCTATTATAAATATTACAAAAAAAAATATAAAAAAGTATATAACTTATTATCATAAGTTTTGCTTAAAAAAAAAATAACAACAAAATAAAAAAAAAAAATTTTTAATTCATTATAGGTACCTTAATTTTTGCTTAAAAACAAAAAAGAACCCTAAAAGTTGGTCCGGGTGATTTCCAACTTTGGCAACTAACTTGCCATATTGCTTTACCTGCCCAGTTTTAATTTTAACCTCGTAGCTTCATTAGATTCACAGTTATCGAATTGACAACTTGGCATGGCAGCTGCCCGAAAATGGGGCCGTAACATTTTGAAATTCCATATAAGTGCTCGATTCATTATATAACTAATCGTGTATAATTTTCATCCTCGAAGTATAACAAGTTTTAAAGAAATTCATATTGGTGCAAAGAAGTTGTATGGCAGCTCCCCGAAAATGGGGCCGTAACATTTTGAAACTTCATATAAGTGCTCGATTCATTATATAACTAACGGTGTGTAATTTTCATCCTCGTAGTATAATCAGTTTCCAAGAAATTCATATTGGTGCAAAGAAGTTGTACGGCCGTAAAAATGGAGCCGTAACATTTTGAAACTTCATATAAGTGCTTGATTCATTATAAAACTAACCGTGTGTAATTTTCGTCTTCCTGTTATAATTATTTTTGAAGAAATTCATATTGTTTTAAATATTGTTTGTGTGAATTTCAAAACTCTAGCTCTAATTTTTCAATTCTATCTCTTTTAATTAATTTTTAATTCACTAATATATTAAACTTAAGCAAAATAAGCTTCATATGATCATATTCATATAATGATCATCATGATAGATAATAATCATCATATTCATAATGATTATATCTATAAATATCAATAAGCCATTTACTTAAAAAAAATCTTTGTGTCCTTTTTTGCTTATCTTAAATAAACTACGCATCATTTAAATCATATGAAATTCTAACTCGAAACCGTTATCTACAAAAAAAAAAAAAAAAAAAACAAAACAAAAAAAAACAAAATTCATATAATTCCATGTAAAATACAAGATGCATGGCAAAATTTAAAATTTTTATATGAAAATATTGGAGTTAAAAAAGTTAGTTGTTCGAGAGCTACCCGAAGTTTTGGTCCGATCTTAACCAAAAAAAATAGGGAACCTAGAAATTGATTGAAAAATATTTTGTGAAAATTTCAAAACTATAGCTCTTTTAGTTTTGAGTTATCGTGCTGACACACAGACGGACGGAAGATACACATAGCTAGATCGACTCATTTTTCGATTCTGAACCGATACGGAACCTTGACACTATATCTAGCTCGTCTAGATCGATGCGTTACAAACGGAGGACCAATTTTAAAATACCCGATGTCTTATATGTATGCACGGGTATAAAAAACAATTTTAACCAAAATTATTATCACTATCAAAATATTGCCGGACGAACACGACAGTTCCGACAGAATACAGAGCCACAAAATATATCTAGCATTCCCAAAATACTTATCAGAATAATTATAGAAATAATAACCAAAATAATTATAGAAATAATAACAAAAATAATTATCAAAATACTTCTAGAAACAATTATCAATTATTGACCGAAACACTACAAACTCTGGACAGTCAAGAATTAGTCGAAATAGTCAATTCAATAATAAAAGAAATTTTGAAGATCAGAACCCATGGACACATAAGAACAAACTTAAGAGTAGGTAAATTTTCTTTCACTGCCTCCGAAACTAACTTACCAATAGTACTACTTACTGTTGATTGAACCAAGCTTAAATGCTTAATAAATACTGAGTCCTCCACTTCACCTCTTAATGAGACTCAATTACCACAATACAAAATAATGGTTTTAAATCCTCTTATTTTTACCACTCCAAATAATCAAATATCTGTGAAGAAAATTAAATCTGCTTTATCTTTAGAATTTAACGAAGATGCTTTTACGATTTGGAAATTGACAAGTTTCCAAAATAAATGTTTCTTAAAATAAATGTACTTAAACCATCAGGTGCTATTATTGACTTAGAAAAAAAAATTTTAAAAATAAATAATAATTAAATAAAATTTGTTAATAATTGTCCATATAAATTAGAAGATATTTATCAATTAGAAAAAACGAATTGAAACGATGCAAAATATAAAATGCTTTTGATAAAATCATATAATGATCTGTTCTATAAAGATGGTGATCAATTAAGTTCCACTTCAAACATCCAACACCAAATAATAACTACACATGTTTTCAAAAATATACAGATATCTACGTATCCATGAGCAAAAAATATCCATACAAATCTCAGACATGTTTAAGCAAAATATAATAAAGGAAAGTAGTTCTCCTTATAACAGTGCTTTATAGATAGTGCCTAAAAAGGAAGATAACTCTGGCAAGAAAAAATGATATCCTTATCTTTTCTACTTCATTAGAGAGAACATACAAATAGTATAAAAAAATATTTAATACTCTTAGACAACATAATTTAAAAATTCAAATAGATGAGTGTAAATTTTTTGCTAAAGAGAGTGAGTACCTAGGACATATTTTAACACCAGAGGGGGTAAAACCCAATCCACAACAAGTGGATGAAATTTTAAAATTAAAACTTCCTGCTACACAAAAGCAAATATAATCATTTTTTGGAATTACGGGATATTATCGCAAATATATTAGGCATTATGCCAAATTGGCAAAACCTTTGACTAATTACCTAAAGAAAAATAGTAAAATAAATACAAAAGACTCAAATTATATAAATGCATTCGAGAAATTAAAAAGAGTAATAACTGAAGATCCCATATTGAAATACACAGATTTTAATAAAAAATTTCAATTAATTTATTTATTTATTATATTATTGAGTTATAATATAATAAATAAATAAATTAATTGACAAAATTCTTACAATTAGTTTTATACAACATATAAAAAAAATAGCTTATAAATTAAGTTACAATTTCATATTTCTTAAACTAAAATTTAAGTGAACAATAAAAACAACTAAATATACAGGGTGTCCGGGACTCAAGTACGCACACATGGGGCATTAAAACAAACAAAAAATTGTACAGGAGGGAGGAGTCTATGTGTGAACAGCTTACTGTAGAGAGATAAAAAAAAATCTATTTTGTAGAGTAAGTTGTCAGCTTTAATTTTTGTTTACTAATAATCCCCATATACCCAACATTTACACAGTTATGAAGGTTCAAAATGATTTAAAATGAAAACATTATGTTTCAAACTCTATTTTCTTTTGAAGCACACTGAATTTATGGTACTTTTTATAGCATATTTCAAGACAGCTTTTCAAGCCCTATAATTAGTACATAATAACTTTTTCTCTACCTCTAACCATTTTTGATATGAAGAACAGAAAAGTGTCCTTAAATCTTTAATCCCTCATATCTCGAAAAGGGTCTACAATAGACCCCCCCCCTTCAGTACAATTTTTTGTTTGTTTTAATGCCCCCAATCACTGAGTATAGTGCGCGTACTTGAGTCCCAGACACCCTGTATATAAAAAAAAAGATTTTATACTTCTATTTATACAATTTAAGTTTTTTTGTTTGTTTTGAAAGTGTGAAATCAATGTTGTTCTTGTGTTTATTACCCATTATCAACATCGTAGGAATCGGTTCATAATTGCCATAATTTGTTCTATAAAAACTTAACGTAAATTAATTAGTATTACGTAAACGATTATTTGAATTAATTTTAATGTTATTGAGGAGAAGAAATGTTACCTTTTACAACTTCAGTAATAAAAATAACATCAGCAACTTCTCGTCTTAATTTTAAAGTTTTCAAGTGAATAAAATTCAACCTATTTTCATAAGGAGGTAAGATCAGCGGGTTTGACCATTGAAGATTTCTCAAAGTAAATCTTAAAAAATTTCTTTGCACCGCCTCTATCCTATTAATATGTACCTCGTAAAATGGTGACCAAACTTGGCTAGCATATTTTAAATTAGGTCTAACAAGACAAGAATATAAAGATTTAGGAACATAAGGATCATTAAATTCTTTAGACCAACGTTTTATAAAACCAAGCATAGAATTAGCTTTATTTATATTATAACAGAAATTAAGTTTAAAGTTAAGCTTATCATCGAAGTAAACGCCTAGGTCTTTAATAGAATTCGTTTTAGAAATGCTAATTCCGTTCAAACAGTAATTAAAACAAATCGGATTAAGACGACGTGTGAAATAAATAAGTGCACATTAATTTACATTTAGTAGAAGAATATTGTTTTTACACCAATTAAAAAAATTATCTAAATCATTTTGTAAAAGTAAAGCAAATTTTCTTAAAAATGTTCATGTCATCCGCATATATTTGAAGCTCACTATTAACAATGACGGAAGAAACATCGTTTACCGAGATTATAAAAAAAAGAGGACCTAAGTGACTGCCTCATGGAACTCCGCAATTGGCGTTGAAAAGTTTAGAAGTGATGTTTCTAAATAAAAACCTGTAGGTCCTATCAGATAAATATGAGTCTACCTATTTCAAAAAAATATCTAGGAAACCAAGTTTTCTCAGCTTTATGAGTATTATAGAATGTGGTAAAACATCAAATGCTTTACTATAATCTGTAAAGATAACATCTGTTTGAAAACCTTCTTCCATATTTTTTGTAAAAGTTGTCACTGACTCAACAAGATTAGTAACTGTTGATTTTTTATCCATATATTCATGTTGATTATGAACCAAAAAAGATTTACAGTGACTATGAATAGAATCATAAATTATTAATTCGAACAGTTTTTGAAGTGAAGAAAGTTTCGCAATTGGTCGATAATTAATAATTTCATTTTTGGCATTTTTTTTATGAATAGGTCTAACATATGAGTGTTTCCAGGTATAAGAGAAAACTTCTGAATTTAAAGAAGAGTTAAACAGTATTGAAAGGGGAATAGCCAAAGCACTTGAACACTTTTTGAGTATAACTTCCGGAATACCATCAGGTCCTGGAAGATTATTATTCCCAAGTTTGTCTAAATACATTTTAATTCCACCTTCATTAATTTATATTAGACCAACTAGTTTTCGGAAAAGTATCCAAATGAGAGAAATCATTATAATTTGGTGTAAAAATAGAATTACTATAAGAAGAACAGAAATATTCACGAAAGAAATTAGATATTATTTTAGAATCATTACTTGAAACACCGTTATACTTCATATGAGAAGGAAACTCGTCACTTTTCTTCTTGGAATTAACAAATTTTCAGAAGCATTTTTGATTTAATATTAATTTTGAAGATGTACTAGAAAGAAATTCATTATAGAGTAATTCAGACGATAATTTAAATTCTTCAAAAAGAATTTTAAATCTATTATAGTCATGCGAATTCTTTGATTTAAGATAACAACGCCAAGCTTTATTATTTTTATTTCTGAGTTTTCTCAAATCCGAATTGAACCTGGTGAACTTAATAAAGGGTTTCGATTCTTAGATTTTGGTACAAATTGCTGAAAGCCTTCAAAAATAACTTCATAAAACCTTTTATGAAGTCATTTTTTAAATTATTATTAAAGGTTTTATTAAAAAATATTAACATCTGTATTATTAAATACAGAATAAAAATCAAAGGAACTAATGAATTAATTAAAAGCAGCAAAGTTAGCCTTGTTAAAACTAAAACTATAAGAATTAGAATAATCAGAATTGATTGGTGAATTTACACAAAGAGTAAAACTTAGTGGTGGATGAAACTTATCAATACCTATTAAAGGGAAGGCATTTTCGCAGAAAATTAAATTGTTCCATTCAGAAGTAAACCCTAACTTGAGTTGTTTACCCTGAAAGTTACAAATTTCAGAGACTTATTGCAAATAATTAGTATTTAATTTATCAATAAATACATATTCACATTCAGTCCTAATATGTTTCGGAATCATAAAATGTTCCTCGTCATGCTTTACCCATTTAAGATTGGGTAGATTAAACCCATCAAATAAAATCAATTAATCTTTAGGACTAAAGTCATTGCAAATAAAATCTATCGTTTTACCTACAGAAGTATAAATATCAGAATCAGACGAAGGAGGAATAAAACATTTAACAAGATATAAATTTTTAGAAGGAAGTTCAATTTTCACAATAATTACTTCAAGGTCTTCTAATCCAGGGACATTGACTTGATTTACATTGAAATTATTTTTTACCTTTTAGGAATTACACCATTAGAGTAATCGGATGGATTAGAATATCTATCCTCCCTAAAAACTGTGTAACAGTTATCAAAAAGCTCTAAGTCCAATATGGTTGGATTTGAACACGTTAATGCAATTACGTCAAAATTTAAAATAGATGAATTTAAAAAAAATCCCTAGTCTTTGTTCTTAAACCTCTAACATTTTGATAATAAAAGGACATATTATATTTATTTAACTTATTATAACTTTCACGAGCTGAGTTTAAATGTTTATAAGAATTACTCTCACAGTGACTTCGATAAGATTTAAGATCATCTTTTACATCTTTTTCCGAAACATCTATAGAATTGTGAAATTAAATATATAACTTATATAGGTCTTCGTATTTAGTTGGGAGTCCTTCGTTATTAATTAAAACTTTGAGGTTAGTACGATTTTTACCTTCTAGAACACGATTGTACGAATCATTGTGAAGGTAAGCTAAAAATAACCTAACGTTATTATAACCTCGTTCCTCCTGAAATCTTGAAAGAGCATACGCGCCCTCTCCGAGTAGTGATTCATGAGTCATTCTAGTAATGGGTCGCATAAGAGGTTTAACAAACGACTTCTTTATTGTACCACCATTTACAGTATTAGAATGACTTTTTTCAAGTACATCTGTAGGAGAAACCGAATTAATGGCTACATTTGCATAGCTGGTAATATTATTACCATTGTCAATTTTATTATTGTGGATACCACCATGTACAAAATTAGAGTACTTATTTTTTATTTTTATCAATAGAAGAAATTGAATAAGTTACTGAAGTTAAAGAACTATTATTATTCGAAGTCAAATAAGTTAAAGTATTTAAAGAGCTAGTATTATTATTACTATTGTCTGTATTGCAATTATCAGTACTTATAATACACTTATCATTATTTATACTAATAGTATCAATACTATCATTAACAACATTATTAATATTATTGTTAATCGGTAACATTAAATTAGTACTAAAAAATGTGGATTTGTTGAAAGAAGGTAGTAAATGGTGTTTTTTTATAGTGAGGTGAGGTGCGGAAAGTAAAATTGTTATCAGATAGAATAGAAGTATTCAAATCAGTGTTGTTTGGTTGTGGAGTTGTAAATAATTCTGTATGAGTGTTTGTTTCATTGTGGGTATTAAAACTAACCTGTTTCTTAATTGAACTAATTTTAGTATTTTTATTTAATTTATTACTTCTATTTATTAATTTTTTTTTATTTTTATTTTGGTTTATTTTAATATTTCCAGAATTTAAATTTTTGTTTTTACTTTTCTTATTTTTAATAGTAACCTGTAACTTGAAAACCATTTCAAATTTTTTTTTACAAATATACAAAATTTACAGCTGCAGTATTATATTTCAACATACATTAAAAGTTTTTCTTAAATTTGGAAAGAGTCATTTTAAATTGAAGAAATGAACTCTTAGTTTTAACCATTTTTGGTTAGATAATAAAATTTTAGGTAAAATTTCAACTTTTGGTGGAGTTTACAACTGATTTCCTAGAACCGAAAAAAATGGAATGGTGAGGACAGGAGGGGAATGGGCAGATCCATCATAAGTTTGCTAAGCAATAATTTAGGGAACTTTCCCCATTAAAGGGCTACTAGGTCCTAAAAATCTTCACCTTCAAAAAAAACACCTTCATTAATATTTATATAAGACCAGTTAGTTTTCGGAAAAGTATCCAAATGAGAGAAATCATTATAATTTGGTGTAAAAATAGAATTACTATAAGAAGAACAGAAATACTCACGAAAGAAATTAGATATTATTTTAGAATCATTACTTGAAACACCGTTATACTTCATATGAGAAGGAAACTCGTCACTTTTCTTCTTGGAATTAACAAATTTTCAGAAGCATTTTTGATTTAGTATTAATTTTGAAGATGTACTAGAAATAAATTCATTATAGAGTAATTCAGACAATAATTTAAATTCTTCAAAAAGAATTTTAAATCTATTATAGTCATGCGAATTCTTTGATTTAAGATAACAACGCCAAGCTTTATTATTTTTATTTCTGAGTTTTCTCAAATCCGAATTGAACCTGGTGGACTTAATAAAGGGTTTTGATTCTTAGATTTTGGTACAAATTGCCGAAAGCCTTCAAAAATAACTTCATAAAATCTTTTATGAAGTCATTTTTTAAATTATTATTAAAGGTTTTATTAAAAAATATTAACATCTGTATTATTAAATACAGAATAAAAATCAAAGGAACTAATGAATTAATTAAAAGCAGCAAAGTTAGCCTTTTTAAAACTAAAACTATAAGAATTAGAATAATCAGAATTGATTGGTGAATTTACACAAAGAGTAAAACTTAGTGGTGGATGAAACTTATCAATACCTATTAAAGGGAAGGCATTTTCGCAGAAAATTAAATTGTTCCATTCAGAAGTAAACCCTAAATCAAGTTTTTTACCCTGAAAGTTACAAATTTCAGAGACTTATTGCAAATAATTAGTATTTAATTTATCAATAAATACATATTCACATTCAGTCCTAATATGTTTCGGAATCATAAAATGTTCCTCGTCATGCTTTACCCATTTAAGATTGGGTAGATTAAACCCAATCAAAACGTTAGGTTAAACCCAATCAAAACGTTATTATAAAGTCATTGCAAATAAAATCTATCGCTTTACATACAGAAGTATAAATATCAGAATCAGACGAAGGAGAAATAAAACATTTAACAAGATATAAATTTTTAGAATGAAGCTCAATTTTCACAATAATTACTTCAAGGTCTTCTAATCCAGGGACATTGACTTGATTTACATTGAAATTATTTTTTACCCTTTAGGAATTACACCATTAGAGTTATCGGATGGATTAGAATATCTATCCTCCCTAAAAACTGTGTAACAGTTATCAAAAAGCTCTAAGTCCAATATGGTTGGATTTGAACACGTTTCAATTAATGCAATTACGTCAAAATTTAAAATAGATGAATTTAAAAAAAATCCCTAGTCTTTGTTCTTAAACCTCTAACATTTTGATAATAAAAGGACATATTATATTTATTTAACTTATTATAACTTTCACGAGCTGAGTTTAAAGGTTTATAATAATTACTCTCACAGTGACTACGATAAGATTTAATATCATCTTTTACATCAGGTTTTCGTATTTAGTTGGGAGTCCTTCGTTATTAATTAAAACTTTGAGGTAAGTTATATTTTTACCTTCTAGAACACGATTGTACGAATCATTGTGAAGGTAAGCTAAAAATAACCTAACGTTATTATAAACTCGTTCCTCCCGAAATTTTGAAAGAGCATACGCGCCCTCTCCGAGTAGTGATTCATGAGTCATTCTAGTAATGGGTCGCATAAGAGGTTTAACAAACGACTTCTTTATTGTACCACCATTTACAGTATTAGAATGACTTTTTTCAAGTACATCTGTAGGAGAAACCGAATTAATGGCTACATTTGCATAGCTGGTAATATTATTACCATTGTCAATTTTATTATTGTGGATACCACCATGTACAAAATTAGAGTACTTATTTTTTATTTTTATCAATAGAAGAAATTGAATAAGTTACTGAAGTTAAAGAACTATTATTATTCGAAGTCAAATAAGTTAAAGTATTTAAAGAGCTAGTATTATTATTACTATTGTCTGTATTGCAATTATCAGTACTTATAATACACTTATCATTATTTATACTAATAGTATCAATACTATCATTAACAACATTATTAATATTATTGTTAATCGGTAACATTAAATTAGTACTAAAAAATGTGGATTTGTTGAAAGAAGGTAGTAAATGGTGTTTTTTTATAGTGTGTTGAGGTGCGGAAAGTAAAATTGTTATCAGATAGAATAGAAGTATTCAAATTAGTGTTGTTTGGTTGTGGAGTTGTAAATAATACTGTATGAGTGTTTGTTTCATTGTGGGTATTAAAACTAACCTGTTTCTTAATTGAACTAATTTTAGTATTTTTATTTTTATTTAATTTATTATTTCTATTTATTAATTTTTTTTATTTTTATTTTGGTTTATTTTAATATTTCCAGAATTTAAATTTTTTTTTTTATTTTTCTTATTTTTATTTTTTAAATTTGAATTACTATTCTGTTCTACTCGTATTGTAAGTAAAAATACAATTTTCTTTCTTGAATCCTTAAAATCCGTCACTATCGTACCTGGTGTTTTTGATAGCTTTCACCATTGATGATGGAACGCTAATTTTATAAGTAAAATATTTCGGTTGAAACACCCACGTGGAGTAATTGATTTACAGTAAATATCTTCACAATTGTATGTTTTCTTTATAAAATCAACCAAACGCTGTTCTGTAGTGTTGGTGTTCAAATTTGAAATTCTTAAATAAAAATTCGGTTGAAGAACTGCATCTGGAGCTTGATCATTTTTTTCATCGGGTATTAATGATGGAACCATAATGTGGTCTGATATCTGAGTTTTGTTTTTTGCAATCGTTTCATCTAAGCAGTCAGCTATTCTTAATTCTTCCAATAAAGATACACTACTAGCCGGTTCACGAACCACGGTTAGATTGTCAGTTCTAAAGTTGTCCTGAATTATTTCTAGTTTAGTTTTAACTAAATCTAGTTCGGCTAAGACGACATCCCTAAAACTCATTGATATTTCAAGATCTGTAATACTTTGTTTTAGAGATGAATACTGCTGAGTCAAACTATCTACCAAATTCTTAAATTCTTCTTGATTGAAATTTTTTTTGCGCTTAACAATACCCTTAAGTGATAATATTTCACTTTTTAACTCCATTAATTGCACGTTCAAATATTTTTTTATATCACCGGGAAAATTGCTAAAACTATTGTTTAATGATTCAAAATTTTTTTTACTTTTCCCGGAAATTAGCAGCATTGTTCTTAATAACGGTAGTTTTGCTACCGTTCCGTGATGATCGCTTTTAATTTGGTTGATTACATCAAAGATTTTGTTATAAAATTGTTGAAAACTGTTATTTTGTATCAAACAACTCCCGCAAACAAAATTTTTAGCAAGAAATGTGCTATACCAATTTCTGGGTGCATTTATACATGTGCCATGAAATTTGAAATGACAAGCACCTTTACAGGTAACAGTTTCAGTTTTTGCGTCATTGATTAAACAAATTTTAGTCATTTGATTTATAAATATATATGGTGTATAAAAAGCAAGGAAAATAAAGTGCCAGATTTTCTTAGTCGAATATACAGAGACAAAAATGAAATAAATGTACTAGAAAATAGGGAATAAAATCTGAAACGACTTCAACGAATTATTCGCTTGAAAATAACAAAGATTAATCAGACTTGTAAAGTGTATCTGAAGAAGCAAATCATAACGATGATATTCAAACCAAACTTAGTAGCAATATCAATATCTCAATGGAAAACAACATAAATACGTCTGACCTCCAATGTGTATCTGAAAATTCATATCATGACAATAACGAAAACCCTTCTGACCAAACCATTCATTCTCAAGAAGAAGAAGCAAACGACCACTTTCCAATTTTAGATACAGTAGTAAATAGATTTAAAATCCAAATTATACTTACTGGCAACAAAGAATGAGATTTTGAAAAAATTTTCAATAATAAAAGGATATTTATAAATTCAGACAATATAAAAGTAAATCTTAGTATGTAGAAGATATATAAGAAAAGGTATGATAGGGATTTTCTCTGAACTGAATGACCAAAAATACAATATAAGACAAAGAAAGCTAATTGAGCTATACGGAAGCTTTCAAAATATAAAACTTGATAGGTGGAGTTATTTCGCGAAAGACATGAATATAGAATAGGAAACCTTTAAACAGATACCTAAATATCACTAAAACGAAACAGGACTTACCGGTATAAATGAAAATTACAATGGTCTGACAAAAGCAATATAATTTCTTAATATAAACAAGCGAGGAAAAAAACCAAGGGCATATAAAAATAAATGATAATATTATAATTTAGTTATTTCATTAATTTATTAATTATATGACTAATATGACAATATAACCCCAATGCACTCTAGAAAACCTGTTAATAAGTGCGAAATATAATGTTGGAGCTTCAATTTTAACCTTTAATTTTGGAAAAACTTACACTGGTGAATATGTTACTGTTTTATAAAAATATAAAAGTTTTAATTTTAAGGACCTAGTAGCCCTTTAATAAAAAAAGTTCCCTAAATTATTGCTTAGCAAACTTATGATGGATCTGCCCATTCCCCTCCTGTCCTCACCATTCCATTTTTTTCGGTTCTAGGAAATCATTTGTAAACTCCACCAAAATTTGAAATTTTACCTAAAATTTTATTATCTAACCAAAAATGGTTAAAACTAAGAGTTAATTTCTTCAATTTAAAATGACTCTTTTCAAATTTAAGAAAAACTTTTAATGTATGTTGAAATATAATACTGCAGCTGTAAATTTTGTATATTTGTAAAAAAAAATTTGAAATGGTTTTCAAGTTACAGGTTACTATTAAAAATAAGAAAAATAAAAACAAAAATTTAAATTCTGGAAATATTAAAATAAACCAAAATAAAAAAAAAAAAAAAATTAATAAATAGAAATAAAAAATTAAATAAAAATAAAAATACTAAAATTAGTTCAATTAAGAAACAGGTTAGTTTTAATACCCACAATGAAACAAACACTCATACAGAATTATTTACAACTCCACAACCAAACAACACTAATTTGAATACTTCTATTCTATCTGATAACAATTTTACTTTCCGCACCTCACCACACTATAAAAAACACCATTTACTACCATCTTTCAACAAATCCAAATTTTTATACCCGTATGACTATATAGGCAAAGGGTATAATAAATTTGCCATTACGTTTGTGACGCAGAGAAGGAGGGGGGGTAGATATAGACTCAATTGTATGGATCGGATCAGAATCGAAAAAAAAATCGATTTAGCTATGTATGTCCGTCCGTCCGTCCGTCCGCACGATAACTCAAAAACTAAAGGAGCTAGAATCTTGAAATTTTCGCAAATTCGTTTTTTTGCAATAGCCGTCATCGCTATTTAAATCCAGCCATTTTGGTCCATGGATTCGGGTGGCTGCCATACAACTTCTTTTTTTATATGAGTATTTCTCTGTACCTATTACAGTTACGTGTCTGAAATTTTGGCAAAAGTAGTTTAGTTTTATGGCCAAAGTTTCTGCAAAATTTGGTTGGTCTGTTGCAGTGAGTTCGAGTAGCTGCCATACAACTTCCTGTTTTATATGAGCATTACTCTATATCTATTAATGCTGGGTGTCTGAAATTTTGCCAAAAATAGTTTAGTGTATTGGCCAAAGTTACTGCAAAATTTGGTTGGTCTACTGCAAAGAGTTCGAGTAGCTGCCATACAACTTCTTATTTTATATGAGCATTACTCTATACCTATTTAAGTTAGGTGTCTGAAATTTTGCCAAAAATGGTTTAGTGTAATGGCCAAAGTTACTGCAAAATTTGGTTGGTCTACTGTAGAGGGTTCGAGTAGCTGCCATACAACTCCTTCTTTTATATAAGCATTACACTACACCTAATAAAGTTTTATGTTTGAAATTTTGTCAAAAGTAATTAATGTTTATAAATGATATAATGTTTATAAAACGGTCATACGGGTATCCCAGAGTTGACACAGTCTACTCTACCACACTCTTCCTCGTTTAGTACTAATTTAATGTTACCGATTAACAATAATATTAATAATGTTGTTAAAAAATGAGTATTGATACTACTAGTATAAAGAATGATAAGAGTATTATAAGTACTGATAATTGCAATACAGACAATAGTAATAATAATACTAGCTCTTTAAATACTTTAACTTATTTGACTTCGAATAATAATAGTTCTTTAACTTCAGTAACTTATTCAATTTCTTCTATTGATAAAAATAAAAAATAAGTACTCTAATTTTGTACATGGTGGTATCCACAATAATAAAATTGACAATGGTAATAATATTACCAGCTATGCAAATGTAGCCATTAATTCAGTTTCTCCTATTCTAATACTGTAAATGGTGGTACAATAAAGAAGTCGTTTGTTAAACCTCTTATGCGACCCATTACTAGAATGACTCATGACTCACTACTCGGAGAGGGCGCGTATGCTCTTTCAAGATTTCGCGAGGAACAAGTTTATAATAACGTTAGGTTATTTTTAGCTTACCTTCATAATGATTCGTACAATCGTGTTCTAGAAGGTAAAAATCGTACTAACTTCAAAGTTTTAATTAATAACGAAGGACTCCCAACTAAATACGAAGACCTATATAAGTTATATATTTAATTTCACAATTCTATAGATGTTTCAGAAAAAGATGTAAAAGATGATCTTAAATCTTATCGAAGTCACTGTGAGAGTAATTATTATAAACATTTAAACTCAGCTCGTGAAAGTTATAATAAGTTAAATAAATATAATATGTCCTTTTATTATCAAAATGTCATTCCTAAAGGGTAAAAAATAATTTCAATGTAAATCAAGTCAATGTCCCTGGATTAGAAGACCTTGAAGTAATTATTGTGAAAATTGAACTTCCTTCTAAAAATTTATATCTTGTTAAATGTTTTATTCCTCCTTCGTCTGATTCTGATATTTATACTTCTGTAGGTAAAACGATAGATTTTATTTGCAATGACTTTAGTCCTAAAGATGAATTGACTTTATTTGGTGGGTTTAATCTACCCAATCTTAAATGGGTAAAGCATGACGAGGAACATTTTATGATTCCGAAACATATTAGGACTGAATGTGAATATGTATTTATTGATAAATTAAATACTAATTATTTGCAATAAGTCTCTGAAATTTGTAACTTTCAGGGTAAAAAACTTGATTTAGGGTTTACTTCTGAATGGAACAATTTAATTTTCTGCGAAAATGCCTTCCCTTTAATAGGTATTGATAAGTTTCATCCACCACTAAGTTTTACTCTTTGTGTAAATTCACCAATCAATTCTGATTATTCTAATTCTTATAGTTTTAGTTTTAACAAGGCTAACTTTGCTGCTTTTAATTAATTCATTAGTTTCTTTGATTTTTATTCTGTATTTAATAATACAGATGTTAATATTTTTTAATAAAACCTTTAATAATAATTTAAAAAATGACTTCATAAAAGATTTTATGAAGTTATTTTTGAAGGCTTTCGGCAATTTGTACCAAAATCTAAGAATCAAAACCCTTTATTAAGTCCACCAGGTTCAATTCGGATTTGAGAAAACTCAGAAATAAAAATAATAAAGCTTGGCGTTGTTATCTTAAATCAAAGAATTCGTATGACTATAATAGATTTAAAATTCTTTTTGAAGAATTTAAATTATTGTCTGAATTACTCTATAATGAATTTATTTCTAGTACATCTTCAAAATTAATATTAAATCAAAAATGCTTCTGAAAATTTGTTAATTCCAAGAAGAAAAGTGACGAGTTTCCTTCTCATATGAAGTATAACGGTGTTTCAAGTAATGATTCTAAAACAATATCCAATTTCTTTCGTGAATATTTCTGTTCTTCTTATAGTAATTCTATTTTTACACCAAATTATAATGATTTCTCTCATTTGGATACTTTTCCGAAAACTAACTGGTCTTATATAAATATTAATGAAGGTGTTTTTTTTGAAGGTGAAGATTTTTAGGACCTAGTAGCCCTTTAATGGGGAAAGTTCCTAAATTATTGCTTAGCAAACTTATGATGGATCTGCCCCTTCCCCTCCTGTCCTCACCATTCCATTTTTTTCGGTTCTAGGAAATCAATTGTAAACTCCACCAAAATTTGAAATTTTACCTAAAATTTTATTATCTAACCAAAAATGGATAAAACTAAGAGTTCATTTCTTCAATTTAAAATGACTCTTTCCAAATTTAAGAAAAACTTTTAATTTATGTTGAAATATAATACTGCAGCTGTAAATTTTGTATATTTGTAAGAAAAAATTTGAAATGGTTTTCAAGTTACAGGTTACTATTAAAAATAAGAAAAATAAAAACAAAAATTTAAATTCTGGAAATATTAAAATAAACCAAAATAAAAATAAAAAAAAATTAATAAATAGAAGTAATAAATTAAATAAAAATAAAAATACTAAAATTAGTTCAATTAAGAAACAGGTTAGTTTTAATACCCACAATGAAACAAACACTCATACAGAATTATTTACAACTCCACAACCAAACAACACTGATTTGAATACTTCTATTCTATCTGATAACAATTTTACTTTCCGCACCTCACCTCACTATAAAAAAACACCATTTACTACCTTCTTTCAACAAATCCACATTTTTTAGTACTAATTTAATGTTACCGATTAACAATAATATTAATAATGTTGTTAATGATAGTATTGATACTATTAGTATAAATAATGATAAGTGTATTATAAGTACTGATAATTGCAATACAGACAATAGTAATAATAATACTAGCTCTTTAAATACTTTAACTTATTTGACTTCGAATAATAATAGTTCTTTAACTTCAGTAACTTATTCAATTTCTTCTATTGATAAAAATAAAAAATAAGTACTCTAATTTTGTACATGGTGGTATCCACAATAATAAAATTGACAATGGTAATAATATTACCAGCTATGCAAATGTAGCCATTAATTCGGTTTCTCCTACAGATGTACTTGAAAAAAGTCATTCTAATACTGTAAATGGTGGTACAATAAAGAAGTCGTTTGTTAAACCTCTTATGCGACCCATTACTAGAATGACTCATGACTCACTACTCGGAGAGGGCGCGTATGCTCTTTCAAGATTTCGGGAGGAACGAGGTTATAATAACGTTAGGTTATTTTTAGCTTACCTTCACAATGATTCGTACAATCGTGTTCTAGAAGGTAAAAATCGTACTAACCTCAAAGTTTTAATTAATAACGAAGGACTCCCAACTAAATACGAAGACCTATATAAGTTATATATTTAATTTCACAATTCTATAGATGTTTCGGAAAAAGATGTAAAAGATGATCTTAAATCTTATCGAAGTCACTGTGAGAGTAATTATTATAAACATTTAAACTCAGCTCGTGAAAGTTATAATAAGTTAAATAAATATAATATGTCCTTTTATTATCAAAATGTTAGAGGTTTAAGAACAAAGACTAGGGATTTTTTTTAAATTCATCTATTTTAAATTTTGACGTAATTGCATTAACTGAAACGTGTTCAAATCCAACCATATTGGACTTAGAGCTTTTTGATAACTGTTACACAGTTTTTAGGGAGGATAGATATTCTAATCCATCCGATTACTCTAATGGTGTAATTCCTAAAGGGTAAAAAATAATTTCAATGTAAATCAAGTCAATGTCCCTGGATTAGAAGACCTTGAAGTAATTATTGTGAAAATTGAACTTCCTTCTAAAAATTTATATCTTGTTAAATGTTTTATTCCTCCTTCGTCTGATTCTGATATTTATACTTCTGTAGGTAAAACGATAGATTTTATTTGCAATGACTTTAGTCCTAAAGATTAATTGATTTTATTTGATGGGTTTAATCTACCCAATCTTAAATGGGTAAAGCATGACGTGGAACATTTTATGATTCCGAAACATATTAGGACTGAATGTGAATATGTATTTATTGATAAATTAAATACTAATTATTTGCAATAAGTCTCTGAAATTTGTAACTTTCAGGGTAAACAACTTGATTTAGGGTTTACTTCTGAATGGAACAATTTAATTTTCTGCGAAAATGCCTTCCCTTTAATAGGTATTGATAAGTTTCATCCACCACTAAGTTTTACTCTTTGTGTAAATTCACCAATCAATTCTGATTATTCTAATTCTTATAGTTTTAGTTTTAACAAGGCTAACTTTGCTGCTTTTAATTAATTCATTAGTTCCTTTGATTTTTATTCTGTATTTAATAATACAGATGTTAATATTTTTTAATAAAACCTTTAATAATAATTTAAAAAATGACTTCATACCGATAAAAAATGACTTATTACCGATTAACAATAATATTAATAATGTTGTTAATGATAGTATTGATACTATTAGTATAAATAATGATAAGTGTATTATAAGTACTGATAATTGCAATACAGACAATAGTAATAATAATACTAGCTCTTTAAATACTTTAAATTATTTGACTTCGAATAATAATAGTTCTTTAACTTCAGTAACTTATTCAATTTCTTCTATTGATAAAAATAAAAAATAAGTACTCTAATTTTGTACATGGTGGTATCCACAATAATAAAATTGACAATGGTAATAATATTACCAGCTATGCAAATGTAGCCATTAATTCGGTTTCTCCTACAGATGTACTTGAAAAAAGTCATTCTAATACTGTAAATGGTGGTACAATAAAGAAGTCGTTTGTTAAACCTCTTATGCGACCCATTACTAGAATGACTCATGAATCACTACTCGGAGAGGGCGCGTATGCTCTTTCAAGATTTCAGGAGGAACAAGGTTATAATAACGTTAGGTTATTTTTAGCTTACCTTCACAATGATTCGTACAATCGTGTTCTAGAAGGTAAAAATCGTACTAACCTCAAAGTTTTAATTAATAACGAAGGACTCCCAACTAAATACGAAGACTTATATAAGTTATATATTTAATTTCACAATTCTATAGATGTTTCGGAAAAAGATGTAAAAGATGATCTTAAATCTTATCGAAGTCACTGTGAGAGTAATTATTATAAACATTTAAACTCAGCTCTATTGTACCAAAATATAAGAATCGAAACCCTTTATTAAGTCCACCAGGTTCAATTCGGATTTGAGAAAACTTTTTTTTTTTTTATTAAACATCCCTTTTTGGATATGGTTAGTAAATCTTATAAAATATTATATAAATTATTACTATTTTTAACAAAGTACTTAGCATAACTTGTTTGAGTTTATAGAATCAATATCCTATTCTCTATACTACTTCTACAATTACATAATTGAGAAAACTCAGAAATAAAAATAATAAAGCTTTTTTTTTTTTTTTTTTTTTTTTTTGGAATTCAATATTTTTATTTTGATTTTCAATATACAATAAAATTACATTTTAGTACAAAATTTTTAATAATAAAAATAGTTAGCTACCATTCTTTTGCAAAAGAAGAGACAAGTATCGAATGGCGCATCATACAAATCATTAACTAAATATAAATTTACTTACTTTAATATGTTTTTCAAATTATCAAAAAAATTTTGATTTTAATTTAAACATTAGTGGGGAAAGGCAAAAAAATAAAATAAAATGAAAATAAAAAACGTAGAAAACAAAATAAAAAATAATTAATTTTATCTTAAAAAAAGCGAAGGAACTTTACTCATTTAGTTAATTACCTTTAGTAGGTCTTCACAACTTACAAAGTTAATTTCTAAAAGCCAAGATTTCAAAAGTTTTAAAAACTTAGTTAAAATTCTAGTAAGTCTAATATAATCAGGTAGTTTGTTAAATATTCTGGGAGCTACTATAAAATAGAAATGACAAAAATGGAATTTACGGAAACGCGGAACTTTAACAATATTTCTAGAATTAATTCTTAAATTGTAATTATTAATATACCTTAAAGCTGAATAGCCTGATTTCAAGAAAAAAACTTTTAGGGTTTTATAATAATATAAGTTTCTTATGGGAAGTATTTTTAACTTATTGAAAAGCACAAAAGAAGGATAATTACGGTTTTTCTTGCAAATAATTCTGATAGCATGCTTCTGTGTTATTAATAGAGGATGTATTTTGTTAAAATATGCCCCACCCCAACACGATATACCATATTGAAGTTTAGAATGAAACATTGCGTAGTACACTATGCATGAAATTTTCTGAGAGCAATATAAACTAACGTGATAAAGATTTCTGATAATATTCTTAAGATACTTATTAACGTAGGACGTATGATCTGACCAACATAATCTTGAATCAATTAAAATACCAAGATATTTAAACGAATTAACGTTTTCAATCAGGAAGCAGTTTGTATCGCAATGGTGGTTCATATAGTAACAACTTAAAGAATCAGAATTATAAGCATTAATTAAAAACTTTGCACACTTAGAAGCATGATAGAAAATATCTAAGTTATTATAAGCCGGACCATGGATACTAAAATTCATATATTTTGTTTTAGGACTAATTATTAATTTATGCTTATTAAACCAGTGTCTGATAAGATCAAGATCATAGTTCAAGTTGACAGCTACATCAAAACTATTATTACAACTATACGTAAAAGCAGTATCATCAGCAAATGCAGTTATTGATCCTTTAAATTGTTGTAAGAAGAGCGAATTTATAAAAACTAAAAACAAGATAGGCCCTAGTACCGACCCTTGAGGAACACCATAAGATATTAAACTAAGGTCGGAACTTAAAATCTCTCCAATCTTTACTTTTTGCCTTCTTCCTGCTAAATATGAATTAAACCAATTAAGAATAAAACCTCTGAATCCAGCATTAAACAACTTTTTTAAAAGAATATTGTGGTCCACAAGATCAAAGGCTTTAGTAATGTCAATGAACAACGCAGTTGTAGTGTGACCTTTATTTACTGACTCATATAGTTCCCCACAGAATTTGAGTAAAGCATTCTCTGTGGATCTGCCTTTCAGGAAACCAAATTGATTCGAGCTAAAGAAATTAGTTTTGTCAAGGAAAGCTAAAATTCTACATTTTATTGCTTTTTCAAAAATTTTTGAGAAAGAGGATAAAAGAGAAATAGGCCTATAATTGTTAACATCAGTTCTATCACCTTTTTTAAATAGAGGAATAACTTCATCATTTTTTAATTTTTCAGGAAATATGCCTGAAATTACACTATTATTAAAAATATGAGCCAAAATATCAATAATTTGATATGATATCTTCTTTAAAGTATTATTAGAAATATCTTCTGAAGTAGTAGAATCTGAGCTTTTTAGACCAGTTATTATTTTATGAATTTCATAAGCTGAAATATGGTCAAAAAAGAAACTTCTCAATTCAAAACTTTCCTCGACTACTTTATCGGATGAGTATACACTAAAATAATTATCCGTATCAAGTTGCTGGGAAATATTAACAAAGTATTGATTGAAATGATTAGCCACTTCTAAACAATTATTTGTAATATCGTTATTGATATTAAGATTAATTATATTATTATCATAAGTAGAATCTTTGTTTAATATACTATTGACTATATTCCATTCTTTCTTAATATTACCCCTATTAGAATCAAACTTATTAATATAATAACTATTCTTACAGTTGGTGATATTTACTTTTACATCATTGCAAATTTTCTTATAATAGTTGAGTAGACGAATATTGTTATTATGTTTTAGCGTAATTTTTCTAATTTTATCCCTTCTTTTAATATTATTCAATAACGAATTTGTAATCCATGGTTTAAGCTTACATTTCTTACGACTTCTAGTGACAATAATATTACAATCCATAATATAATTATTTAGGATTTTTAAAAATTTGTCAAATGCTGTAGAGGGATTATTTTCAGAAAAAACATCTTCCCATAACTCTAAATTTAATAAATAAATTAACTTATCATAATCAATATAGTTATAATTAAACCTAAAGGTTTTAGATTTTGGCAAACACGTGTTTAATTCAAATTTGATAATAATCATAACATGGTCCGTAATTTGAATATCGTAAACAGAACTTTTAATTTTATGATTATTATTTTTTTGAGTTCTACAAAAAACATGATCAATACATGAAAATTAAGTGGTAGTAGATCTACTAGGTTCATTAATAAGAGATTCAAAACCGTTTGAAGCCATAAGAAAAAGATAATCATCACTACTTTTTGATTTACCAAGAATATCAATATTCAAATCACCTAAAATAATACAATTTTTGTACTTAACATTATTTAAATAATTAGAGAATTCAATAAGAAATTCATTAATTTTATGTTCTTGAAGTATATAAACACATACAAAGCAATAAGAAATATTGTCAATTTCACACACTACATTTATAATATCAGCGCTAACAAAATTAACTTCTTTACAAACACATTTAATGTCATTACTAACGTAAACAATAACACCACCTGATGCGTAATTATTATTACAACGATGAAACATTTCGAAATTAGGAATTTTATAGTTATTAACTTCATGATCAAAGATCCAAATTTCACTTAAAAAAATTATACTTGGCATTATTTCTAAAGATTGTAAATGAACTAAATAAGAGTCAAAGTTACTTCGCATATTTCTAATGTTTTGATGAGAAACGAAAAAATTATTTACAGAATTATTTACTGAATTATTATGGCTTACATTACTAAACAAATTATTTAAGTTAAAAGAAGGCAAATTATCAAAATCAATATAGTTATTAATATTATTATTTAGAGACATTTGTCAAAATTTTTATGCAAAAAAAAAAAAAGAAAGAACTATTAATTAAGATTAAAAATATCATTATAATTACTAATTTTTATTGCCTTATCGCCTTCTTTTTTCTTTATTAATATTACAGAATTTTGTGTCCATAAATACCTGTATTTCTTTTCCTTTCTAACTTCTAACGCTTTGGTAAATAAATCTCTCATATGTTTAGTGAGCGTATTATTAATATAGATGTTATTAGTATTAGTATTACCAAATATACCAGCAGTAAGATTTTTATGTAGTCTGTTGTTCTTCATAATTTTCTCTTTCATAGCAGCCGAGTTAAATTTTATACAAAAAATATTTCTATTTTCAGTAGAAAGCGTGGGAGAGTTAGATAGATTTTTCTCTGAAAGAATTTTTGAATAAGTTTTTGGTTTCTTGATGTAGTAGTTATCGATGTCACTTACAGAAAAATCTACATTCAAACCTTCTTTAAAAAGTTTAACAACTTTCTCTTTTGCATTCTCATGAGAAATATCTGGAATACCAATAATATCAACACAGTTACGGTTTTCTTTTTGCTCTAATTGTTTTATTCTCATTTCAAGAGAGTCAACTTTTTTTAACAGTGTTGCATTTTTATTCTCTAATTCTTCCATCTTACTCACCATTGCTTGTAGAATTTTAATCTCATTAAATAGTGTGAGTAGAGTGATCTCTTTTTCATTTGCTTGCACTGGTGAAGAAATACTTGAATGCTGAGTAACACCACTAAAAGTAGAAGTAGACGCAAAAGAAGAGTCATCAGGTGCAACTACTAAAGCAGATGAAACTAATGTTGATGATGTAGATGTAGTTTTAATGTTCTCTGATACAAGTGAGAATCTTCTAATACACGTACTGCACTTAAAACCCTGCTTACTCTTTTCATAATACTCAATATCATTTTTATTGATTGTGGCGCATTTTGCATGTAAAATTTTTTTGCAATTTACGCAGTGAATTTTTAAATCCAATCTTTCCACTTTATAGGAACAAATATTACATTTAGACATTCTCAAAATTCTCAAAAAAAATTAATGAAGTAATATACTATGTATTTTAAAAATTTATTATAAAAAAAAAAATAAAAACTTTTAAGCAAGAAAAAATTCGCACTTGTGTTCCCCACTAACACATATTGAATAATGCTTGGCGTTGTTATCTTAAATCAAAGAATTCGTATGACTATAATAGATTTAAAATTCTTTTTGAAGAATTTAAATTATCGTCTGAATTACTCTATAATGAATTTCTTTCTAGTACATCTTCAAAATTAATATTAAATCAAAAATGCTTCTGAAAATTTGTTAATTCCAAGAAGAAAAGTGACGAGTTTCCTTCTCATATGAAGTATAACGGTGTTTCAAGTAATGATTCTAAAATAATATCTAATTTCTTTCGTGAATATTTCTGTTCTTCTTATAGTAATTCTATTTTTACACCAAATTATAATGATTTCTCTCATTTGGATACTTTTCCGAAAACTAACTGGTCTTATATAAATATTAATGAAGGTGTTTTTTTTTAAGGTGAAGATTTTTAGGACCTAGTAGCCCTTTAATGGGGAAAGTTCCTAAATTATTGCTTAGTAAACTTATGATGGATCTGCCCATTCCCCTCCTGTCCTCACCATTCCATTTTTTTCGGTTCTAGGAAATCAATTGTAAACTCCACCAAAATTTGAAATTTTACCTAAAATTTTATTATCTAACCAAAAATGGTTAAAACTAAGAGTTCATTTCTTCAATTTAAAATGACTCTTTCCAAATTTAAGAAAAACTTTTAATGTATGTTGAAATATAATACTGCAGCTGTAAATTTTGTATATTTGTAAGAAAAAATTTTAAATGGTTTTCAAGTTACAGGTTACTATTAAAAATAAGAAAAATAAAAACAAAAATTTAAATTCTGGAAATATTAAAATAAACCAAAATAAAAATAAAAAAAAATTAATAAATAGAAGTAATAAATTAAATAAAAATAAAAATACTAAAATTAGTTCAATTAAGAAACAGGTTAGTTTTAATACCCACAATGAAACAAACATTCATACAGAATTATTTACAACTCCACAACCAAACAACACTAATTTAAATACTTCTATTCTATCTGATAACAATTTTACTTTCCGCACCTCACTATAAAAAAACACCATTTACTACCTTCTTTCAACAAATCCACATTTTTTAGTACTAATTTAATGTTACCGATTAACAATAATATTAATAATGTTGTTAATGATAGTATTAATACTATTAGTATAAATAATGATAAGTGTATTATAAGTACTGATAATTGCAATACAGACAATAGTAATAATAATACTAGCTCTTTAAATACTTTAACTTATTTGACTTCGAATAATAATAGTTCTTTAACTTCAGTAACTTATTCAATTTCTTCTATTGATAAAAATAAAAAATAAAACTCTAATTTTGTACATGGTGGTATCCACAATAATAAAATTGACAATGGTAATAATATTACCAGCTATGCAAATGTAGCCATTAATTCGGTTTCTCCTACAGATGTACTTGAAAAAAGTCATTCTAATACTGTTAATGGTGGTACAATAAAGAAGTCGTTTGTTAAACCTCTTATGCGACCCATTACTAGAATGACTCATGAATCACTACTCGGAGAGGGCGCGTATGCTCTTTCAAGATTTCGGGAGGAACGAGGTTATAATAACGTTAGGTTATTTTTAGCTTACCTTCACAATGATTCGTACAATCGTGTTCTAGAAGGTAAAAATCGTACTAACCTCAAAGTTTTAATTAATAACGAAGGACTCCCAACTAAATACGAAGACCTATATAAGTTATATATTTAATTACACAATTCTATAGATGTTTCGGAAAAAGATGTAAAAGATGATCTTAAATCTTATCGAAGTCACTGTGAGAGTAATTATTATAAACATTTAAACTCAGCTCGTGAAAGTTATAATAAGTTAAATAAATATAATATTATGTCCTTTTATTATCAAAATGTTAGAGGTTTAAGAACAAAGACTAGGGATTTTTTTTAAATTCATCTATTTTAAATTTTGACGTAATTGCATTAACTGAAACGTGTTCAAATCCAACCATATTGGACTTAGAGCTTTTTGATAACTGTTACACAGTTTTTAGGGAGGATAGATATTCTAATCCATCCGATTACTCTAATGGTGTAATTCCTAAAGGGTAAAAAATAATTTCAATGTAAATCAAGTCAATGTCCCTGGATTAGAAGACCTTGAAGTAATTATTGTGAAAATTGAACTTCCTTCTAAAAATTTATATCTTGTTAAATGTTTTATTCCTCCTTCGTCTGATTCTGATATTTATACTTCTGTAGGTAAAACGATAGATTTTATTTGCAATGACTTTAGTCCTAAAGATTAATTGATTTTATTTGATGGGTTTAATCTACCCAATCTTAAATGGGTAAAGCATGACGAGGAACATTTTATGATTCCGAAACATATTAGGACTGAGTCAGAATTGATTGGTGAATTTATTAGGACTGAATGTGAATATGTATTTATTGATAAATTAAATACTAATTATTTGCAATAAGTCTCTGAAATTTGTAACTTTCAGGGTAAACAACTTGATTTAGTGTTTACTTCTGAATGGAACAATTTAATTTTCTGCGAAAATGCCTTCCCTTTAATAGGTATTGATAAGTTTCATCCACCACTAAGTTTTACTCTTTGTGTAAATTCACCAATCAATTCTGATTATTCTAATTCTTATAGTTTTAGTTTTAACAAGGCTAAATTTGCTGCTTTTAATTAATTCATTAGTTCCTTTGATTTTTATTCTGTATTTAATAATACAGATGTTAATATTTTTAGCACATTTTCAAAAAGTTTTGTAAAAATGTGCCTATATAGCTTCACTCTTTCCGTCCGTCTGTCCGCCCGTATGTTTACAAAAACTTTTACACCGTTTGAAATAGAGTAAATAAATTTTAACCATGGGTAGTTTTTGCAAAAAAAATAATTTCGTAGAAGAATTTTTTTCTGTAGCCCCACCTGTTACGAGGCTACAGCCCACCAAAGTTGGAAAAAGCCCTGTATTTAATTGGTTATAACAAGAGTTCTGTTAAATATATTTTTACACTGAAAACGGCAAACGATAGCTGGTTTTATAAACTTTATAAATTTTTTACAGGCAAATGTTTAGGGTTACCAGACGGTACTAAAATTTAACATTACACAAAACTCCATTTTTGCAAAATTTTTGACCACACATATCTTCTGAAAGGTTCAAGCTAGGGCCTTGAAATTTTGGGAGAAGTTAGATAATCATAAATTAGTAGGAGTCGGTTAACAAAATTTTTTTGTGAAGCCTCCTATTTAGGAGCTATAAGGGCTCGAAAATTGAAATTTTGCTATTTTTAAACACCTGTAACTTGAATACCTGTCCAAGGTTTTTTTTAGTAATATACAAAATTTAAAACTCTATAATTATATTTCAACATGTGTCAAAAGTTTTTCTTAATTTTGAAGGGTTACGAATCTACAGCCCCGGAAAATTCCAAAAAGGCCCTATATTTAAAATGATATAACATGAGTTCTGTTAGGTTTATTTTCAATCGAAAAACGGTATAAGAGAGCTGCTTAACAAAAATTGGTCGATTAAATATATAGGGTTGCCATACGATACTAAAATTTAGCATTATATAAAACCCAATTTTTGCAAAATTTTTGGTTCCTCATATCTCTTAAACGGTTTTAGATAGGGTCTTGAAATTTTGGGAGAAGTTAGATCCTTAAAAGTTAGTAGGAGTCGGTTAACAAAATTTTTTTATCTAGCCGCCTGTTTAGAAGCTATAAGGGCTCGAAAATTGAAATTTTGCTATTTTTAAGCACCTGTAACTTGAATACCTGCCCAATTTTTTTTTATTAATATACAAAATTTGAAGGTCCAACATTATATTTTAACATATGTTAAAGGTTTTTCTTAAATTTAAAAGCGGTTCCTTAAATTGAAGAAAGTGTCTCTCAGTTTTACCCATTTTTTCTTAGATAATAAAATTCTAAGTAAAATTCCAAATTTTGGTTTAATTCCTAGAAACTACAAAAATGGAGAGAGAGGAGGGGGGGTTAGATGAAGTTAGGTTCTTGAGAAATTTGGCAACCTTCCCCATTGAAGGGCTATTAGAACTTTCAAATAAAATATTTACTTTTTTTATAAGTAAGCAGTAACTTAGTCACCAACGTATATATTTCCTTAAACGTTAATATTGAAGCTTGAACGTTATATTCCGATAAAATACTTAGTATGAAACACTATATTATTTTGAAAATGTGCTTTTTTAAAAATCCTTGGTTTTTTATCATTACTTGTTTAATAAAACCTTTAATAATAATTTAAAAAATGACTTCATAAAAGGTTTTATGAAGTTATTTTTGAAGGCTTTCGGCAATTTGTACCAAAATCTAAGAATCGAAACCCTTTATTAAGTCCACCAGGTTCAATTCGGATTTGAGAAAACTCAGAAATAAAAATAATAAAGCTTGGCGTTGTTATCTTAAATCAAAGAATTCGCATGACTATAATAGATTTAAAATTCTTTTTGAAGAATTTAAATTATCGTCTGAATTACTCTATAATGAATTTATTTCTAGTACATCTTCAAAATTAATATTAAATCAAAAATGCTTCTGGAAATTTGTTAATTCCAAGAAGAAAAGTGACGAGTTTCCTTCTCATATGAAGTATAACGGTGTTTCAAGTAATGATTCTAAAACAATATCTAATTTTTTTCGTGAATATTTCTGTTCTTCTTATAGTAATTCTATTTTTACACCAAATTATAATGATTTCTCTCATTTGGATACTTTTCCGAAAACTAACTGGTCTTATATAAATATTAATGAAGGTGTTTTTTTTGAAGGTGAAGATTTTTAGGACCTAGTAGCCCTTTAATGGGGAAAGTTCCTAAATTATTGCTTAGCAAACTTATGATGGATCTGCCCGTTCCCCTCCTGTCCTCACCATTCCATTTTTTTCGGTTCTAGGAAATCAATTGTAAACTCCACCAAAATTTGAAATTTTACCAAAAATTTTATTATCTAACCAAAAATGGTTAAAACTAAGAGTTCATTTCTTCAATTTAAAATGACTCTTTCCAAATTTAAGAAAAACTTTTAATGTATGTTGAAATATAATACTGCAGCTGTAAATTTTGTATATTTGTAAAAAAAAATTTGAAATGGTTTTCAAGTTCTTTTTTCAATTGAGTTGTCAAGCAGTATAGACGTGTAAAAAAAAAATTTTTTTTCTATCGTTCCAAAAAATTTTTTTATAATTATAAAATTTTTAATACATTAACTAAAAATAAACAAAAAAATAATAAAAAAAAAAAAATAAACAAATAATATAATCAATTTAATATTAATATTTTTTTTTTCTTTTTTTTCAAAAATATATATATATAAATATTATAATCATAAGTGCAAATTTTTACGCGCCAAAAACTATAATAAAACACAAAAAAAAACCAAAACTATAGAATTAAAATAAAAATTAATAATAAACAAATAAAATAATCAAATTAATACTAATATTTTTTTTTTCTTCAAAAATATATATATATAAATATTATAATCATAAGTGCAAATTTTTACGCACCAATAACTATCATAAAATACAAAAAAAACCAAAACTATAGAATAAAAATAAAAATCAATAATAAAAAAAAAAAAATTAAAATGGTGAAACAATGTATCAAGTGCGACAAAGGAATCTATGCTAATAGCAAGGGATTACTGTGCAGCGGTGCTTGTGGTAGAGTATACCATACCAGGTGTGTGGGAGTCTCAGATGCCCAGTTCGAAGATGTAAAAAATAGATTTCTTTGGAGATGCCAACATTGTCCTTCGGATAATGAATCTTTTGTGGTACTTGACGATGGTACAGAGTACAGCAATGCTGAAAAGGACAGCGTTGTTCGTGAGGCTGTGGATTCTCCGGCTGCATCTGATAAGGGGTACATCGAGGCTGATAATAATGTGGCCACACTGATGTCGTTCGATCCAGTAAATTGTACTCTGGATGCTATAGCGTTATACTTAAAAAACCTAGCGCCTCTATTAATAGATATAAAAACTTCACAAAGTTTTATTGCACGCCAATTCGATGATGGCCTTAAAATTCAAAAAAAAATAATTGAAGAAAACGCTAAATTAAAGAACGAAATACAACTAACTAACAAAAAATACAAGGAATTAGAGCACAAGGTTAACTATCTGGAGTCAGTGCTTGATAAAGACGACCAATCAAAACACAACTACCATAATAATATAGTCGTATCAGGTTTACCAGATAAACCAGGTAACCTTGAAGATTTATTTTTAAAAATTACAAAAAAATTAAATTCCAACATAAATAAAAATGACATCGAGCGTATTACACCATTAACAACAATTTCAAGTAGTAAAAATAAAGATAAGCAATATGTTGTTTATCTTCGTACTAACGAAGCTAAACAGCGTCTTATGTTAGCTAAAAAGGAACAGCATATTTTTACTACAGAATTTTTTCCAACTGAGGAGGGAAATAGAGAGATATATTTTCAAAATCACTTGTCGCGTTTACAAAAAAAATTATATTACGAGGCAAAAAAAATCAAGAATACTTATAATTTTAAATTTTTGTGGGTTAAAGACAATATTATTAAAATGCGAAGAACTGCCTCCAGCAAAATACATAATATTAATAATTTTAACGATATCGCATCTACTAATGAGCTTTGCAATAATAAATAAAATAAATAAATTAAACTTACTTGATTTGTTTACATTGTTTGAAATACTTCTGGTATTGTATATCTCTCTCTTTCTTTCTTCAAGCAAAATATACACACTTAATTTTCTTCACTTCCACTTTCGTATACATTATATAAATTTCAACACTGAATTTTTAAATTTATCTTACAAACTTAAATATTTAATTCTTGAATTTTTAATTGTTTATTGTAAACTTCTGTTCTTTTTATTTTATAATAATATGAGGATTTTACCATTTTTAAGAATACTTAAAATTGCACTTATTATTTATTTCATAAATCATTTCTTTTCTGACACATTGTTTATATACATTTTGTATAAACATTGTTCATATACATTATTTAAATCAACTCTTGCATGCTTTTCTCGGTGTACTTTATCAACTTTGTTATATATGTGCAAGCAAAGGTACATATGTATATTTATACATGGATGTATATGCATCCAAAAATATGTGCCCATGCCTGCACATATGAAACATTGTTGTCTATTTAATAAATTAATTAATAATTTATATCACTTCATTTATTTAAAAAAAAAAAAAAAAATCACTTATATACACAAATTCACATTTTTTACTCACATTTTTTACACATTATTTACTTCTACATTTTTTACATTTTTTACAAATTCACATTTTTTTACTAAAAATTTTTATAAGCACTATCAATTTCGTACTGTTTTAAACCACGTTGTTTTATTTACTGAAATAATCATTCATATAAATCATATCGTCACAATTTTTAAATACATGATAAAAGCTCTCTCTTGTTTAATGTTGCTATTCCGTTATGCTACTATTGTTTTTAATTACAAAGATGTTGTTTGATATTAATGAAAACATTAAAGTTAATTATTTTACAGGGTTAAACAGAAATGTTATGGTTAATTATAAAAATAATTTTAATATAATTTATTTAAATATTCAAAGCCTTCGAAATAAATTAAGTAATTTAGAGGTTTTAATTAATTCTTTATATTGTGAAATTCATGTAATTGTGTTAACTGAAATCTGGCTTCTAAGTCATCAAAATCAATTTTATAATATTCCAGGGTATTCCGCATACTTTTCTAATCGCGAAAAATCCAACGGTGGTGCTGCTATTTACATATCTAATAAAATAAGCAGCAATCTTGAATTTGAAGAAAACTTCTTCAACTCAAATATTCTTGGAGTAAAA
This sequence comes from Dolichopus griseipennis, assembly GCA_963082915.1. NCBI lineage: Eukaryota > Metazoa > Arthropoda > Insecta > Diptera > Dolichopodidae > Dolichopus > Dolichopus griseipennis. The sequence continues at coordinate 159,325,775 of OY720441.1, read as the reverse complement.
TTGCAAAAACCAAAACTAGACATAATGTGCTTCTATAGGGCTCATCAGACAAATTTAAAAGATTTTATTGACAGATTGGATGAAATTACATGCAAATATAATAAATCTCTAATCCTAGGAGATTTCAATATTAACTTGTTAGATAAAAATAACTGTGATGTAAGAAACTATTTGAACACACTACTTTGCAATGGCTTTGTGGTCTACAACAATATAAATGACAAATACGCAACAAGAATAGGCACTAATTCTAGAACTATAATAGACCATTTCTGCACGGATTTAATTGAATACAATTATAATCTTCATGTTGCTAACACATCTTTGTCGGACCATCAATTGCTCTTTATTAGTTCAGACCTTAGTATTACTAAGGAAGATACTAACTTTACAAAAAAAATTTTAAATTATGAAAAGCTTTCCACGGACATTTTTTGGCAAAATCTAGGCAATTTTAATACTTTGGATGAATTTATCCAAGTGTTTTCTGAAAAAATCAAAAATTACACTGAAATAATTTCTCCTAATAACACCAAGAAAAAACATGAGTGGATGAATAATGAGATTATTCGTAGCATGAGGATTCGTGACTCTTTCTATAAATACAAAAAAAAATATCCTAATGACGTAAAGGTTAATGAACTTTATAAAAAACATAAAAACATAGTCAAAAGACAGATAAAACAAGCTAAGTATAATTTTTGTAATAAGATAATATCTAGTGACCCCAATAATAGTAGGAAATTATGGTGTCTTTACAAAAGAATCATGTATAATATAAATAGTTTCGATAATAATAATACTCTAAATGAAATTAATTACAACAATAGCGTTATAAACAACTTTCAGCAAATCACAGATACAATGAATTCTTATTTTATAGACGTTACAAAAACCTTAGATATAGCAACAGAACCCATAGATGAAATATACTTGGCTTCATTTCCAAAAATCATCTACAATCAATTTTCTCTATTTCCTACAAACTTGGAAGAAGTCCAAATGACAATTAATTCATTAAATTTGGGATCGGCGACTGGACATGATAATATTTCATCTAAAGTGTTGAGAAAGTTCACAAGCCAGTTAAGTCCAATATTGGTGAAGTTTATCAATATATCTTTCGAAGCTGGTTCTTTTCCTGACTCACTTAAACATGCCATTGTTACCCCGATACATAAAGCTGGTGATAAAACGCTTCCATCAAATTACCGTCCAATCTCAGTTCTGAATTCAGTCTCAAAAATATTTGAAAACATTATTAAAAAAAGACTCGCGTGTTTCTTGAACTCAAATAGTATATTGCATAAAGAACAATATGGGTTTGAAGAAAATTCTAATACGACGGCTGCCTGTTTATCTCTAACTGATTTCATATCAAAGAGTATGGACAATAAAAAATTTACTGCTTGCCTATTTATAGATTTGCAGAAAGCCTTTGATTGTGTTGACCATAACATTCTTCTTTTTAAGTTATCTCAATTGCAATTTAGTGAGACTCAGTTAAATCTTTTTAGATCATATTTACACAACAGAAAACAACGGACACACTGTAATAACACCTACAGTAATATGAAATATATAAAAAAAGGGGTACCTCAGGGATCAATTCTCGGTCCTGATCTATTCAAAATCTATATTGATGATTTAGCCAGATTAGAGCTAAAGGGTGTATTACAGCTTTTCGCAGATGATGCGGCTATTAAATATTCTACAGATAATGAGATAGATTTAAGGGAATCAATTATATATGACCTTGATATTATTGAGGAATGGCTTCTTAAAAATAAAATGTCATTAAATATAAAGAAGACAAAAGTTCTGCTCTTCGATAACAAAACTTTTAGTTTTTCTAGTATCAATTATAAATCTAACCACATCAGTGTAGTGAAAAGCTATAATTATTTGGGATTGATAGTAGATAGTAGGTTCAAATGGCAAGATCACATAGACCATATTATCAAGAAAATTATACCCTATGTGTTTATATTAAGAAGAATGAGGAAATACTTTGATAGGAACACATTGTATGTTATATACTCATCCTATATTTCCTCAAACTTAACATACTTAAATCCACTTTGGAGCAATGCGCCACAAACGTATATAAAAAGACTTGATATCATACATAAAAGGGCTATAAAAATAATAAAATTTTACCCAATTACACATCCGTCCCATTTAATATATTCGTCACAATATGTAAGTCTTGAAACTATATGCAAAAGAGAATTATACTTTCTGGCCTATAAAATAATTAACAACTTAATCAAACATAACTTCCTTATTAATCGCAACATAGATATACATAACTACAATACTAGAAATAAGGCAAATTTTTATCTTTCATTGTTTAGAACGGACAAACAAAAAATGAATTGTGTATATAATAGTTTAAGTGCTTTCAATGGTTTATCAGATGATTTGAAAAATATTAATTCTTATAGTTTATTTAAGAAAAAAATAAAAAATTTGCTTTTAACCCTAAATTAAATAACAAAATGGTAGAATGCTCATATATTATTATAAATATATGATAATGGATTATCAGATGATTTGGAAAATATAAATTCTTACATTTAGTTAAGAAAAAAAAAAAAAAAAAAAAAAAAAAAAATTATTTTAATTATAACAAATTGTTAAAAGATATACTTAAAATTGCTTGACAATAATATTAATCTATACAACCAAATGGCTTACTTAGGCTATGGTTAGAAAAAAAACTAATTAAATAAATATATATAATAATGTAAAAAAAAAACTATTTATAATTCTATTAGACCCACAGCCAGGGTCGTATGCAAACAATTAATTTATATATAAATTGTAAATCTATTGTAAAATTTATTATTAAGATTTAAAAAAAAAATAAAGAAAAAAAAAAAAAAAAAAAAAGTTACAGGTTACTATTAAAAATAAGAAAAATAAAAACAAAAATTTAAATTCTGGAAATATTAAAATAAACCAAAATAAAAATAAAAAAAAATTAATAAATAGAAGTAATAAATTAAATAAAAATACTAAAATTAGTTCAATCAAGAAACAGGTTAGTTTTAATACCCACAATGAAACAAACACTCATACAGAATTATTTACAACTCCACAACCAAACAACACTAATTTGAATACTTCTATTCTATCTGATAACAATTTTACTTTCCGCACCTCACCTCACTATAAAAAAACACCATTTACTACCTTCTTTCAACAAATCCACATTTTTTAGTACTAATTTAATGTTACCGATTAACAATAATATTAATAATGTTGTTAATGATAGTATTGATACTATTAGTATAAATAATGATAAGTGTATTATAAGTACTGATAATTGCAATACAGACAATAGTAATAATAATACTAGCTCTTTAAATACTTTAACTTATTTGACTTCGAATAATAATAGTTCTTTAACTTCAGTAACTTATTCAATTTCTTCTATTGATAAAATTAAAAAATAAGTACTCTAATTTTGTACATGGTGGTATCCACAATAATAAAATTGACAATGGTAATAATATTACCAGCTATGCAAATGTAGCCATTAATTCGGTTTCTCCTACAGATGTACTTGAAAAAAGTCATTCTAATACTGTAAATGGTGGTACAATAAAGAAGTCGTTTGTTAAACCTCTTATGCGACCCATTACTAGAATGACTCATGAATCACTACTCGGAGAGGGCGCGTATGCTCTTTCAAGATTTCGGGAGGAACGAGGTTATAATAACGTTAGGTTATTTTTAGCTTACCTTCACAATGATTCGTACAATCGTGTTCTAGAAGGTAAAAATCGTACTAACCTCAAAGTTTTAATTAATAACGAAGGACTCCCAACTAAATACGAAGACCTATATAAGTTATATATTTAATTACACAATTCTATAGATGTTTCGGAAAAAGATGTAAAAGATGATCTTAAATCTTATCGAAGTCACTGTGAGAGTAATTATTATAAACATTTAAACTCAGCTCGTGAAAGTTATAATAAGTTAAATAAATATAATATGTCCTTTTATTATCAAAATGTTAGAGGTTTAAGAACAAAGACTAGGGATTTTTTTTAAATTCATCTATTTTAAATTTTGACGTAATTGCATTAACTGAAACGTGTTCAAATCCAACCGTATTGGACTTAGAGCTTTTTGATAACTGTTACACAGTTTTTAGGGAGGATAGATATTCTAATCCATCCGATTACTCTAATGGTGTAATTCCTAAAGGGTAAAAAATAATTTCAATGTAAATCAAGTCAATGTCCCTGGATTAGAAGACCTTGAAGTAATTATTGTGAAAATTGAACTTCCTTCTAAAAATTTATATCTTGTTAAATGTTTTATTCCTCCTTCGTCTGATTCTGATATTTATACTTCTGTAGGTAAAACGATAGATTTTATTTGCAATGACTTTAGTCCTAAAGATGAATTGACTTTATTTGGTGGGTTTAATCTACCCAATCTTAAATGGGTAAAGCATGACGAGGAACATTTTATGATTCCGAAACATATTAGGACTGAATGTGAATATGTATTTATTGATAAATTAAATACTAATTATTTTCAATAAGTCTCTGAAATTTGTAACTTTCAGGGTAAACAACTTGATTTAGGGTTTACTTCTGAATGGAACAATTTAATTTTCTGCGAAAATGCCTTCCCTTTAATAGGTATTGATAAGTTTCATCCACCACTAAGTTTTACTCTTTGTGTAAATTCACCAATCAATTCTGATTATTCTAATTCTTATAGTTTTAGTTTTAACAAGGCTAACTTTGCTGCTTTTAATTAATTCATTAGTTCCTTTGATTTTTATTCTGTATTTAATAATGCAGATGTTAATATTTTTTAATAAAACCTTTAATAATAATTTAAAAAATGACTTCATAAAAGGTTTTATGAAGTTATTTTTGAAGGCTTTCGGCAACTTGTACCAAAATCTAAGAATCGAAACCCTTTATTAAGTCCACCAGGTTCAATTCGGATTTGAGAAAACTCAGAAATAAAAATAATAAGGCTTGGCGTTGTTATCTTAAATCAAAGAATTCGCATGACTATAATAGATTTAAAATTCTTTTTGAAGAATTTAAATTATTGTCTGAATTACTCTATAATGAATTTATTTCTAGTACATCTTCAAAATTAATATTAAATCAAAAATGCTTCTGAAAATTTGTTAATTCCAAGAAGAAAAGTGACGAGTTTCCTTCTCTTATGAAGTATAACGGTGTTTCAAGTAATGATTCTAAAATAATATCTAATTTCTTTCGTGAATATTTCTGTTCTTCTTATAGTAATTCTATTTTTACACCAAATTATAATGATTTCTCTCATTTGGATACTTTTCCGAAAACTAATTGGTCTTATATAAATATTAACGAAGGTGGAATTAAAATGTATTTAGACAAACTTGGGAATAATAATCTTCCAGGACCTGATGGTATTCCGGAAGTTATACTCAAAAAGTGTTCAAGTGCTTTGGCTATTCCCCTTTCAATACTGTTTAACTCTTCTTTAAATTCAGAAGTTTTCTTTTATATCTAGAAACACTCATATGTTAGACCTATTCATAAAAAAATGCCAAAAATGAAATTATTAATTATCGACCAATTGCGAAACTTTCTTCACTTCAAAAACTGTTCGAATTAATAATTTATGATTCTATTCATAGTCACTGTAAATCTTTTTTGGTTCATAATCAACATGAATATATGGATAAAAAATCAACAGTTACTAATCTTGTTGAGTCAATGACAACTTTTACAAAAAATATGGAAGAAGGTTTTCAAACAGATGTTATCTTTACAGATTATAGTAAAGCATTTGATGTTTTACCACATTCTATAATACTCATTAAGCTGAGAATACTTGGTTTTCTAGATATTTTAGTGAAATAGGTTGACTCATATTTGTCTGATAAGACCAACAGGTTTTTATTTAGAAACATCGCTTCTAAACTTTTCAACGCCAATTGCGGAGTTCCACGAGGCAGTCACTTAGGTCCTCTTTTTTTTATAATCTCGGTAAACGATGTTTCTTCCGTCATTGTTAATAGTGAGCTTCAAATATATGCGGATGAAATGAAAATTTTTAAGAAAAATGAGTCACTAAATGATGCTTTACTTTTACAAAATGATTTAGATAATTTTTTTAATTGGTGTAAAAACAATATTCTTCTCCTAAATGTAAATTAATGTGCACTTATGTATTTCACACGTCGTCTTAATCCGATTTGTTATAATTACTGTTTGAACGGAATTAGCATTTCTAAAACGAATTATATTAAAGACCTAGGCGTTTACTTCGATGATAAGCTTAACTTTAAACTTAATTTCTGTTATGATATAAATAAAGCTAATTCTATGCTTGGTTTTATAAATTGTTGGTCTAAAGAATTTAATGATCCTTATGTTCCTAAATCTTTATATTCTTGTCTTGTTAGACCTAATTTAAAATATGCTAGCCAAGTTTGGTCACCATTTTACGAGGTACATATTAATAGGATAGAGGCGATGCAAAGAAATTTTTTAAGATTTACTTTGAGAAATCTTCAATGGTCAAAACCGCTGATCTTACCTCCTTATGAAAATAAGTTGAATTTTATTCACTTGAAATTTTAAAATTAAGATGAGAAGTTGCTGATGTTATTTTTATTACAGAAGTTGTAAAAGGTAATATTTCTTCTCCTCAAATCTTCAATAACATCAAACTTAATTCAAATAATCGTTTACGTAATACTAATTTATTTACGTTAAGTTTTCATAGAACAAATTATGGCATTTATGAACCGATTCATACGATGTTGATAATGGGTAATAAACACAAGAACAACATTGATTTCAAACTTTCAAAACAAACAAAAAAACTTTAATTGTATAAATAGAAATATAAAATCTTTTTTTTTATAAACAGGGTGTCCGGGACTCAAGTACGCGCACTACACTCAGTGATTGGGGGCATTAAAACAAACAAAAAATTGTACTGTTGTCAGCTTTAATTTTTGTTTATTTATGATCTCCATATACCTAACAGTTACAAAGTTATGAAGGTTCAAAATGATTTAAAATTTCTTATAAAATATTAATGAAAAAATAAATAGATAAAAAAAAATTTCATAATTTTTCTGTTTGAACCAATTGAAAATAACACACTTTTCTGTTCTTCTTATCAAAAATGGTAGAGGGTAGAGGTAGAGAAAAAGTTATTATGTACTAATTATAGGGCTTGAAAAGCTTTCTTGAAATATGCTATAAAAAGTACCCCAAATACAGTGTGCTTCAAAAGAAAATAGAGTTTGAAACATAATTTTTTCATTTTAAATCATTTTGAACTTTCATAACTTGGTAAATGTTGGGTATGTGGGGATTATTAGTAAACAAAAATTAAAGCTGACAACTTACTCTACAAAATAGATTTTTTTTTATCTCTCTACAGTAAGCTGTTCACACATAGACCCCTCCCTCCTGTACAATTTTTTGTTTGTTTTAATGCCCCATGTGTGCGTACTTGAGTCCCGGACACCCTGTATATTTAGTTGTTTTTATTGTTCACTTAAATTTTAATTTAAGAAATATGAAATTGTAACTTAATTTATAAGCTTTTTTTTTTATATGTTGTATAAAACTAATTGTAAAAATTTTGTCAATTAATTTATTTATTTATTATATTATAACTCAATAATATAATAAATAAATAAATTAATTGAAATTTTTTATTAAAATCTGGGTATTTCAATATGGGATCTTCAGTTATTACTCTTTTTAATTTTTCGAATGAATTTATATAATTTGAGTCTTTTGCATTTATTTTACTATTTTTCTTTAGGTAATTAGTCAAAGGTTTTGCCAATTTGGCATAATGCCTAATATATTTGCGATAATAAGCCGTAATTCCAAAAAATGATTATATTTGCTTTTGTGTAGCAGGAAGTTTTAATTTTAAAATTTCTACCACTTGTTGTGGATTGGGTTTTACTCCCTCTGGTGTTAAAATATGTCCTAGGTACTCAGTCTCTTTAGCAAAAAATTTACACTCATCTATTTGAATTTTTAAATTATGTTGTCTAAGAGTATTAAATATTTTTTTATACTATTTGTATGTTCTCTCTAATGAAGTAGAAAAGATAAGGATATCATTTTTTCTTGCCAGAGTTATCTTCCTTTTTAGGCACTATCTATAAAGCACTGTTATAAGGAGAACTACTTTCCTTTATTATATTTTGCTTAAACATGTCTGAGATTTGTATGGATATTTTTTGCTCATGGATACGTAGATATCTGTATATTTTTGAAAACATGTGTAGTTATTATTTGGTGTTGGATGTTTGAAGTGGAACTTAATTGATCACCATCTTTATAGAACAGATCATTATATGATTTTATCAAAAGCATTTTATATTTTGCATCGTTTCAATTCGTTTTTTCTAATTGATAAATATCTTCTAATTTATATGGACAATTATTAACAAATTTTATTTAATTATTATTTATTTTTAAAATTTTTTTTTCTAAGTCAATAATAGCACCTGATGGTTTAAGTACATTTATTTTAAGAAACATTTATTTTGGAAACTTGTCAATTTCCAAATCGTAAAAGCATCTTCGTTAAATTCTAAAGATAAAGCAGATTTAATTTTCTTCACAGATATTTGATTATTTGGAGTGGTAAAAATAAGAGGATTTAAAACCATTATTTTGTATTGTGGTAATTGAGTCTCATTAAGAGGTGAAGTGGAGGACTCAGTATTTATTAAGCATTTAAGCTTGGTTCAATCAACAGTAAGTAGTACTATTGGTAAGTTAGTTTCGGAGGCAGTGAAAGAAAATTTACCTACTCTTAAGTTTGTTCTTATGTGTCCATGGGTTCTGATCTTCAAAATTTCTTTTATTATTGAATTGACTATTTCGACTAATTCTTGACTGTCCAGAGTTTGTAGTGTTTCGGTCAATAATTGATAATTGTTTCTAGAAGTATTTTGATAATTATTTTTGTTATTATTTCTATAATTATTTTGGTTATTATTTCTATAATTATTCTGATAAGTATTTTGGGAATGCTAGATATATTTTGTGGCTCTGTATTCTGTCGGAACTGTCGTGTTCGTCCGGCAATATTTTGATAGTGATAATAATTTTGGTTAAAATTGTTTTTTATACCCGTGCATACATATAAGACATCGGGTATTTTAAAATTGGTCCTCCGTTTGTAACGCATCGATCTAGACGAGCTAGATATAGTGTCAAGGTTCCGTATCGGTTCAGAATCGAAAAATGAGTCGATCTAGCTATGTGTATCTTCCGTCCGTCTGTGTGTCAGCACGATAACTCAAAACTAAAAGAGCTATAGTTTTGAAATTTTCACAAAATATTTTTCAATCAATTTCTAGGTTCCCTATTTTTTTTGGTTAAGATCGGACCAAAACTTCGGGTAGCTCTCGAACAACTAACTTTTTTAACTCCAATATTTTCATATAAAAATTTTAAATTTTGCCATGCATCTTGTATTTAACATGGAATTATATGAATTTTGTTTTTTTTTGTTTTGTTTTTTTTTTTTTTTTTTTTGTAGATAACGGTTTCGAGTTAGAATTTCATATGATTTAAATGATGCGTAGTTTATTTAAGATAAGCAAAAAAGGACACAAAGATTTTTTTTAAGTAAATGGCTTATTGATATTTATAGATATAATCATTATGAATATGATGATTATTATCTATCATGATAATCATTATATGAATATGATCATATGAAGCTTATTTTGCTTAAGTTTAATATATTCGTGAATTAAAAATTAATTAAAAGAGATAGAATTGAAAAATTAGAGCTAGAGTTTTGAAATTCACACAAACAATATTTAAAACAATATGAATTTCTTCAAAAATAATTATAACAGGAAGACGAAAATTACACACGGTTAGTTTTATAATGAATCAAGCACTTATATGAAGTTTCAAAATGTTACGGCTCCATTTTCGAGGAGCTGCCATACAACTTCTTTGCACCAATATGAATTTCTTGGAAACTGATTATACTACGAGGATGAGAATTACACACTGTTAGTTATAATATAATGAATCGAGCACTTATATGAAGTTTCAAAATGTTACGGCCCCATTTTCGGGCAGCTGCCATGCCAAGTTGCCAATTCGATAACTGTGAATCTAATGAAGCTACGAGGTTAAAATTAAAACTTGGCAGGTAAAGTAATAGGGTAAGTTAGTTAGGGACATCACCCGGACCAACTTTTAGGGTTCTTTTTTGTTTTTAAGGAAAAATTATGGTACCTATAATGAATTAAAAATTTTTTTTTTTTTTTGTTGTTATTTTTTTTTTAAGCAAAACTTATGATAATAAGTTATATACTTTTTTATATTTTTTTTTGTAATATTTATAATAGCATAAGGGAAATAAATAACGGTTAATGGGTATGCACGAGTATCTAAAAGTTGACAAAGGCAACTATAATCTTCCTCGTTTTATTCATATTTTTAAAATTATCATTTGAATTATTACTAAATTTATGCATAACTCTAATCATACCTAAACTTTCTAATAAATCAAAGGCTTTCCGTATTTTTTGTAATATTTTTGTTTATTATAATTGATGCCAAATTTTGCATCTTTATTATTTAGAAATATATTTGAAATTAATTTTTCATTATTCTCAGCGGAAAATTCTGTTGGTCATATTTTCCTTTTAATTTACTTAAAAATATAACTCAAATATTAAAATATTGGCTAACCTGATAATTTTTTGCTCCAAAGGCTTTCTGGCATAGTTGATGGTACCTTCCTTTATTCCAAAATTGCTGATTAAAGCTGTTTCTATTTGGTTCCAATCTGCTTTTGCACATAATGTTCTAACAACCTCCATCACTGGACCCTGGATTTTATTTACGATAATTTTCTGGAAAATATACGATTTTGTTTGTTGGCATGTAATTAGAGGAAGAATTCTGTCAACTTCCCTTAGAAATTATGTTAACGCATACTGGCCATTACGACAGAATTTATGGATTCGCTGTGAGTCGATATAGCCATGTCCGTCCGTCCGTAGACACGATAACTCAAAAACTAATGGAGCTATCTTGATGAAATTTTAAATGTAGGTTACTAGGACTTGAAGTACGCCGGCACATGGGTTCGGACCTTTTAATCGTTCTAAGAGCTGACGAACATATAAAAAAATCAGGATAACTCAACAACTAATAGCACTATCTTCATGGAATTTGTGCTATATGTTACTAGTAATGAGACTATGGCGGGGATTGCGTACGGTCAACTTTGGAACATGGGTTCGAATCCTTGAAGTTTTTTAAAAGATAGAACGTTCCAATTGTGTACAAGTGTTAGCTTGTATTGAAGGTATGACGGGAACTGCGAAATCGTAACATAGTTTCGTTTCTGGAACCTTTGAGAAGTTGAAGGGCTAACTAACATACATTTTAAGAACACCATAACTCAAAAACTAATGATTCTATTTTGATGAAATTTAAATTCTAGTTTACTAGTAATGAAAGAATGGGAATTGGTTCTGGTCGAGTTCGGACAATTAGTTCGGATTCTAGAAGCTTTCGAACGAATTGAGGCCAAATGAGTATAATTTCAAAACCAAATAGAATTTTATATTTGGGGCACATGTGTTTCTTCTTATTTGTTTTGTGTATGTGAAGCTTGTGTACCACCCCCACTATTCCGAAGACTATAAAGCATGTATTCGAAATTAATAAAGGTTGAAACTTCAAATTTTATACACTATTTCTTATTTCTGTTCTTTTTTAAAACTTTTATATTAGCCTTTTAGGCTAAAAACAAAATATTTTTTTAATAAACGCCAAAATTTTTTTTTGTTTTTAATTTTTATTACATTATATCTATATTTTCGTGAATTATTACCATAGGCAATATATAATTAAGAAATTGTGTACGATACTTAAGTTGTAAAATTTATTTGTATATTTAAATGAATTATATGAAAGTTCTAAATATGTCATTGTATTTTAGAAAAACATTTATTGCATATTTTGACTATGCAATTTTGTGATTAAAACCTAATGAAAGCATTAATGGTTTTAATTAACATTTTTTTTTTAACACAATTGCACTACAGCTAAGAATCCTGAAAAGAAGTAATTGCGGGAAGTAAATGTGTGTAAAATTTTATTGAATTGGATAAAAAGTTTTAAATATGTAATTTTGTAATTGCATTTAAGAATCCATTTATTTCAAGCTTATTTGTTCTTTAATATTTTTAAATAGATAAATTGGTAAGAATTTTTAATATTTTTGAATTAATAAAATAATTAAAAAATATTGTTAGTATTATAAAGTTGATTTCGTTAGCTAAGTCTTACGATCAAACTAATAAAAGATTTTATGTTTTTAAAATGACTTATGGACTTCCCATTAAATTTGAACCAATTAGGTGTAGGGCACTTCTAAGTTGATTGCAGCGACTGACTGTTTTTTTACTTGTTTTAAAATTGGTTTAGTAAGATTTATCGTCAACTTATATGTTTGTTAGCCCTTGAACTTTTCAAAGGTTCCAGAACCCGAAACCATGGTCGGATTTCGCGTATATGCAATCCCCGCCGTTCTTTCAATACTAGTTGACCCTTGTACACAATTGGAAGTTTTATCTTAATTTTAAGCTACATACTTTATTATTTTTAATGCTATGCTTTAAGGTCTTCGGAACTGTGCGGATGGTCCTCGACCCACTTTTTGAATTTGTCCTAAATTGAAAGTAATCTAAGGAGATAGGAGGGAGCACACTGATACCAAATTTGGAGGTTCTATCTTCATTAGTTTCGGAAGTATGCTTGTTTGACTAAAATTCGATAAAATAGTTCTAGGATCCGAACTCATGGTCCGATTTCGACCATGCGCAATTACGGTCGTAGTTTCATTACTAGCAACCTACAACAAAAATTTAATGAAAGTAGCGCCATTATTTGTTGAGTTATCCTGATTTTTTTTATATGTTCTTTAGTCCTTAGAACGATTAAAAGGTCTACAATCCGAACCCATTAGCCGATTCGCTCATATTCAATCCCCGCTGCAAATTAAGTCCTAGTAACCTGCAGTTAAAATGTCATCAAGATAGTTCCATTAGCTTTTGAGTTATCGTGCCTATATCGCCTCAGTTGATGATGCTGATCACAAATATATGTACTCTTCTATATCTGGCTCGCTTCCTTTAGGTGGTTACAAACACCATACCAAAGTTAAAATACCCTTTTCCTATTTCAAGGAGTAGTGCATTTACTGTTGAATAATTTAAATTTTAAATAATTTTAAAATTTATTCTATTAATTTACCTATTTTTTTGCATTATACATAATTCAATTTTTAATGTTTTAATTCTTTTAATTTGAAAAATTCTGGTTAGATTTATATTTATAGGAATCTTATTTTTTTTTCTTTGAAATATAACGTGATCCAGGTTACAGGTATGGAAAATCTTAATTTCAGATTCAAATATTGCGATTAGAATTGTTTAATTTTCATCTTTTATATTTACGATAAGGAATTTTGAGTACTTCTGTCATAAATAAGTAACACATTCATAATGCTGCTCTTTCTGTGTCTCTAATATTCTTTAAACTTAAAGTTATTCGAAATAAATATCAATTTGTGATAATATACTCGTATATAAAAAAGTTTATATAATTTGATGGTTTTTAATGTTAATTAAAACCATTATTGCTTTGATTAGCTTTTTATCAGAAAATTGAATAATCAAAATTTCTCACAATTAAAATTAATTTAAATTCTTAATACTCGTATATCTACCTATTAGAAAAGATTATAAATGCAAAATAATCAATAAACGTATTTCTGAAATACAATAATATATTTAGAACTTTTCATATAATTCATTTAAATATAAAAATAAATTTTACATAGATGCAGCAAGTACCTTTGAATATAGCTTAAGTATAAGAAGTACGCAATGTCTTAATTATATATCATCTATGGTAATAATTCAACAAAATATATGATATAATAAAAATTGAAAAAAAAAGTTTATTAAAAAAATATTTTGTTGTTAACTTATAAAATACAATAGTTAATATGTGTTATTGTAAAATTCTTAGTTTTTTAAAAATATAAAACTTATCCACAGAAAGAACCCTCTTGTATGTAATGTAATTCCTCGTGTATTAAATTTTAAGTTTCTATCTTCATACAATTAAGTCAACATTTTGGGGATAGAAAGGAAATAGGAAAAAACACAGTTATACTAAATTTAAAGCTTTTATATTTATTTCAAGTTACTATCTTTATTAATTTTAATTATATGCTTTCAGGTCTTGGGAGTAGGGGTGGGGGGTTGGGTCCGATCTTGACCGTGTCTTCCCCGATCTACACCATTAGAAATCCCCGCGGCAATTTCGTTACTAGGAACCTAGAGTTTAAAGTTCATCAACATAGCGTCATTAGTTTTTGAGTTATCGTGTTGTTTAAAAATATGTTCGTTTGTCACTGAACTAATCAAAGGTTCCAGAACCCGAAACCATGGTACGAATTCGCCCATATGCAGTCCCCGCCGTACTTTCAATACTAGTTAACCCTTGTACACAAATGGAACGTTCTATCTTAATTTTAAGTTATTAATTTTATTATTTTAATGGTAAGCTTTTAAACCTTGGAAGGTCTAAGAGAGGTATCTGAACTACCACTCTAATTTATAATAAATTAGGAAGACGCGCATGAAATAGTAAAGAAAACGCTTGTGGAAAATTTGAAGCTTCTACATTAGTTTCAAGTTATTATTTTTATTAATTTCGAAGATATGCTTTAAGTTCTTGGGAACTTTATGGATGGTCCCCGACCATTTTTACGGTCGAGATCGGACCGTGGGTTCGTATCCCAGAACTTTTTGATCGAATTTAGGCCAAACAAGCATAATTCCGAACCTGGAAAGAGCATAATTCTGGAACCTTCGGCGAAAATAATGAAGATAGAACCTCCAAATTTGGTATCGGTTTTTTCTAATGAAGCATAGTTTCTCATAATTATTTGGATTTTTACTGTGTCATTGTCTAAATTACGAACAACGTCACGAAGCTGACCAATTTCACTTTTTAACATTTTGTTTTTCTTCTTAATTTGTTCATTTTCAGTATAGAGATTACAGATTGTTTTATTAATATCATCAAACTTTTCGCTCAGAAAAGTCAGGCTAATCTTCAACTCTTTCAATTCTTTCAACTCATTTTCAATATTGGCTAGTTTTTTTTTATAATTGTATTGAGTAGAGAAGAGTTTTTTGAATTTGCAGTTGAATTAGCTAATTTTTGTGAAAATCCGGAACACATGTATTACAAAGATATGGTTCATCTAAATAATTATTAAGAATTTCATAGGCTTTGCGATTTAATTTTGAACATTTTAGGTGCATCCATTTGTCACACATGTCACATTGCAAGCTGCAATCATCATCGTCACTGGAAATAATGTCATGTTCACCTGTGTTACATTTTGATCTGGATTTCTTATTGCGATTTTTTGGTGATCGTCTTTTGTTATATTTATATTATTATTGATCATTTTTGTAATTGCTTTATTATTATTAGTCTTATTATTATTAGTGTTCATTTTTTAATAGCTTTATTGTTATTATTATTATAACTTTATTATTAATTTCGTTCGAACACTGAAAAATTATTGTTCTTTTATTTACATTAATCGATAATTTAAGTAAAAAAATTTACATTAACACAGTTGAGAACTCGAGAAGGTTGATCAGTAAATGTTAAATATTATTGTCAATAAGCATAATTGTGTTTATTTATTTAAGTTAAAGGCTTATTCAGTGATAAATAAACTATTAACTTTAAAATTTAAAAGTTTATCATTGAAATTAATAAAATTGGTAACTTAAAATTAAGATAGAACGTGCCAATTGTTTATAAGAGTTAACTAGTACTTAAAGTATGGCGGAGACTGCATATAGACGAAATCGAACCATGGATTAGGGTTCTGGAACCTTTGATCAATTCAAGAACTAACGAACATATATTCAAAAAACGCGATAACCAAAAACTAATGGCGCTTTGTTGATGAAATTTAAACCCTAACTTACTAGTAATGAAAGTGCCCCAGGGATTGCTAATGGTCGAGATCAGACAATGGGTTCGCATTCTAGAGGTTTCTGATCGAATTGAGGCCAAACGAGCATACTTTCGAACCCAAACAAGATAGTAAAGATAGTAACTTGAAATAAATGTAGAATCTCTAAATTTGGTATAACGGTGTGTTTTACTATTTCCTTTGTGTCACCGAAATGTAGACTTAATTGTAGTGGTGGTTCAGGTACCTCCTAAGAAATGCCAAAATTATAAAGCCTATCTTCGAAATTCATGAAGATAGAAACTTTAAATTTGATATCAACGGGTTCTTTCCTATTTCAGTTCTTATTTAACACTTTTATATTTTTAAAAGGCTAAGAATGTTACTATAAAACATATTATTTTAGAAATACATTTATTGTATTTACATAGTGAAAGTGAAAAAACTTTTCTGGTTTTCGACTCGACTCAGCTACCATTCGCCATTGGGTTCAAATTAATGGCATAATCAATAATTAATAATTATAAATCTTTAATAAAAAATACTTTAATATAAAAATATAAACAAATGCAAAATATAATCAAATAATTTAATTAAATAATATAACTCGCAGATATAGAATACCATATAAGTTTTTATATGTTCTTTAGTCCTTAGAACGATTAAAAGGTCTACAATCCGAACCCATTAGCCGATTCGCTCATATTCAATCCCCGCTGCAAATTAAGTCCTAGTAACCTGCAGTTAAAATGTCATCAAGATAGTTCCATTAGCTTTTGAGTTATCGTGCCTATATCGCCTCAGTTGATGATGCTGATCACAAATATATGTACTCTTCTATATCTGGCTCGCTTCCTTTAGGTGGTTACAAACACCATACCAAAGTTAAAATACCCTTTTCCTATTTCAAGGAGTAGTGCATTTACTGTTGAATAATTTAAATTTTAAATAATTTTAAAATTTATTCTATTAATTTACCTATTTTTTTGCATTATACATAATTCAATTTTTAATGTTTTAATTCTTTTAATTTGAAAAATTCTGGTTAGATTTATATTTATAGGAATCTTATTTTTTTTTCTTTGAAATATAACGTGATCCAGGTTACAGGTATGGAAAATCTTAATTTCAGATTCAAATATTGCGATTAGAATTGTTTAATTTTCATCTTTTATATTTACGATAAGGAATTTTGAGTACTTCTGTCATAAATAAGTAACACATTCATAATGCTGCTCTTTCTGTGTCTCTAATATTCTTTAAACTTAAAGTTATTCGAAATAAATATCAATTTGTGATAATATACTCGTATATAAAAAAGTTTATATAATTTGATGGTTTTTAATGTTAATTAAAACCATTATTGCTTTGATTAGCTTTTTATCAGAAAATTGAATAATCAAAATTTCTCACAATTAAAATTAATTTAAATTCTTAATACTCGTATATCTACCTATTAGAAAAGATTATAAATGCAAAATAATCAATAAACGTATTTCTGAAATACAATAATATATTTAGAACTTTTCATATAATTCATTTAAATATAAAAATAAATTTTACATAGATGCAGCAAGTACCTTTGAATATAGCTTAAGTATAAGAAGTACGCAATGTCTTAATTATATATCATCTATGGTAATAATTCAACAAAATATATGATATAATAAAAATTGAAAAAAAAAGTTTATTAAAAAAATATTTTGTTGTTAACTTATAAAATACAATAGTTAATATGTGTTATTGTAAAATTCTTAGTTTTTTAAAAATATAAAACTTATCCACAGAAAGAACCCTCTTGTATGTAATGTAATTCCTCGTGTATTAAATTTTAAGTTTCTATCTTCATACAATTAAGTCTACATTTTGGGGATAGAAAGGAAATAGGAAAAAACACAGTTATACTAAATTTAAAGCTTTTATATTTATTTCAAGTTACTATCTTTATTAATTTTAATTATATGCTTTCAGGTCTTGGGAGTAGGGGTGGGGGGTTGGGTCCGATCTTGACCGTGTCTTCCCCGATCTACACCATTAGAAATCCCCGCGGCAATTTCGTTACTAGGAACCTAGAGTTTAAAGTTCATCAACATAGCGTCATTAGTTTTTGAGTTATCGTGTTGTTTAAAAATATGTTCGTTTGTCACTGAACTAATCAAAGGTTCCAGAACCCGAAACCATGGTACGAATTCGCCCATATGCAGTCCCCGCCGTACTTTCAATACTAGTTAACCCTTGTACACAAATGGAACGTTCTATCTTAATTTTAAGTTATTAATTTTATTATTTTAATGGTAAGCTTTTAAACCTTGGAAGGTCTAAGAGAGGTATCTGAACTACCACTCTAATTTATAATAAATTAGGAAGACGCGCATGAAATAGTAAAGAAAACGCTTGTGGAAAATTTGAAGCTTCTACATTAGTTTCAAGTTATTATTTTTATTAATTTCGAAGATATGCTTTAAGTTCTTGGGAACTTTATGGATGGTCCCCGACCATTTTTACGGTCGAGATCGGACCGTGGGTTCGTATCCCAGAACTTTTTGATCGAATTTAGGCCAAACAAGCATAATTCCGAACCTGGAAAGAGCATAATTCTGGAACCTTCGGCGAAAATAATGAAGATAGAACCTCCAAATTTGGTATCGGTTTTTTCTAATGAAGCATAGGTTCTTATAATTATTTGGTTTTTTACTGTGTCATTGTCTAAATTACGAACAACGTCACGAAGCTGACCAATTTCACTTTTTAACATTTTGTTTTTCTTCTTAATTTGTTCATTTTCAGTATAGAGATTACAGATTGTTTTATTAATATCATCAAACTTTTCGCTCAGAAAAGTCAGGCTAATCTTCAACTCTTTCAATTCTTTCAACTCATTTTCAATATTGGCTAGTTTTTTTTTATAATTGTATTAAGTAGAGAAGAGTTTTTTGAATTTGTGGTTGAATTAGCTAATTTTTGTGAAAATCCGGAACACATGTATTACAAAGATATGGTTCATCTAAATAATTATTAAGAATTTCATAGGCTTTGCGATTTAATTTTGAACATTTTAGGTGCATCCATTTGTCACACATGTCACATTGCAAGCTGCAATCATCATCGTCACTGGAAATAATGTCATGTTCACCTGTGTTACATTTTGATCTGGATTTCTTATTGCGATTTTTTGGTGATCGTCTTTTGTTATATTTATATTATTATTGATCATTTTTGTAATTGCTTTATTATTATTAGTCTTAATATTATTAGTGTTCATTTTTTAATAGCTTTATTGTTATTATTATTATAACTTTATTATTAATTTCGTTCGAACACTGAAAAATTATTGTTCTTTTATTTACATTAATCGATAATTTAAGTAAAAAAATTTACATTAACACAGTTGAGAACTCGAGAAGGTTGATCAGTAAATGTTAAATATTATTGTCAATAAGCATAATTGTGTTTATTTATTTAAGTTAAAGGCTTATTCAGTGATAAATAAACTATTAACTTTAAAATTTAAAAGCTTATCATTGAAATTAATAAAATTGGTAACTTAAAATTAAGATAGAACGTGCCAATTGTTTATAAGAGTTAACTAGTACTTAAAGTATGGCGGAGACTGCATATAGACGAAATCGAACCATGGATTAGGGTTCTGGAACCTTTGATCAATTCAAGAACTAACGAACATATATTCAAAAAACGCGATAACCAAAAACTAATGGCGCTTTGTTGATGAAATTTAAACCCTAACTTACTAGTAATGAAAGTGCCCCAGGGATTGCTAATGTTCGAGATCAGACAATGGGTTCGCATTCTAGAGGTTTCTGATCGAATTGAGGCCAAACGAGCATACTTTCGAACTCAAACAAGATAATAAAGATAGTAACTTGAAATAAATGTAGAATCTCTAAATTTGGTATAACGGTGTGTTTTACTATTTCCTTTGTGTCACCGAAATGTAGACTTAATTGTAGTGGTGGTTCAGGTACCTCCTAAGAAATGCCAAAATTATAAAGCCTATCTTCGAAATTCATGAAGATAGAAACTTTAAATTTGATATCAACGGGTTCTTTCCTATTTCAGTTCTTATTTAACACTTTTATATTTTTAAAAGGCTAAGAATGTTACTATAAAACATATTATTTTAGAAATACATTTATTGTATTTACATAGTGGAAGTGAAAAAACTTTTCTGGTTTTCGACTCGACTCAGCTACCATTCGCCATTGGGTTCAAATTAATGGCATAATCAATAATTAATAATTATAAATCTTTAATAAAAAATACTTTAATATAAAAATATAAACAAATGCAAAATATAATCAAATAATTTAATTAAATAATATAACTCGCAGATATAGAATACCATATAAGTAAAATATAAAATATTACAATATAAACAAAAAAAATAGAATTGTAAATATTGAAAATCTAAGACGTTTCTACATGTTATAAGGCCTAGTACTATCTCATGTTTAAATTGTATGTGGAATTCAATAAGACCAATTCTAATAACACGAATATAATATGACCCCCTGTTCCAACATGTACCTTTGGTATAGACAGGCTTATTAGCCTAACAGTTGAACAGTTAGCGCTTAAAAAAAAAAAAATTTATATTGACTGTTCAATGAATTTTAAATAACAAATTATTTGAATCTATTATATTATTTATTTGAATGTTTTATTAATTTAATTTATTGACTGACTATTAATTTGAATGTGTCAATGAAATGAAAACCAAAATTTATATAATTGAAATGCAAATCATTAGATTTGATGTAGCACAGTTCTCAATTCGTTAAGTAATCCAATTTTAGGTAATTCAGTTATAAGCAATATGCAAATTGGAATTTCACACAACACCTAGACAGCAAATGATAAAAACTTTAAAACAAGAAAATTTCTTTTATTAATTTTTACAAAGAAAGTCTTTGTAATTGATTTAAATTGAATTGAAATTTAAATAAATTAATTATTTGTAATATTGGTATGACTGATAATTGATTTAACATGATTACGTAACTATGTAATATAAATTTTATTATGACAATAGAAAACAATATAAAAAAAAAATGCAATTTTAATATCTTACTAATTCTGTGGATTTATGTGTTTTAGGTTATGTTTAACCATTTTGAAAATTATGAGATAGCCGTAGTTCATACATGCAACGAAAACGCAAAATTCGTTAAGAACCATAAAATGTGTTAGTTAATGTGTACCAACTTACTCTTTTTTCGTTTTTAATTGTCCGGTAACAAATACATTTTGGCAATCCGCCGCTGGAAGATACCATTTCTAGTCCGTAGTGTAACTACTCGAACAAACCAATCGGAACCAGGATGTGTTTCTTTGATTCGTGCTAGAAACCAGCGACATGATGGCAAGGTATCTTCTTTTAACAAAATCAATTGATTTGGTTATATGGTATATCTATCTTTGTTATCCATTTTGGACGTTGTTGCAATCTTGACAGGTATTTCAAATTCCATCTGCGCCAAAATTTTGTGGTACTTTATTTCGAAAGGACTGCAATAATCCAATCCAGAATTGAAAAAGGCTCTTGTCTTTTGTACTCATTTGCTTTGTAAATTTCCTATTAATTGTTTACGTGTTTCAGCCTTTTGTTTAAGTAATGCATTTCTCGATTTGATATCAAATTGAATTTCTGGCATTAGGGCCAATACTTTTTTCTGATGTGAAATAGCATGAATTTAGTGCCACCATTTAATGTTTCCTTGTGAATCTTATCAATTAATAATATGGTGAAACGATTTCAATCTTTCATTTTATTTTACACTCTTTTGCCTTTTAATATTTTTAAGTAGATAAATTAGTACGATTTTTTAATAGTTTTGAATAGATAAATAAATTAGAAAATGTTTTTAGTATTATAAAATTAATTTCATTAATTATGTCTTCTGATCAAAAGTATAAAAGCTTTTACGTTTTTAAAAAGACTTATGGGCTTCTAAATAAATTTGAACCAACTATGTATGCAAGACTTACTTTTTCTTTAGTTGTTTATTTTTCAAAATTGTTTTTCTTAACGTTATAAATTATGGAATAGAGTATATTTATGTATTTAGGTAATATACAGGGTTTGAGAAACTACGTAGTTTTTCGTAGTATTTATTTATGCTATGCTATTGCTGTGAAACAACTTTATAAGGTGAATTATAACCATTTGTTTTCGTTAATTTTAATTTTGACGTTTAATTTTGCTGCTCTAACTTTAGCATTTAAAACCTTGGTAATATATGTATTAATTTTTTGCAATTTTTGATTTTAAGTAATTACAGTTCAGTTAAAAAATTGTATACTTCAATATTTTTATACCCTTGAAATAGGAAAAGGGTGTATTAACTTTAGTATGGTTTTTGTAATCACCTAAAGTAAACGAGCTAGATATGGAAGTAAATATATATTTGTGATCAACGTCCGTAGGCACGATAATTCAAAAACTGATGGAGCTATCTTGATGAAATTTAACTGTTTATATTGGCGAAATCGAACAATTGTTTCGGGTTCTGGAACCTTTGATAATTTCAAGGGCTAACAAGCATATATTCGATGAACACTATCATTCAAAAACTAATCACGATATTTTGATAAAATTTAAACTATACGTTACTAGTAATAAAAGTACTACGGGGATTGCTTCTGGTCGAGATCGAACAATGGGCTTGAGTAGTATAACATATGTAGTATATATATATATATATATATATATATATATTTGTATGTATATTATGAGAAAATGAAAAATTATATATATGGTATTATGTGTTTGAAAAATTTTTCTTATATATATATATATATATATACCTACATACAAAACCCAAAAACGAAAAAAAAATAATATAGTTAAAATATATAATATATAAATAGTTTTTAAAAAATAAAAAAAAATATATAAACAAGTAAAGAAACAGCCAGTCGGTGCGATCGACTAAGAAATACCCTACACCTTTTAGTTCAAATTTAATGGGAAGTCCATTAATCATTTTAAAACCATAAAAACTTTTATTAGTTTGGTCGTAAAACATAGTTAACGAAATTAACTTAATAATATCAAAAACATTTCTAATTATTGAATCAATTCGAAAATATTAAAAATTCCTTCTTGAAATAAATGTGTTTCTAAAATGCAATTACAAAATACATATTAAAAACTTTTTATCCAATTCAATAAAATTTTACACACCTAATTACTTCTTTTCACGATTTTTTGCTGTAGTGCATTTGCTGTTGAATGATTTAGTACCCTTCATTATTTATTTAATTTTCAAGTAATTTTTAAATTTATTATGTTAATTTACTTATTTTTTAATGTTTTATATAACTAAACTCAAAGTTATTCGAAAGAAATATTAATTTGTAATAATAGAAATGTAAATCTTTGCATAATTTGATGGTTTTTAATATTAGTTAAAACCATTAATGCTTACATTATCTTTTTATCACAAAATTCAATAATCAAATTATGCAATAAATGCATTTCATATAATTCATTTATTTATTTATTTCATTAACCAAAACAAGGTTCTTACAAACAAAAACAAAAAATATCTTATACTATTATTCATAATTTAAAATTTTAAATAGAATTTAAAAAAAAAAAAAAAGTGTAAGAACAATTAACAAAAATTAGAATACTTAGGTCAAATTACAATACAAAGTTTTTTTTACTGTATAAAATATTAAAAATTTAAACAAAAAAAAAATGCTTACAGAACAAAAACAAAAAAGCAAAAGCACTGTATGAGCGTCATTACTTATGATATAATATCATATAATATGTTAATTTGTACTTGAACTTGAAATTATTATTAAGTTTACAAAATAGGTTCATTTAAAAATTTTTGCTTAAGTTTATTTTTAAAAGTGTTTCTAGATATATCTGTTGAAAAAAGATAACTATGTTTATTAAATGTAGTGCAACATCTGTTTATAGGTTCATTATTTGCGTATTGAGTTCTGTGAGTATTTACAATCAAAAATTTAGTGTTTTTTGTTTGTCTAACTTCGTTAATTATTCTGGCTTTATACGTTAGAAACTGAATATCAATATTTTTATTTAAGATGTCGAAAGTGAAGCAGGATGAAAGAATTTCCCTGCGTGATGCAAGAGTTAACATTTTCAAGGTATTTAGTCTTGCAATGTAGCTTGGAAGAGTGGAGTACTCTGAAGGGTCATATTGGTTTCTTAGAGCAAATAAAAGAAACTGTTTTTGAACAGATTCAATTCTTTTAGAGTGTGTTTAAAATGCCGGATCCCAAACAATGTGACCATATTCTAAAGTAGATCGAACCAAAGAACAATAAAGGGCTTTTGTTACTGCTACGTCATTAAACTCTTTGGCCCTTTTTTTAATGAAACCTAACATTTTATTTGCCTTTGCAATCATGTGTTCGTAATGAAGATTAAAATTTAATTTATCATCCAAAAGAATCCCAATATCGGTCATGCTATTCACCCTTTCGAGAGCTAAATTGTCTATTGAATAATTGAAAAGTATTGTATTTCTTTTACGTGTAAAGCTTATGACCTTGCATTTCTCAATATTTAGTTCTATTGGATATGCAAAATTCATGTAAAGAATGCATGTTTTCTTGAAGTAATTGAACATCAGAGTTATTCTTAATAACATGAAAAATTTTAAGATCGTCAGAAAATGCAATATGAGATACACCTAATAATTTTTCAGAAAGATTTGAAATGAATACATTGAATAGAAGTGGACCTAAATGGCTACCTTGAGGCACACCAGAAGTAACATAAATTGGGTTTGACAAATGGCCTTGGAGTTTTATGTTTTGAGTTCTTCCAGTAAGATAAGAGCCAAGCCATGCCAAGAAAGAACCAGATATGTCCAAAGTTTCAAGTTTCTTTAGCAAAATATTATGATCAACACGATCGAAAGCTTTGCTAAAGTCCGTATAAATTGCGTCAACTTGATAACCCTTCTCCATTTCATTTAAGGTTTCAGAGGTGTAAACTACAAGATTTGTAGTAGTAGAGCGACCTTTTCTGAAACCATGCTGTTGTTCATTTAGTTTCATATTAATAATAGGAGTGATTTTGCCCACCACAATTTTCTCAAATAATTTTGGGATAGTCGAAAGGACTGCTATTCCTCGATAGTTTTCGACAGAAGCTTTGTCTCCTTTTTCATGAATAAGGGTCAAAAAAGATGATTTCCAAGCAGATGGGAAGGTGCCTGACAAAAGTGATATATTAAATATAATGTGAAGTGGATACGTCAAATAACTAATGCAATTGTATAAAAAAGAAGGAGCAGTTAAATCCGGGCCCACACCTTTTTTAAGATCGAGGTTATTAATAGCTTCATAAATTTCATTTTCCGAAATATACAAATCTTTTATAATTGATTTAGTATTATTAACCGAGTTTGAAATTGAGGTATTGATGGATACGTCAAGCGAACGAAAATTTTTTTGAAAGCAATCTGCGAAGAAATTACAGATTACATTAGGATTTGAAGAGAAAACATTGTCTTTAGACATAGAGTTTGAATACCCACAAGTCTTTCGTTTTGTATTGACAAAGTCAAAAAACTTTTTTGGATCCGTAATTAATTTACTACCGATCTCAGATACATAATTGTCATATGCCAAATTTGATTTATTTTTAAATTCTAAAGCGAGATCCTTATACATATTTCATAAATTAGTATCAGGCTCCTTTGTAAATTTAATTTTTTTATAAAGTTTGTTGCGCTGATTGCGCAAAGTCTAAGTTCTCGGTTAAGCCACGGTTCTGTGGTCTTATCCTTTTTACGTATTTTAGGTACATAGGAGTTGACTATATGAAATAATTTCAATTTTACAAATTTAGTATCGTGCGAAATTTTACAACTTAAGTATCGTACACAATTTCTTAATTATATATTACCTATGGTAATAATTAAATAAATTATAGATATGATATAATAAAAATTAAAAAAAAAAAAATTTCGTCAGATATTAAAAAAATATTTTGTTCTTAATTTATAAAAAATAGCCTTATAAAAATATAAAAGTGTTAAATAAGAAAGTAAAAAGAAAATTGGAAATAGGCCTCAATTCGATCAAAACTTTCTGGGATCCGGACTCATTGTCCGAACTCGAGCAGAACCAATTCTACTTTTTTACTAGAAACCTAGAATTTAAATTTCATCAAAATAGCGTCATTAGTTTTTGAGTTACGGTGTTTTTTATATATATGTTTGTTAGCCCTTAAACTTTTTAAAGATTCCAGAACCCAAAACCATGGTGCAAAGTACAACGTATATATTTACATATATTCATAAGGCTATTATATTGAGTAGAGTATAGTAAGCTTGAAGGATATTGAATTGGATATCTATGAATTATCTTAATACATATTTTTTTAAGGACGACTAGTTTATTAAGTTAATTTGAGGAGCGCTGCTCCATATTGAGTTTAGATAAGTGATGTGTCACTTTATAAACGATGAATATATCGTTATTAATGCTTTGTTTGACAGAAAGTTTCTTAGCCTAGGTAATACGAAAATATATGGAGCTATATTTTTTATTATGTGCTCAATATGGTGAGCTAAGTGATTGTTAACAAAGTTAATATCATTGAAACTAATAATTTTAAAAATTTTTGATTCCTTGGTTTGTCGCAAAAATATAATTTCGTCTTTGACCCATAAAAATTCCATCTCTTGTTGTATTTTAATTTTTTTGGCTGCAGCATACAACTTAGCCTGAAGTGGTGACGAAAAAAGATGCTTTGTGTCCGTAAAATTTGGTTTGCACTAAACTAAACTAAATTTAGCATTATGTCATTATACTATGTCAATAATAGTTTACTTGAATTGCCAAAGTTTGAATAAAATATAGTCGATGGTTTAATCGACTACAGCATATACAAAATTGAATTTTTTGATTTTTAGATTTTATTAAAAAAAAAACTGCAATTTTACACTAAAATTTTTTTTTAAAGAACAACAACTGCAAAGTAGATAAAAAACAAAGACTTACGAAAAAATGTAGAGATGGAAAATGTTATGTTATTTAAATTTAAGGATATTATTATTCGGATTCTTTATTAGATTCATTTTTATTATTATTAATATTATCTCATTCAGCTTTTGCACTATTTGAGGAATGCAAAAAAAAAATTGTCCTATTAATTAAGTGAACTTTTGGAATAAATTGCGTTAATAACAAAAATTTTAAAATTTCATTGAATCTTTGAGCAAGTTAAACAAACAAAACCAAATTAACCCGGTAGGCTTTTATAATTACAATGCTGGTACAAAATTTTCGATTAAAATTCAGTTAACCGTTTAATAAAATAAATTTTTTAAAGAACTTCATGGTGTCGTCGTCGAAAACGGGTTGATCAAACTTAATTAAAATTTTTTGCAGCCTCTCTTTTGAACTGCAAAATCAACCTGTAAAATTTGACACAATGGGTAATGGGTAATATATTCCAACCAACTTTTTACAACTAATTCCGTTAGCTAAGATGCACATTTTTATAAAATTTCAAGTCAATAGGTTAAACCGTTTTAAATCGACATTAAAAACATTGAAAAAGCTTCATTTGGCCCTCGTGTCCAAACGGGCTAACCGAACTCAACAATAATTAGTGCCAGCCTCTCTTTTCGACTGCAAAATCACCCTGTAAAATTGGACACAAATCAGAAACACAAAATTTTTTGGAAGCCCGGCAGGCCAAAATGGGTTAATATATTCCAAATAAATTTATACAACTAATTCCGGCTGCTAAGAGGAACTTTTATGCAAACTTGCAAGTCAATCGGTTAAACCGTTTTGACTCGACATTAAAAACAATGAAAAAGCTTCATTGGGCCCTAGTATAATTACTCAACGACAAGTTATTTATCCAATTCAACTAAATTCTTCTGTGGAATGGTACTAAAATATTCCACCTGCAGAACATAGTTATTCAGAACTGCCTTTATTAACTAACTTCTAATATGGCAGATTAGTGCAATGGATTTAAGCTCCATATATAAAATATTTAACTTTTATTAGAAACCAATGTCAAAATGAGCTAATTTAGGTTTACAAGATAGAACATCTCCCTTAATAGAACAACTAATCTTCTTTCATGACCATGCCTTACTAATTCTTATTATAATTACTGTATTAGTAGGTTATTTAATAGGAATATTATTTTTTAATTCATACACAATTCGATTTCTATTACATGGTCAAACTATTGAAGTAATTTGAGCAATTTTACCAGCAATTGTATTATTATTTATTGCTTTCCCCTCTCTACGATTATTATATCTATTAGATGAAATTAACGAACCATTTATTACATGAAAATCAATTGGTCATCAATGATATTGAAGTTACGAATATTCAGACTTTATAGAAGTAGAATTTGACTCATATAATGTTCCAACTAACGAATTACCTATTGATGGATTCCGCCTTTTAGATGTAGATAACCGAGTAGTCCTGCCTATAAATTCACATATTCGAATTCTAGTTACAGCAGCTGACGTAATTCATTCATGAACAGAACATGCTCTAGGAGTTAAGGTAGATGGTACTCCCGTCCAACCAACCAACTTTTCATTGACCGGCCAGGACTATTTTTTGGACAATGTTCAGAAATCTGTGGAGCTAACCATAGTTTTATACCCATCGTAATTGAAAGAGTTCCTGTAAATTTCTTTATTAGGTGAATTTCAACAATAAATAAACATTAGATGACTGAAAGCAAGTAATGGTCTCTTAAACCACAATATAGTAAATTAGCAATTACTTCTAATGAAAACCTATATTAAAAGATTAGTTAAAAATAATAACATTAGTATGTCAAACTAAAATTATTAGTATTCTAATATTTTTTAATACCACAAATAGCCCCACTTAGTTGATTAAGTTTATATGTAGTATTTTCTATTACATTAATTTTATTTTGTATAGTTAATTTTTATATTTTTATTCGTTAGCCCCCCAAAAAAGTAAGTCAGAAAAATTGACTAGTAACTCTTTTAACTGAAAATGATAACTAATTTGTTCTCCCTATTTGACCCCTCTTCTAGCCATTCTTTGACCCCTCTTCTAATGCCATTTATAGTGTGCATTAAAAAGTTGTTTCTATAATTTCCCGAATTATTGTACCATAGATTATTATTATTATTTATATTAGGCAAGTTATTTCTAAAATTTCCCGAATAAGATCGATTATTATTACTATTGTTATTATATTGATTACCATAATTATTATTATTATTTTTATTTGCAAATTTATTAAAATTATTTTTATTATGATTTGAAAAATTTCTTTAGGAATTGCTAAGATTGGTATTATTATTAAAATTATGCGAACCATTTTTGTTGTGATTAAAATTGAAACGACCATTAAAATTTTTTTGATTTTTATTATTTTTATACCCGTGCATACATATATGACATCGGGTATATTAAAATTGCTCCTCCGTTTGTAACGCATCGATTTAGAGGAGCTAGATATAGTGTCAAGGGTACGTATCGGCTCAGAATCGAAAAATAAGTCGATCTAGCTATGTGTGTCTGTCCGTCCGTCCGTCCGTGTGTCAGCACGATAACTCAAAAACTAAAGGAGCTACAGTTCTGAAATTTTCACAAAATATTTTTCAATCAATTTCTAGGTTCCCTATTTTTTTTGGTTAAGATCGGACCAAAACTTCGGGTAGCTCTCGAACAACTAACTTTTTTAACTCCCATATTTTCATATAAAAATTTGAAATTTGTCTGTACATCTTGTACATGAATTTATATGAATTTTGTTTTTGTTTGTTTTTTTGTTTTTTTTTTTTTTTTTTGTAGATAGATAACGATTTCGAGTTTCGATTTCATAAGATTTAAATGATGCGTAAAATTTTTAAAAAAATTTTAGATTTGGACTTTGTACTTTGAGATTTATGAATTAAAATGAAAAAAAATGATGAATATGATGATAATTTTTGATCATGATGATCTGATCATTATATGAGTATAATTATAATATGATGCTTATTTTGCTTGGTTTTAATATAAGTATTTGTGAATTAAAAATTAATTACAAGAGATAGAATTGAAAAATTAGAGCTAGAGTTTTGAAATTTACACAAAAAATTTTTTAGACATTTTTTAGGTTCCCTATTCTTTTTGGTTAAAACCAGACCAAAGCTTCGGGGAGCTGCCACACAACTTATTTACACCAATATGAATTTCCTCAAAAGTAATAATACCAGGAAGATGAAAATTACACACTGTTAGTTATATAATGAATCAAGCACTTACATAAATTTTCAAAATGTTACGGCCCCATTTTCGGGGTGCTGCCATACAAAGTTTTCAGTTCAATAACTGTGAATCTAATAAAGCTAGGAGGTTAAAATTAAAATTGGGCAGGTAAAGTAATAGGACAAGTTACTTGGCAAAGTTAGATATCACTCGGACCACTTTTAGGGTGGGGCATTTTTTTTTTTTTTTTTTGTTTTTTTTAAGCATAAATTATGGGATAATGAATTAATATTTTTTTTTTTTGTTTTTTTTTTTAATCAAAAATTATAGGATAATGAGTTAAATTTTTTTAAACTATTTTACTTTTTCATATTTTTTGTAATATATTCTAGCATTATAGAAATAAATAACGGTTTATTTTTCATATTATAGTGGGTATGCACGGGTATCTAAAAGTTGACAAGGGCAACTATAATCTTCCTCGTTATTTTCAAAATTACTTGTACCTGTTTGGAGGAGCTCATAATAAGCGTTCTCTAAAGTGGTTACATTTTTCGTTCTCAAAAACATACTATCGTTACGAGAAATTTTATTTTATTAAAATAAAATTCTCAAAAACATACTATCGTTACGAGAAATTTTATTACTATTCCTAAACAGGGGACGTGTAAAGAAATTTGTTAGCTGACTCCTACTAATTTCTGAAGGTCTAACTTCTCCCAAAATTTCAAGAGCCTAATTTGAACCGTGTAGAAGATATGTGGGCCAAAAATTTTACAAAAATTGAGTTTATCTTAATGATAAATTTTAGTACCGTATGGCTACCCTATACATTTTTTATTTTTGTTAAGTCTATAAAAACAGCTCTCTTATACCGTTTTTAGATTCAAAATACATTTAACAGAACTCTTGTTATAACAATTTAAAAATAGCGCTTTTTCCAACTTTTGGGGGCTGTAGCTCCGTTACAGGTAGGACTACAGAAAAAAATTCTTCTACGAAATATCTACCCGTGGTTAAAATTTCTTTACTCTATTTCAAACGGTATAAAACTTTTGTAAACATACGAACGGACGGACGGACAGAGTAAAGCTATATATAGTTACATTTTTACAAAATTTTTTGAAATTGTGTGAAATCGAAAAACTGCATTTTCAAAGGAAACTGTTTAAAAATTTTTAATAATGTATCAGAACTAATTGTTTTAACAATAGGATTAATTTAAGCAAAAAATCAGAGAAATGTAAATTTTTATTAACGAAAGTTCAAAATAAATGGTAATTATATCTTTAATTTTAATAATTGTTCAATAAATATAAATGGAACAGTTTGTAATAGTATTTTAAAGAGAATTCAAAAAAAGCTTTACCATATCAAAATATTTAAATATAAATCGTGAGATTAATGAAAATATTAGTTTCAATTATGTAATTTTGGAACAAGTAATAAAATATCATAAAAATAATTATTAAATTTATTTAAGTCTCATTATTTTTACAATTTTAATTGTAATAGGCATAACTATATTTTTACTAATATGCTTAAAAAGTTTAAAATATTTAAATTTGCGACTCGGGAGAGTCTCAATCTTAAGGAGGGAGGAGTAACGTCATAGTTGGTAACCCCAACCAAGATAGTACCTAGTGAACCTAATAATGAAAAAAAAGATAAAACTCAATTTCATATTCATGAAATTTAAAAATAAATAACAATAAAACAAAATTTTAGATTCTAATTTTTTAACTTAAATTTTTAGCACATTTTCAAAAAAATTTGTAAAAATGTGCCTATATAGCTTTACTCTGTCCGTCCGTCCATTTCTCCATCCGTATGTTTACAAAAACTTTTACACCGTTTGAAATAGAGTTAAGAAATTTTAACCATGGGTAGTTTTTGCAAAAAAAATAATTCGTAAAAGAATTTTTTTCTGTAGCCCCACCTGTTACGGTGCTACAGCCCCACAAAGTTGGAAAAAGCCCTATATTTAAATGGTTATAACAAGAGTTCTGTTATAGCTGGTTTCATAAACTTTATAAGTTTTTGAGAGGCAAATGTTTAGGGTTACCATACGGTACTAAAATTTCATATTACACAAAACTCAATTTTTGCAAAATTTTTGACCACACATATCTTCTGAACGGTTCAAGCTAGGGCCTTGAAATACCTGTCCAAATTTTTTTTTAGTGATATACAAAATTCAAAGCTCTATAATTATGTTTCAACATGTGTCAAAGGTTTTTCTTAATTTTGAAGGGTTACGAAGCTACAGCCCCTGCAAATTCCAGAAAAGCCCTATATTTAAAATGATATAACATGAGTTCTGTTAGGTTTATTTTCAATCGAAAAACGGTATCAGAGAGCGCCTTTTATAGACTTAATAAAAATACGTCGATCAAATTTATAGGGTTGCCATACGGTACTAAAATTTAGCATTATATAAAACTCAATTTTTGGTCCCACATATCTCTTAAACGGTTTACGATAGGGACTTGAAATGGGAGAAGTTAGATGCTCAAAAGTTAGTAGGAGTCGGTTAACAAAATTTTTTTGTCAAACCCCCTGTTTAGAAGCTTTAAGGGCTCGAAAATTTTTGCTTAGATAATAAAATTCTAAATAAAATCCCAAATTTTGGTTTAATTCCTAGAATCTACAAAAATGGAGAGGGGGGGGCGGAGGGTTAGATGAAGTTAGGTCCTTGAGAAATTTGGCAACCTTCCCCATTGAAGGGCTATTAGAACTTTAAAATAAAAAATCTACTGTTTTTATAAGTAAGCAGTAACTTAGTCACCAACGTTTATATTTCCTTAAACATTAATATTGAAGATTGAACATTATATTCCGATAAAATACTTAATATGAAACACTATATTATTTTGAAA
This sequence comes from Dolichopus griseipennis, assembly GCA_963082915.1. Lineage (NCBI taxonomy): Eukaryota > Metazoa > Arthropoda > Insecta > Diptera > Dolichopodidae > Dolichopus > Dolichopus griseipennis. The sequence goes on along the minus strand of OY720441.1, from coordinate 159,292,593 downwards.
ATGTGCTTTTTAAAAACCCTTGGTTTTTTATCATCACTTGTTATTAAACGTTTTAATTCCAATTTGGAATTAAAACGTGTAAATTGCAAAACTAGCATATTTCATTTTTCATTTAACAAATAACGAACTATGTACGTTGCAAACGCGTTAATTGTACTTTATTTTTGAACTAAACTAAATAAAGCTGCAACGGTCAGCATTTTTATAAACTAATTCAATTATGTGATGTTTCCATTTGAAATTCAAATTTATTCTTAGTATTACATTAAAAGAGTAAACCTGTAAAATAAATTATAAAGTAAAAGTTTAAAATAAAATTATTAAATCATAAAATAAAATTATTAAATTAAAAATTTATAAAAACAAATATTACAATTATTAAAATTAAGTTAATTTAAAATAAAAACTTTAAAATAAAAAATTAAAATAAATTTAGATAAATAAAATTTAAAATAAAAGTGTGTTTTATTTGTGATAATTATTTGGAAATTGAAATAAACAAGATAAACATTAAAAAATAAAATTGGCGCAGTCGGTAGGATTACCCAACTAGTTTAACTATAACAATAATAACTTTTAATAAAATTAAAATATAAAAAAAAAAATTTTTCAAAACTTTAAAATAAAAAGAAAATTTCAAAGAAAAAGACGAGGAAGAGTGTAGTTGAGTAGACTGTGTCAACTCTGGGATACCCGTATGAACGTATCATATACATTATATCATCCGGTTAATTACTTTTGGCTTTATTAACTGTAGTGGAATACTTATATAAAATAAAGAGTTGTATGGCAGCTACTCGAACCCTCTGTCGTAGACCAACCAAATTTTAAGAAACTTTTGCCATTACACTAAACAATTTTTGGCAAAAATTCAGACACCCAGCTTCATTAGGTGGAGAGTAATGCTCATATAAAATAATGAGTTGTATGGCAGCTACTCGAACCCTCTGCAGCAGACCAACCAAATTTTGCAGAAACTTTGGCCATTACACTAAACAATTGTTGGCAAAAATTCAGGCCCCCAGCTTCATTAGGTGGAGAGTAATGCTCATATAAAATAAGGAGTTGTATGGCAGCTACTCGAACCCTCTGCAGCAGACCAACTAAATTTTGCAGAAACTTTGGCCATAAAACTAAACTACTTTTGGCAAAATTTCAGACACTCAGCTGTAATAGGTACAGAGTAATGCTCATATAAAAAAAAAAGTTGTATGGCAGCTAACCGAACCCATGGACCAAAATGGCTGGATTTAAATAGCGATGACGGCTATTGCAAAAAAACGAATTTGCGAAAATTTCAAGATCCTAGCTCCTTTAGTTTTTGAGTTATCGTGCGGACGGACAGACGGACAGACGGACGGACAGACGGACGGACAGACGGACGGACGGACGGACATACATAGCTAAATCGATTTATTTTTCGATTCTGATCCGATCCATACACTTGAGTCTATATCTACCCCCCTTCCTTCTCTGCGTCACAAACGTAATGGCAAATTTATTATACCCTTTGACTATATAGTCATACGGGTATAAAAACTAGTTTCTTTTAAAAGAATTTACGGGCAAGAAACCAGATCTTGTTAATTTCAAAATTAAATTATTTCCAAATTAAAATTAATTAAATAAAAACAAAGTTAAAAATAAAAATGGCAGTTCAAGACCAACCAAGAGCAATGATTACAATTCAAGACCTTATAAGTGAGGCAAGAGCCGTCCCTTAAATATAGGGAGACGACTCATATGAATTATCAAATTTTATCCGTGAAGTGGAACAAATCTAGAACTAAGCACCAGATCCAGCATCAAAAGTTTACTTAGAAAATATACTCTAGAATAAAATACAGGGACCAGCAGCGGTAGCAATACGAAGAATCACTAATGCAACAGGGTTGGAAATTAAACAAAGCCTGAAAAGATCATTTGGAGTACAAGACAGTTATCTAAGGTTACAGGAAAAAGCTGACTCCATTCAATACAATAAAGTAAGTCAATATTTTTATTCTTTGTTAGATATATTAGATAGTCTCAATCAGAAATACAAACTGGATGATTCAAAACCCATTGAATTTATTCCTAGTAATAATGAAATTTCTATACTTGAAAAAAAATAAAATTTCTCGTAACGATAGTATGTTTTTGAGAACGAAAAATGTAACCACTTTAGAGAACGTTTATTATGAGCTCCTCCAAACAGGTACAAGTAATTTTGAAAATAAAAATTATAAAAATCAAAAAAAGTTTAATGGTCGTTTCAATTTTAATCACAATAAATATAATTAAGGTAATCAATATAATAACAATAGTAATAATAATCGATCTTATTTGGGAAATTTTTAAAATAACTTGCCTAATATAAATAATAATAATCGATGGTACAATAATTCGGGAAATTATAGAAACAACTCATCTAAAAATAACAACTATAACAATAATAATACCAGAAGCGGTAATTTTCACAGAAATAATTATTCTAATAACTATTATAATCGAAATGAAGGGGAACCAATGGATGTGGTTGAACCAATAAATGAACAAAATTTTCATATCGGACGGTTGAAAACAATTTACCGATAGTAGAATTCACAATAAATAATATTTTTTTTTTTTTATTTATTTATTTAATAAAAAGAAATATAAGTTACAATTATTATTTATAAATACTAGACTTAGAGAATAACTTAAAATTGGTCTAAAAAGTTTTAGCAGTTATAAAGCTTAATTGAAATTAAATGTCTAATAGATTCGGGAGCTTCAACCTCTATACTAGATAGTAAACTATTTCCTAAAATTAAAAGATCCAAACTTAAAAATCCAATAGAAATTGTCACCTTAACGGGAAAAACAAAATTTTTTTACGAAATTATAACGGAACTTCCATTAAAATTCAATCACGAGGCTAACATGGTATGGAAATTACTAAAATTAGAAAATAAAAATTTTAATGACATTTTAGGCCAAAACGTTTTAAGACCTATCGGAGCAAAAATTGACTTTGAAAATGGTAGCATTGAAATCAATGGAAAAACTACTAAGTTTATCAACTCATGTCCACTTTCAGAAATTTATCAATTGTATCCTATTGATTCTAATCCGAACCAAATAATTGATCGAATTAAGACCGACCATATGAATAACGAAGAACTAAAGCATTTAAAAAATATTATATAAGTTAAATTATTTAATTCTTTGATTAAATAAAAGATTTAATTTTTTTATTTTAAAGAAGGAATAGATCTTCCAATTTTATTGACAAAATAAGACTTAATTTACAAAAGAAATGTTGGTTCTATTTATATGAAAAATTTCTGTTTATTAAACAAAATTACAATATTGATTTTACAATTAATTGATCTGATTTATTGATCTAGTTTATTGCCTTATGGTTCTACTAATTAAATTTGTTCAATAAACAGATTACAAAATTAAAATTTCTTTATTACAATTTTTGCTTACTAAAATAATTCATAATCAAATCATAATTTATTAATTTATTTTTAATTCTTATTATTTTTTAGTACAAAATTTCATTTCCTCATAACTTAATTTTTATTATTTTTTTAGGACAAAAGATTCAAATTTCAACTTACAAATTTATTACTAAATTATTTATAGTATTTTATTGTTTACAATTTTTTGTTTATAAAAACTTATGAATAAAAATTTTATAAAAATTTAAAAACAAAAAGTGCATTCTAAGCAAAAACAATAAAAAGAAATAATTATTTTTTATGTGAATCACTCAACAGGCAATACTACAGACATAAGAAGAAAATAATTTGTGACGTTCGTTAACTCTTCCCCCCTTAGATTCGGATGTCCTAATTCGACTTCTCCATTGGTTTTAGATGAAATACAACTGTAGACTGATTTTGATCATTAATGTTTTTATTTTCTGCTTCTTGTCTTCCTTCATTAATTAGTAATTTACTTCTTTGTTTCGTTAGCATTGTTGCGAATGATACTAATATTACCATAATAATTGTTAAAAAACCATAATTAATATATTGGATTTGTTGTTTGTCTTCTTCTATAAATTTGATTGCCTTGGTATTGTTGATGTTGATTTCTTTAAGTAATTCTAATGATAAATGTTCATGCAATTTGTCGATGGTTAAGTTTGTTTGAAAAATAGCTGGTAATGCTCTTGATTTAATACTTTCCTCTGATATAAATGTTTGCTCATCTACTTTAACTGTGGAATTATAAAATATTATTAAAAATGTTCCGGTAATATTTTTCTTGTTGCCATCTATTGTAATTACCCCTTTATATTGATTAAGTAATAAAGTACCTGTGGTTATTTCTTCAATTGTTTTAATGTGCTGATTATTTGTAACGTTGCATATTGAGTGACCACCTTTTAACAAATTAGGTATACAACTTGAATTATTTAAATTTACAATATTATTTTTATTACAAATAGTTATAGAATTAATAACTTTACATTTATCTACAATTCCATAAATTTGTTCTTGATGAATTAAAATTTTATTGAAATTAATTTTTGTTACAATTTTGTCTTTTTTTACTGGTTTAATTAAAATTTCATTGAAAATTTCAGTTTTAGTTATAGGTATCTCGATAATATAGAATAAGCAAGTACCATTGGTGATAATTTTAATATTTGAAAAATTTAATGCTTCTTCTGATGTAGAATATGGCATATTTTCTTTGTCTAATAAATCAGTAACAGACTTGATTTCAAATTTTGAAAGTAAAATTGAATTTATTACACCAACCTTTGCCCAGTGAATAGAATATTGAATATTTACTACCTCTTCTTTAATTAGTTTTAATTTATATTGAATCTGAAGGATAGATTCATTATCAATAATACTTTTATTTTTTAATTTTTCTAAAATTTTATTAGTAATATTGGTTATCTGATTTATCCTATCATTATGAATTTTATTTATAATTATTTGTTCATTATTATTTTCTAACAAACCATTTGTTTTCTTTTTTATCAGTTTCTTTCAGTTTTTCTTACCTTCTAAAAGGTTATAAAATTAAATAATAAATTTACTTAAATCTAATATTATAAAAAAAAATTTTTTGTATGAGAAAATAAGAAATTTTATATAATATATAAAAATTTTGTATAGGAAAAGTAATTAAAAAAAATTTCGAATTCGATATATAGTTTTTTTCAAAATTTAACGTTAATATATTTTTTTTTATTATTGATCGATCATTTAATATTTCTATATGGCCAAATTATTTTAAGTATTTTTTTTTTTTTTTATATGACCAAAATTATATATTATATTTTTTTTTTTTTTTTTTTTTTATATGGCCTAAATTACTTTAAAAATTTTCTTATATTATAGCCAAAATTATATATTTTTTTTATATATGGCCTAAATTATATAATTTTTGTATATCAAGTAGATATTGGATTTTCTTTTCTCCTTACTGATGAGGATACTTATTGACGAAATTTCCAAATTCTAGCTTGATATAATTTTTTTTTTTTTTTTATTAATATATTTTTTTATTTTTTATTTATTTCTTTTTTATCTTTATTTTACTGGCCAGTATTTTTAATAATTTTAAAATTAGTTTTTTTTATTTTAATTTTTAGATTTCTTTTTTCAAATTTATTTTTGATATTATTGGATTTAATCCTCTTCATTAACTCAATGTAATGAGAGGTAAAATCTTCTGTATCTGAATTTTCTAGTTCAGATTTTAACATAATTAAAATTGTTTGACTTACATGAAAATTATTTTCCAATCTATGAACTTCATATTTTGGAAAACTGGCCTTGCTTTGCTCTTTCTGATCAACAGGATAAGTGGCTGCTTCCGATGCTTTTATAACAGGGAGCTCCTTTTTGTACTGAAACTACTGGGGGGCCTTTTTCCTTATCCTTCTCCAACTTGGGTTGACCAGACCGGAAACGTCGCTGTTAAAGATCCCCTTTAGGTTTTTTTGTAGTGAGAAAAACCGTCACTTTCTTTCTACCGTGCCTAGAGCAGCCTCACTCTAGGTTTCGAAGATTAAGGCTTGTTCACGGTATAAGAAACGACACTTTTCACTCACTAAAAAAACCGGTTACTCTGTTAACAACTTGCAAGGTCCCTGCTCGGGCGCCAGTTAAATTATTTAATTCTTTGATTAAATAAAAGATTTAATTTTTTTATTTTAAAGAAGGAATAGACCTTCCAATTTTATTGACAAAATAAGACTTAACTTACAAAAGAAATGTTGGTTCTATTTATATGAAAAATTTCTGTTTATTAAACAAAATTACAATATTGATTTTACAATTAATTGATCTGATTTATTGATCTAGTTTATTGCCTTATGGTTCTACTAATTAAATTTGTTCAATAAACAGATTACAAAATTAAAATTTCTTTATTACAATTTTTGCTTACTAAAATAATTTTTATCAAATCATAATTTATTAATTTATTTTTAATTCTTATTATTTTTTAGTACAAAATTTCATTTCCTCATAACTTAATTTTTATTATTTTTTTAGGACAAAAGAACAACAAAATACTTTCGACCTTATCTTTATGGCACTAAATTTACAATTATGTCTGACCACCGGCCTTTAGTTTGGCTCCACTTTTTGAAAGAGCCAAATTCAAAACTGCAAAGGTGGAAAATTAAATTAAATGAGTTTGACTTTGACATTAATTACGTCAAAGGCAAAGACAACAAGGTTGCTGACTTCTTAAGTAGAATTGACACAATAAATATGAAATTTATAATACTAAACAAGAAGAAATAAATACAGAAATGGCTACAATTCATAGTGGAGTCGAAGACTTAGACGACCACGTACCGATTGTACACAACATTATAAACTAATATCTAACACAAATACACCTTGTACAAAATAAAACAAGTGTGTTGGTAATAAAATTTAGGAAGTATAGACAAATTTATATTACAAAAGAAGACCTCGAACATGAAAATTATCTAAACGACTTACTTAGAAGATTGATAAAAACGGGTACTACAGCAATTTATTCGGAATTAAACGATAATGATTTTAACAAACTTCAGAGAATATTACTAAGTTTATTTAGCAACAATAAAAGAATTAAATTTATAAAATTTTAAAAAAAAGCAGAAGATATTGAAAGTGAGGAAAAGGTCTTAGAAATAATAAAAAATACTCATCAAAATACAAACCATCGCGGAATTTTAGAAAAATTTCGTGAAATTCAAAATTCGCTTTATTTTCCTAAACTTCAAGACTTAATTTATAAATACATAAACAATTGTTCTACATGAAACTTAGCTAAGTATGATAGAAACCCCGTTCAATATAAATATAATTTAACTGAAACCCCTAGCGAACCAAATCAAATTATTCACGCCGACGTTTTTTACTTAAAAAAAGAAATATTCCTAACTACAATAGATAGATTTACTAAACATTTAATAATCTCTAAATTATCAGATAGAAATATTATTACCATAATCCAAGGTTTCAGAACCAGAAATTCAATTTTTGGAAATCCAAAAAAATATATATTAGATAACGAATTTGATAGCTTGAATATAAAAGATTTCTGTCGATTAGAAAACATCGATATTCATTTTACATCCTCACAGAGCCATACGGCAACTCCGATATAGAAAGGGTTCATTTAACAATCCTAGAACATATTAGAATACTATAAATATTACTGAACCTAGTTTAACCACGGAAGAAAAAATTCTAAAATCTGTAGAAAATTACAACAACACCATTCATTCTACAACTGGAGTCAAACCAAACGACTTCATAAACGGTAAAATTCCAAATATAGAATCTATCAAAAATAGAATGCAAGAACAAAAAATAAAAATAACAAACAAAATAAATAGCAATAGAAAAACTTTCGAAACACCCGATTCGCAGTAAATATTAATAAAAAACCCTGCAATAGCTAGATACAAAGAACTCCCTTGGTATAAAATAATAAAATGTAATAAAATAAATAATAAATTGATTCCAAAAATAAAAATATTCATCCGAGCCGTATTAAAACAAAATTTAAATTTTTAGGTACTAACAACTGTATTAATGATTCCAATAATAATAATGAACCCGTGCAAAGCAGTGATTAACGTTCGCAACGTAATAAAATCGTACACATAATTAATCTAAACGAAATCGAAAATCTAATAAATACCATAGAAAATCAAATAAATAATACAATCTATTTAAACTATACTAATAAAAATTTATATAACATATTAAAAGATAAAATAAATAAAACTAAACATTCTTTTAAAACTTTAATACCATTAAGATTTAAGAGAGCCTTAATTAACGTCGGAGGTTCCTTCCTTAAATGGATTTTTGGCACAATGGACCAAGATGAGAAAATTGATTTAGAAAATCATATGAAAACCATAGATCAAAATAATAATATTATAATACAAAATTCGAATTATCAAATAAAAAAAAACTCGGTACTTCAAGAAAACATTAATACCTTAAAAAATAATATCCAACAAAATCATATAATAATAGAAAGAATTTCAAACTATATTTCAAACGACCACAGAAATATAGTTAACCAACTACAATATCTGCAAATTTTGACTAACATCAATCTCCTAAACGATGAAATCGAAAAAATACAAAAAAATATAATGTTTGCTAAACATAAAACAATGATTAGGTCTCTATTAACCCCTGAAGAAAACGATGATTATGAAATTGATATCTTTTAAATTCAAGAATTAACGAGGAAGAGTGTAGTAGAGTAGACTGTGTCAACTCTGGGATACCCGTATGACCGTTATATAAACATTATATCCTTATTATTATAAACATTAATTACTTTTGGCAAAATTTCAAACATACCAGCTTTATTAGGTGAAATATAATGCTCATATAAAAGAAGGAGTTGTATGGCAACTACTCGAACCCTCTGCAGTAGACCAACCAAATCTTGCAGTAACTTTGGCCATTCCACTAAACTATTTTTGGCAAAATTTCAGACACCCAACTTCAATAGATATAGAGTAATGCTCATATAAAATAAGAAGTTGTATGGCAGCTACTCGAACCCCTTGCAGTAGACCAACCAAATTTTGCAGTAACTTTGGCCATTACACTAAACTATTTTTGGCAAAATTTCAGACACCCAACTTCAATAGGTATAGAGTAATGCTCATATAAAATAAGAAGTTGTATGGAAGCTACTCGAACCCTTTGCAGTAGACTAACCAAATTTTGCAGTAACTTTGGCCATTACACTAAACTACTTTTGCCAAAATTTCAGACACGTAGCTGTAATAGGTACAGAGAAATACTCACATAAAAAAAGAAGTTGTATGGCAGCCACCCGAACCCATGGACCAAAATTGCTAGATTTAAATAACGATGACGACTACAGAAGAGGGTTCGACTAGCTGCCATACAACTCCTTCTTTTATATGAGCATTATATTTCACCTAATAAAGCTGGTATGTTTGAAATTTTGCCAAAAGTAATTAATGTTTATAGTAATAATGATATAATGTTTATATAACGGTCATACGGGTATCCCAGAATTGACACAGTCTACTCTACTACACTCTTCCTCGTTTTTGTATAATTCTGTATAAAAAACAAAATCGCATAACTTATTTTAAGAACGTTAAAGATAAATATGTTGTCCATGAAAACAATAATCTTAAGGGAAGGGAAGTTACATATTCCATTGACCTTTTAAAAGCAATGAACTTAACTTCCGATTCACTTTAAGCGAATTCATTACATTTCATTTAAATTAAAAAACAATAAAACAAAATTTTAGATTCTAATTTTTTAACTTAAATTTTTATTAAACGTTTTAACTCCAATTTAGAATTAAAACGTGTAAAATGCAAAATAAGCAAATTTCATTTTTCATTTAACAAATAACGAACTACGTCGCAAACAAGTTAACTGTACTTTATTTTTGAACTAAACTAAATAAAGCTGCAACGGTCAGCATTTTTATAAACTAATTCAAGTTATGTGATGTTTCCATTTGAAATTCAAATTTATTCTTAGTATTACATTAAAAGAGTAAACCTGTAAAATAAATTATAAAGTAAAAGTTTAAAATAAAATTATTAAATCATAAAATAAAATTATTAAATTAAAAATTTATAAAAATCAAATCATTATTAAAATTAAGTTAATTTAAAATAAAAACTTTAAAATAAAAAATTAAAATAAAGTTAGATAAATAAAATTTTAAATAAAAGTGTGTTTTATTTGTAATTTTTTATATTGATTTTAATTGTATAATTTTAATTGTTATTTGTATGATTTTTTGTAAACTGTTTGTGTTAAGCAGTATAATAAATAAATAAATAAATAAATAAATTTTTGTATACTTAGCATAATTACGGTCATTTGCATTACACCACTTTTTATTTTTATTTAAACGATACAACAACAAAAATAAGTATCAAATAAAAACTAATAAAGATAATAAAGATTGTAACTTCAAACAAAAGTAGGAGCTTCAAATTTAGCACACGGGTGTTCCTTACGATTTCCTACGGGTTCCCCTAGTCTATGATCAATTGGAGTGGTGGTTCAGGTACCTCTCTTAGACCTCTCAAGGTTTTAAAGCTTATCATCGAAATTAATAAAAATAGTAATTTAAAATTAAGATTAACTTTTTAATTGTGTACAAGGGTTAACTAGTATTGAAAGTATTGCTGGGACTGCATAAGGGCTAAATTGAACCATGGTTTTGGGTTATGTATAATTTCGAAACCAAAGGAGATAGAACCTTAAAATTTGGGGCACAGGTGTTGCTTATTATTTGCTTTCTCCGTAATATTGTGGATGAATTGGAGTAGCGTTGTTCGTACTACGCCCACTCCTTCCAAGACCTTAAAGATATTAACTTGAAATAAATATAGAACCTTAAATTGGTATGGCTGTTTTTTCCTATTTCTTTTGTCCTAAATTTAGACTTAATTGTATTGGTGTTTCAGATGCCTCCTAAGAAATCTCAAAACTAAAAAACTTAACTTTGAAGTTAATAAAGATAGAAACTCAAAATTTGATACACTATTTCCTATTTCCGTTCTAATTTAACACTTTGATATTTTTAAAAGGCTAAAAATTTTACTATAAAATATATTATGTATTATATTTCATAAATTAAAAACAAAATATTTTTTTAATAAACGATTAAATTTTTTCATATATTTGATTCAATATGCAGGGTGTCCGGGACTCAAGTACGCGCACTACGCTCAGTGATTGGGGGCATTAAAACAAACAAAAAATTGTATAGGAGAGGGGGTCTATTGTGAACCCTTTTCGATATATGAGGGAAAGATTTTTAGGAAACTTTTCATAAAATAATCAATAACTTTTGAACAGCATCCTGTAGAGAGATAAAAAAATCTATTTTGTAGAGTAAATTGTCAGCTTTAATTTTTGTGTACTAATAATCCCCATATACCCAACATTTACAAAGTTATGTAGGTTCAAAATGATCTAAAATGAAAAAATTATGTTTCACACTCTATTTTCTTTTGAACACACTGTATTTGGGGTACTTTTTATAGCATATTTCAAGACAACTTTTCAAGCCCTATAATTAGTACATAATAACTTTTTCTTTATCTCTAACCATTTTTGATATAAAGAATAAAAAAGTGTGTTATTTTCAATCGGTTCAAACAGAAAAATTATGAAATTGTTTTTTTATCTATTTATTTTTTCATTAATATTTTATAAGAAATTTTAAATCATTTTGAACCTTCATAACTTTGTAACTGTTGGGTATATGGGGATCAGTAGTACACAAAAATTAAAGCTGACAATTTACTCTACAAAATGGATTTTTTTTTATCTCTCTACAGGATGCTGTTCAAAAGTTATTGATTTTTTTATGAAAAGTCTCCTAAAAATCTTTAATCCCTCATATCTCGAAAAGGGTTCACAATAGACCCCCCCTCCAATACAATTTTTTGTTTATTTTAATGCCCCCAATCACTGAGTGTAGTGCGCGTACTTGAGTCCCGGACAACCTGTATATTGATCGGAGAGAGACTCATAGACATATGCCAGACATTCCAACTAATTATCGGCGGCTCGTTATTCCCCCATAAAGACATACATAAGTATACATGGACCTCACCAAACGGTCAAACGAAAAACCAAATTGACCATATATGTATCAGCAGAAAATGGAGAAACACACTGCAAGATGTCAGAAACAAGAGAGGTGCAGATATAGGAAGCGACCATGAATTAATAACCGGAGATGTAAGAATATGGCAGAAATACAAAAGAAGATCCAGAAGAAACATAAGAAGAAAGATAAACCTCCAAGAACTCCGTAATACTGAAATAAGAAATAACATCGTAGAAACAATACGCCAAACCCTCCTAATATACCAACCACACACATGGGATCACATTGTCGAGACCCTCAAAAACACAGCAGAAGAACACCTAGGGACAATTCAGCCGCAAAGAAAGATATGGATTTCCAATAACACCTGGAATCTAATAACACAAAGAAAAAACCTAAAACAGCAATTGAATACCAATAACGCTATAAGACAACAATGCAATAATATATTTAAACAAGTCAAAAGTGCTGCAATAAGAGATAAAAGAACATACATTAACAATCTCGCAAATAAGGCTGAAACGGCTGCAATACACAACAACACAAGAGAGCTACACAAAATCGTATACCAGCTCACAGGCAGAAGAAACAACAAAAATCACCCAATCAAGGACCAAAATGGGGAACTAATAGCATGTCCCGAAGAACAAACCCGAATATGGAGACAACACTTCGCAGAAACCAGTAATAACAACGACCCCAACCTAGAAGAAACCAGACCAGAAAATCGCACAAATAATAACAATAACAATTACAACATCAGAATAAATAAACCATCCAAAGCAGAGATCAAAGAGGCAATAAGGAAGCTAAAAATAAACAAAGCAACAGGCGAAGATGGGCTCCCAGCAGAAATTATAAAAATAGATCCAGAAACATCAGCCGAGCTTCTAGAACCTCACATCGCAACAGCATGGGATGAGGGCAGACTACCGGTCACATGGAAAAACGGAATAATCATCAAACTTCCAAAGAAAGGTGATCTGACCAAGTGCGACAACTGGAGAGGCATAACAGTGCTAAACACAATCTACAAAATTATGGCAACAATAATACAAACAAGACTGCAAGAGAAACTTGAGAACTAAATAAGAGATGAACAAGCAGGTTTTCGTCCCCATAGAAGTTGCATAGACCAGGTTAATACGCTAAGAATCATCGTTGAACAGTCAATAGAATGGCGAGCCCCATTATACCTGGTTTTCATCGATTTCAAGAAAGCGTTCGATTGTATAAGCAGAAAAGCCATATGGAAAGCACTTAGAAACCGAAATGTGCCGGAAAAAATAATAGAAATAATACAGAAGATGTATGCAGAAACACAACTCTCAGTACTCCACAATGGTAATACCAGCGAACCATTCATCACCAACATAGGAGTAAAACAGGGTTGTCCACTGTCACCAATCCTCTTCACAGTAGTGCTAGATGACATAATGAAAGATATTAGTACCAAAAGAACTGGATTAACATGGAATCTCTTCAGGCAAATAGAAGATCTGGACTATGCCGATGACATCTGCCTGCTATCACACACAATAAATAATATGCAAGCTAAAATAGACCATCTAGCAACATTAGCTCGAAGTGTGGGCCTGGAAATAAATATCGAAAAGACGAAAGCGATGGCCATTAACATCAACAACCCACGCCGTCCGGTGATAAACAACACACCAATCGACTATGTAGATAATTTCCACTACTTAGGCTGCATCATAAATAACAGTGGTAACATATACGCCGACATCGAAAGCAGGATCAAAAAGGCCAGGACAATGTTCGGTCGCCTGCAGCCAGTATGGAAAAGCGCACAAATGTCCAGGGGGACAAAATTGAGGATATTTGGAACCTGCATAAAGACCACCTTAACATATGGAATTGAAACCTGGTTAGTTACGAACAACATCACACAGAAACTACAGGTTTTCATTAACAAATGTCTAAGGATAATATGCAGAATATACTGGCCGAACATAATAAGTAATCAGAACCTATGGAAACTTGCCAAAGTAGAACCAATTGGGCAAGAGATCAAAAGGAAGAAGTGGAAATGGATAGGGCACACACTGAGTAAGCCGCAAGATAGCATAGCAAGGGAAGCACTAGAATGGAACCCACAAGGAACCCGAAGACGAGGCCGCCCTAATAACACCTGGAGGCGAACGATTTCGGAAGAACAAACCTCAATTGAGAAAACTTGGGAGGAAGCTAAAATAACTGCTCCGAATAGAGTCTGATGGAGATGCCTAGTATATATCCTATGCTCCCAAGAGGAGTAATAAGGAAAAAAAAAAAAATAAAAAAAAATATTGATTGAATTATTACTATAGGTAGTACGAGTATATAATTAAGAAATTGTGTACTATACTTAAGTTGTGTTCAATATTTAAATGAATTATATGAAAATTTCGAAATTTGTCATTGTATTTAAGACACATTTATTGCATATTTTGCATTTATAAACTTTTCTAATGTGTACATATTCTAAGAAATAATTTTTTCAATTTTGAAAAATTTGAATTTCTAAATTTTGTGATTAAAAAGCTAACCAAATTTTTCCAATTTTGTAACTGAATGTATTCAACATTTATTTATTGTTTTGTTTTTTAATATTTTTAAATAGATAAATTAGTAAAAATTTTTAATATTTTTGAATAAACAAAATAATTAGAAAATTTATTAAATATTATAAAGTTAATTTGGTGAGATGGGTCTCCCGATCAAACTAATACAAGCTTTTATGGTTTTAAAATTACTTATGGACTTCTCGTTAAATTTTAACCAAATAGGTATAGAGTATTTATATGTTGGTTGCACTGACTGAGTGTTTCTTTACTTGTTTTATCAATAAACAATTTAAATTTAGAAAAATATAAACAAAAATATTTCTGAGTGGTTTTTACGAATTTCAAAACGTAGATAGGGTATATTTTAATTGTAGAAAAAATATTTATATTTTGTTACTAAAACTTAATTTCAATCTATTAAATATTTAGGAAAAATTAATTAATAATCATTGTAAGAATCTATTCTTAGGATTATTGAAAAACTTTTATTGTAGAGTTTTTGTAGGTAAGAATGTGTTTTAAACTCTTAAAATGAAGGTTCAAAAAAACATTGAAAACCATGACTTTTGGAACTTCACTATAATAATGGCTCTTCTGGCACCTTTAAAATAACATAATATGGACGTACTTGAAACTTATTTTATGAATGATGATAAGTATATAGATAAAGTTTATAATAATGATGCGTAGCCATATAGCGAAGTAGCCAGCCCTCGTTTCATATAAAATTCTATATAAAGTTTTTAGTGGGTTTTATAAACATAAACCTGTTTCGAAAAAGTACGTAAACATGCCTTTTATCAATTAAATGGACATTTTTTATCAATAATATTAAAAAACAAAAAAAAGGAATTTGTGTAAACGGTATCAATATAGTGAAGGTTATAAATAAATAGAAAATATTAAATAAATTTCACAATAACCTGGTAAACTAATTATAAATTTAAGTTTTTCTTTTTTTATGTATACGGTTTTTTTGCAATTTTTGATTTAAAATTTTAAAAAAATGTTTGCAAGTTATTAATTTGTTGGCGACCTATTACTAAGCCTTCGACAACCTCTACTTTTAACACGTTCAGTAATTTAATTTAATACAAAAATACATAAAAATTACAAATTGTATTTAAACTAAATTAAGATATAAAACTATATTTTCTTTTACATATTTTCTCAACATAGACTAAATCAAAATTGTATTAATTAAAGGCTGGCTAATTAAATTAAAGGTTAATTGTAACATAATACTTATAATTTTAAGATTTAAAGCAAATTTCCAAATCAGCACACTTTTAAAGTTAGATTTGTTTCCAACTTTTCTTTTGTATCATGTTAAATAACATATTTATAAGGATTTCGCTCAAAAAATAGTTAAGATGATGGTAACAGGATTGGATTGCTTAAATAAAGCCAACAAAATCCATTTTAATTGCGACAGTTATTTAGTTTCATTTGCAGTTTTAATTAATTTAAATAGGTATTCTATTTTTACTCTAGAATGAATTAAAAACTTCTTATATAAAAATTTTCTTAGGGACTTTAATGAGGATATTTTAATTAATAAAAGGCTTATTAAAATTAAGAAAATATTTATAACAAGCTTACCAACTTCAAGTTTTAATTAAAATTAAAGGATTAGTTCTTATTTTCAAAATCAAAATTTTAGTACAAAGCAGAACTATTTAAAGAAATGAATTTATTTTGCTAACGACGAACTATCTAATATTATCGATAAAGTCTAACAAGAAATTCAGTTCTGGTAGCAATGTTTTTTGTTTGACTATTTATGTTGTGGAAAAACCTTTATTCGAAATTCAATTATTAATAAATTCATTATAAATTCAATCCATTCCAGGGCACCACTAGTTAATAAAAATAATAATATAATAGGAATAAAAATAATAATGATTTCAATAATAACAATAATAATTAAAATAGTAAAAATAATAATTTCAACAATAATGATAAAAATAATAATAAAAATAATAATAATACTTTTTTTTCGTTTTTTTTTTTTAGGAGAGAACGTTGTAAACTGCTTTAGGAAGGACTGTTATGCCTCTATTTTTCGGGTGTGCTCCTCCCGGCTCAGCTTCGACGGTTGAGTCATAGTTACCAACGATTGAAGCATGTCGCCTCATCTAACGGAGTTAATCACTTTTCTCAAGTCCAATTTCACAAACGGAAGCTATATTGCATCGCAGGTTTGGAAACAACCTTGTTGTCGCGGGAGATTTCAGCTGTCGAGTGGGGGATGATATCCCCAAATTTCAGGAGCAGAAGCGTGATAGAAATCGTTTCCAGATTGGAGCTGACGGTCCTTAATTTAGGAAATATGCCAACGTTCGTCACCTCGAAGAAAGGGGGACCATACCAAATGTCTCCTTTGAATCGGAACATATATCCACCTGGCAACCCTCGTTTTCAAATCTTGTATTTTCATAGTTCACGCAAATGCTCTGCAATCAATCACAAATTTAAAACGTTGCCAGAGTAAGTAGAAACGAAATTTTTTTAATGATTCAATAATCGACATTAAAATTCTTATGAACTATAATTCGTCTCTGGGTCATTCGTTTTTTTACTAAAATAGTACACTGGACGTTAAAGGACATCCTCTGAACTACTTTGTAAATCAGTAATTACTGATCCAATACCACATTTCAAAGCATCTGTGTGCAATTCTGCTTAAGACCCGTATTTCGTGTAAGGGCTTCCTTCAAGGCGTGAAATGAATTGACTTTTTTAATATTTCAGTTTATTGGCGAGCTCTCGTAGAAAAATTAGGTATGAATTTCCGAAAAAAGTTAGCTAAACCTAAAAAGCTTTGTAACTGATTTACCGTGGTTAGTATCAAAAATTTAGAGCAGCTTTAGATTTCAACTTTGATATTGAGATAGCTCCATTAGTTATTTGATATCCTAGATATTTACACTTCTACCATTTTTTTTTGTTTTTTTTTTAAAGCAGACCAATCATCATATATTACAATAGCCCAAATAATAAAATAGCAAAATTGCTCCTAAAAAAATTAATAATCTACCACCACAAGGTTTCTACATAAAAAATTCTTTCGAATAGCAGATGAACTACGAAACATCAATAAAGAGAGCGACAATATCTTAGTCTAGTTTGATGTTACGGCACTGTACCCTAGTGTACCATTATTAGAATTAATACAAAACTGGTTGTATTCATTAAATATAGATAATGAAAAAAAAACATATATAAATGTAACAAAAATGTATTACAAAAATGCTATATTACAATAGCCCAAATAGTGAAATAGCAAAATAGCTCCTAAAACAATTTAATAATCTACCACCCCAACGGCACTATACCCTAGTGTACCATTACTAGAATTAATACAAAACTGGTTGTATTCATTATATATAGATAATGAAAAAAATAAAACATATATGAATGTATGAATCAAAACTTTTTTCATTACTCTCTTGCTATAATAAATTAATCAACTCTAGTTATTAACACAAAACGGTATCTTTCAATAGCATGTTATATAGGCTCTATATATTACCTTTTCAAATTAAAGCGTTCGTAGAAAAATTTTTAAACATTAAATTAATTGCCAATATCAGCGGGTTTGATAGTTCTATAATAGATGAACTAGTTACTAAGCACCAAAAAAAGGTAAGAAAAAGAGATATCACTTATTTGACTCCAGGAAAAGAGCTTGACAAAAAGAGTAAAATTCTCATACATAGGTAAACAATTACATACACTATCTAAAACATTTAATAAACATAATACTCTAAGTGTATATAGTAATAATGGGAAACTAAAAAATTTACTAGGAAACCCAAAAACAAGACAAAATACGTAACTTATGTAATTTTTTTTATACTAAAAGCAGGTATTTACTTTATCAAATGTGACGATTGTGATGCTGAATATATTGGACAAACAACGCTAAAAAATAAGCAGAGAGTAAAGGAACATTTATCAGCTTTCATAAAAGATCAAATCAGAAAAAATATAGATTGCCCTAAACAACTTGATAAATTTTAAGTTTATACAATCATTGTGAGAGCAATAATATAGTTACTTGAAATAAATTTAGAAGTTTTATATTTGGTAGAACGGTGTTCATTTAAAGATAGAAACTTAAAATTTAATGCAAGAGTGTTCTGTTTTGTTTCCATTTCGTTCGTAACATAGGGGATTAATTGGAATCGTTTTTCTTATTATTAAAATAATTTAAGGTATGTTGATACTCATATATATATTAAATTTAAAATTTATTAGTTTAGGAGTTACGAATTTTGTTTAGAAATACAAATGTAATTATAATTTATTTTGATAAGCTTATTTTTTTTTTTTTTTTACTGAATTTAAATGTATAGCATATTAAAAAATCTAATTTATTTAATTGTAATAGTAATAATTATTTTTGTATGTTACAATTTTATGCCGGAATCAATTTGCACAGTTAAAATTGTGCCCATATAAATCTAAAAATTTTTTATTTTACAACTTAAAGCTAAAATTATTTGTTATGAAGATATACGTCATTAAACATAATAATTGCATTATACAATAAAATGGAAGTAACATAAGTTACGTCACTTTTAATTTATATTAAGGGTTTAATTTTTTAAATATTTAAACTTTTTTAATATTAAATTTTAATTTTAATATGTTTTTTTTTTTACTTTTTTTAAAATCTTGTATAATCTTAAATTTAAAAATGATTTATATGCTTTTAGGTTCGCCGCTGCTGATGATTACTTTATGTAATTGAAATGCCTTCGATGAATTATTTCAATAAATAATAATATAGTGTAGTTAATAATGGTGTTTTACTTAACAACCAATTTTTGAAAATTTCCAGTATAGTTTGTAATTTTATAAAAGGTTTTTATTTTACAATATTAAAATTAACAAGTAAAGCAACAGTCAGTCGGTGCAACCGACTTAGAAATACCCTACACCTATTTGGTTCAAATTTAAGGACATATCCATAAGTCATTTTAACACCATAAAAGCTGTTATTAATTTGATCGTAAGTCATAGCTAACCAAATTAACTTTATAATACTAAAAACATTTTCTAATTACACTATCTATTAAAAAATATTACAAATTCTTACTAATTTTTCTATTTAAAAATATTAAAAAACAAGCAAACTTGAAATAAATGAAAATATATTTGGAATAAATTCAATTACAAAATAAAAAAATTGTAATTATTAAATTTTGTGATAAAAAGATAATCAAAGCATAATATATTTAAAAATCCAAATTTTTAAAAATTGCAATTATTTTAAATGGTTAGTTTATATACCTAATAGAAAAGCTTATAAACGCAAAATATGCAATAAATGTATTTCTAAAATACAATTACAAATTTAGACCTTTTCATATAATTCACTTAAATATAAAAATAAATTTTACATAATTGCAGCAAGTACCTTTGAACATAGCTGAACCACTACAATTAAGTCTAGATTTCGGAGACACATAGGACATAGGAAATATATTTTTTGGCTTCGAAATTAAACTTGACCACAACCAATTCCCATGGTACTTTCATTACTCGTAACCTAGTGTTAAATTTCATCAAAATACCGGCATTATTTTTTGAGTTATTGTGTTTTTAAGATATATGTTTGTTAGTTCTTGAACTTTTCAAGGGTTTCAGAGCCCGAAATTATGGTACGATTTCGTCCATATGCAGTCCCGTCATACTTTCAATACTAATTAACCCTTGTACACAATTGGAACGTACTATCTTAATTTTAAGTTACTAGTTTTATTAATTTCGATGATAAGCTTTTTCACATTGGGGGGTCTAAGAGGGGGTTTTAATTGGGGGGTCCAATTGATCAATTAGGGGGGCACGCAAGAAATAGTAAAGAACACCCTGGGCCAAATTTTAAGCTTCTACATTTGTTTCAAGTTACTATCTTTATTAATTTCGAAAATATGCTTTAAGGTCCTCGGAACTGAGTGGCTGGTCCCCGACCCACTACTCCAATGGGGCCCAAATTTCAAAGACACTTACGAAATAGGAAGGGACACCCTGATACCAAATTTGGAGGTTCTATCTTCATTGGTTTCGGAATTATGCTCGTTTGGCCTAAATTCGATCAAAAAGTTCTAAGTTCCGAACCCATTGTCCAATCCTCACCGTACGTAATCATCGTCGTAGTTTCATTACCAATAACCTACAGCACAAATTTCATGAAGATCGCCTCATTAGTTGTTGAGTTATCGTGATTTTTTATATATGTTCGTTAGCCCTGACACCGTTTAAAAGTTCCGGAATCCGAACCGTTGGGCTGATTTCGCCCTTATATAGTCCGCGCTGTACTTATAGTACAAGTTAACCCTTGTACACAATTTGAACGGTCTATCCTAATTTTAAGTAACTATTTTTAGTAATTTCGATTATAAGCCTTTAAAACTTGGGAGGTCTGAGAGGGGTACAGAACCACCACTCCAATTGATCCCAAAATAAGGGGAACACGCAAGAGATAGTAAAGAATACCCTTGTGGCAAATAGGAAGCTTCTACATTTTTTCAAGTTGTTATCTTTATTAATTTTAAAGATATGCTTTAAGGTCTTCGGAAATGTGTGGCTGGTCCCCGACCCACTACTCCAATGGGGCCCAAATTCACAAGACACTTAGGAAATAGGAAGGGACATCCTGATACTAAATTTGGAGGTTCTATCTTCATTGGTTTCGGAATTATGCTCGTTTGGCCTAAATTCGATCAAAAAGTTCTAGGTTTCGAACCCATGGTCCAATCCCAACCTTACGCAATTCCCAAAGTAGTTTCATTATTAGTAACCTACAGCACAAATTCGATGAAGATAGCGTCATTAATTGTTGAGTTATCGTAATTTTTTATATTTGTTCGTTAGCCCTGAAATTGATTAAAAGGTCCTGAATCCGAACCCATGGGCCGATTTCGCCCATATGCAATCCCCGTCGTACTTTCAGTTCTAGTAACCTACAGTTAAAATTTCATCAAGATAGCTCCATTATTTTTTGAGTTATCGTGCCTACGGACGGACGGACGGACATGGCTATATCGACTCAGGCGGTCACGCTGATCACAAATATATATACTTTTCCATATCTAGCTCGCTTCCTTTAGGTGGTTACAAACACCATACCAAAGTTAATATACCCCTTTACCTATTCTATAGGTGTAGGGTATAAAAACAACCACATTAAAATGGTTTTAATATTAAAATATCAAGAAAATTACAAAGTTTATTATACTCTACACCTATCAAATAGGTAAAAGGTTATATTAACGTTGTTAAGATGTTGGCCAAAACCTAAAGGATGCGAGCTAGATATGAATAAGTAAAGAAACAGTCATTCGGTGGAACCGACTTAGAAATACCCTACACCTATTTGATTTAAATTTAATGGGACGGCCATAAGGCATTTTAAAACCATAAAAGCTTTTATTAGTTTGATTATAAGACATAGCTTACGAAATTAATTTTATAATACTAAAAACATTTTTTAATTATTTTATCAATTCAAAATATTAAAAATTCTTACTAATTTATCTATTTGAAAATATTAAACAACAAATATACTTGAAATAAATGGATTCATAAAATGCAATTACAAAATTACATATTTAAAACTTTTTATCCAGTTCAATAAAATTTCACAGACATGCAGCAATTTCTTCTTTTCAGGATTTTTAGATGTAAAGCATTTACTGTTGAATGATTTAGTACCCTTGATTAATTATTTTAATTTCAAATAATTTTTAGATTTATTCACTTAATTTACTAATTTTTTAATGTTTTATATTCTTAAACTCAAAGTTAGAGAAAACAAATTTAGAACCATGGTACGATTTCGCCCGTATGAAGTCCCCGTCATACTTTCAATATTAGTTATTCCTTTATCAACTGGAACGTTCAATCATAATATTAAATTACTATTTTTATTAAATTCGATGATAAGCCTTTAAAGCTTGGGAGGTCTAAATCAGTTACCTGAACCACCACTCCAATTGATCATAAATTAAGGGAACACATAGGAAATAGTAAAGAACATCCTCTTGCCAAATTTGATGCTTCTACATTTGTTTGAAGTTACTATCTTTATTATTTTTTAAGATATACTTTAAGGTCTTCGAACCTATGTGGATGGTCACCGACCCACTCCAATGGGACCCAAATTTCAATGACACTAAGTAAATAGGAATAACACCCTGATACCAAATTTGGAGGTTCTATCTTCATTGGTTTTGGAATTATGCTCGTTTGGCTTAAATTCGTTAAAAAAGTTCTACGTTCCGAACCCATGGTCCATTATCGACCGTACGCAATCCCCGCTATAGTCTATAACTACCTACCTACTAACCTACAGCACAAATTTGATGAAGATAGCGTCATTAGTTGTTGCGTTATCATGATATTTTATATATGTTCGTTAGCCCTTGAACCGATTAAAAGGTCCAGAATCCGAACCCATGGGCCGATTTCGCCCATTAGCAATCTCCGCCGTACTTTCAGTCCTAGTAATCTACAGATAAAATTTCATCAAGATAGCTCTGTTATTTTTTGAGTTATCGTGCTTGCGGGCGGATTGACGAACGGGCATGGCTATATCAACTCAGGAGGTCACGCTGATCACAAATATACATACTCTTCCATATCTAGCTCGATTCCTTTAGGTGGTTACAAACAAAGTTAATATACCCCTTTACCTATATTTAATATACACCTATAGAATGGTGTAGGGTATCAAAAGTACATATATTCGTGATCATCGTGATATCCTATGTCAATTTAGCGATATCCGTCCGTAGGCACGAAAACCCAAAAACTAATAGAACTATCTTGATGAAGTTTTAGCTGCAGGTTACTAGAACTAAATGTACGGCGGGGATTGCATATGGGCGAGATCAGCCCATAGGGTTGGATTGTGAAACTTTTGGTCGATCTAAGGGTTAACGAACATATACCCAAAATTACGAAAACTCAACAATTAATCACACAATCCTGATGAAATTTGAACTGTAGGTTACTAGTAATAGAAATAAAACGGTGAATGGCGTACGTTTGAGATCAGACCATGGGTTCTGATCCAAGAAGTTTTTGATCGAAATTAAGTCAAACGAGCATAATTCCGAAACCAATACAGATAGAACCTCCAAATTTGCTATAAAGGTGTCTTATTTTATTTCTTTAGTGTCCTTGAAAAGTGGGACCACTTGAGATAGTGATTCGGGGACCACCAACAACTAATCCGAAGACCTTAAAGCATATTTTCGAAATTAATAAAGATAGTAACATGAAACAAATGTAGAAGCTTCAAATTTGATACAAGGATGTTTATTACTATTTCCTACGTGTCCCCGAAATTTGGTCTTAATTGGGAGATTTCTCTATAAGACCTCCCAAAAATTACAAACTTATTATCAAAATTAATAAAAATCTAAATCTTTGTTAATACTAATGCAAATACCGCGGGGATTGTTTATGGTCGAGATCGGACAATGAATTCACAGTTTCATTTTTTTTTCTTCGTGTCCTTGAAATTTTGGAAGAATTGGAGTAGTTGTTCGAGTACCATCACCACTAGTCACAAGACTTTAAAGCATATCTTCGAAATTAATAAAGATAGTCACTCTGAATAAATTTAGAAGTTTTATATTTTGTACAACGGTGTTCTTTCTTATTTCTTCATGTCCTCTTCAAAATATAGATTGCCCTAAACAACTTGATGCATTTGAAAGTTTATACAATCATCGTGAGAGCAATAGCGGGAGAGCAATAATAAATATAGATACTTGAAATAAATTTAGAAGTTTTATATTTGGTAGAACGGTGTTCTTTTAAAGATAGAAACTTTAAATTTAATACAAGAGTGTTCGGTTGTGTTTCCATTTTGTTCGTAACATAGGGGATTAATTGGAATCGTTTTTCAGATGCCAAAGGTACCTGACATTTATGAAAAGTGCAAAAATTGTCATTGTATTTTACAAATACATTTATTGCGTATTTTGCAATTATAAGCTTTTCTAATAGGCACATAGCCTAGAAATTTAATTATTTCCAATTTTAAAAAATTCGAATTTCTATATTTTTGACAAAAAGGTAATCAAACCATTAATGTTTTTAGTTCCTTTTAGTTTACATTAATAAGCATTAAATTATATAGATCTGTAATATCACAAAATATTATTTCTTTCAAATAACTCGAGTTTTAATGAAAATTAGAATAACAGATAATTGGAGAATTATGATTCTAATATTTATTATACCCGTATGACTATATAGTCATTATACCCGTATGACTATAAGTTAACAACCGTTAACCTTCCATATATTGCGAAATTGTTTTCCAAGTTTTTTCCTAAATAAATTGTTCACACGGGAACGATTTATTTTCATCAAATTTCAATTAACGTTTTTTTTATATAAAATTTAAATAGCAAATTTCAATAATTTTAAAATAATAATTTTTTTTATAATTTCGTAACTTTCGGACATTCACACAAAAAATATATTAAATGCTTACGATGCATTTTTTTTTTTTTTTTAAGCGCTAACTGTTCAACTGTTAGGCTAATAACCCTGTCTATACCATAGGTACATGTTGGAACAGGGGGTCATATTATATTCGTGTTATTAGAGTTGGTCTTATTGAATTCCACGTACAATTTAAACATGAGATAGTACTAGGCCTTATAACATGTAGAAACGTCTTAGATTTTCAATATTAACAATTCTATTTTTTGTTTATATTGTAATAATTTGTATTTGAGTTATATGGTACGGATCTATATCTGCGAGTTATATTATTCAATTAAATTATTTGTATATATTTAGTATTTGTTTATATTGTTATATGTAAGTATTATTTTTTATTAATGATATATAATTATTAGTTAATGATTATGCCATTAATTTGAACCCAATGGCGAATGGTAGCTGAGTCGAGTCGAAAACCAGAAAAGTTTTTTCACTTTCACTAGAAATCGAACCCGGGGCCTTTCGCATGAAAGGTCGGCACTCAACCACTGTGCCACCCAGCTTGTCTTAATAAAAAAATATCCACGCGGCGTCTTTGTGCAGACAGAATGAAAAATTAAAATACTAATTAAATTCACTTCTTAATTAGCTTTAATAAAGAAAAGTCATATTTTTGTCTGTAAAATAAATCTGTAAAATAAATAATAAAAAATCATTTTTTTGTAAAATAAAAACATTTATTAAATAAATTTAAGAATATTTTATTTTTTTTTGGCTTGCATGAGCAAGAAAAACTAACTCAAACGTTCTTTTATATGAGTATTCCACAAAGTCAAAGGGTATAATAAATTTGCCATTACGTTTGTAACGCAGAGAAGGAGGGGGGGGTAGATATAGACTCAAGTGTATGGATCGGATCAGAATCGAAAAATAAATCGATTTAGCTATGTATGTCCGTCCGTCCGTCCGTCCGTCTGCACGATAACTCAAAAACTAAAAGAGCTAGGATCTTGAAATTTTCGCAAACTCGTTTTTTTGCAATAGCCGTCATCGCTATTTAAATCCAGATATTTTGGTCCATGGGTTCGGGTACCTGCCATACAACTTCTTTTTTTATATGAGCATTACTCTGTACCTATTACAGCTGCGTGTCTGAAATTTTGCCAAAAGTAGTTTAGTTTTATGGCCACAGTTTCTGCAAAATTTGGTTGGTCTAGTGAAATGGGTTCGAGTAGCTGCCATACAACTTCTTATTTTATATGAGCATTACTCTCCACCTAATGAAGCTGGGTGCCTGAAATTTTGCCAAAAATTGTTTAGTGTAATGGCCAAAGTTTCTGCAAAATTGGGTTGGCCTGCTGTAGAGGTTTCGAGTAGCTGCCATAAAACTCCTTCTTTTATATGAGCATTCCACTACACTTAATAAAGCTGTATGCTTGAAATTTTGCCAAAAGTAATTAACCGGATGATATAATGTATATGTTACGGTCATACGGGTATACCAGAGTTGACACAGTCTACTCTACTTCTACTACACTCTTCCTCGTTTTTAACAGAATTGCTAAAATTCTTTATCATATATATAAAAGATGAGAATAAACCAATTCTAATCCCAATGTTTCAATCTGAAATTAATCTTTTCTATACCTGTAACCTAGATCACCTATAAATCTTGCTATAAATCAAACTAAAATTTTTCGGATAAAAAGAATTGAACTATTATAAATTGAATTATGTAAAACATAAAATAATAAGTAAATTAAGATAATAAATTTTAAAATTATTTAAAATTGAAATAATTAATTAACGGTACTTATTCATTCAACAGTAACTGCAATACATCAAAAATTAATAATCCTAAAGTTTTTATTGATACTAAATTCTAAAAAATTTTGGAAAAATGTGTTTATTACTTTCGCTCTGTCCGTCCGTCCGTCTGTATGTCCGTATGTTTACAAAAGCAATAATACCGTTTGAAGCAGAGAAAGGAAATTTTAACTGCGGGAAGATATTGCAAAAAAATATAATTTCATGGGAGTACTTTTTTCTGTAGCCCCACTCTTTACGGAACTGCAGCCCACTAAATTCAGAAAAGGCTTTATATTTAAATTTTTATAACAAGAGTTCTGTTAGGTATATTTTCAATCTGAAAACGGTAGGAAAAGCTGTTTTTATATGTTTTACAAATTTTTGAAAGTCAAATGTAAAGAGTTGCCGTACGGTACTAAATTTTACCTTATCTTCTAAACGGCTCAAGCGAGAGTCTTGAAATTTTGGGAGAAGTATGATTCTCAAAAATCATTAGAAGTCGGTTAATAACATTTTTTTGTCACTCCCCTGTTTCAGAACTGTAAGGGTTCGAAAATTGAAATTTTGCTATTTTTGAACAACATTAACTTGAATACCTGTCCAAACTTTAAATTTAAAACATTAAATTTCCACATGTGCCAAAGGTTTTTCTTAATTGTGAAGGGAAACAAAGCTACAGGCTCCGCAAATTCCAAAAGAGGCTTATATTTAAAATCGTATAACAAACTTCTATAGAGCTTATTATCAATCTAAATACGTTAAAAGAGAGCTGTTTTACATGCTTTTCAAAAATATATCGCCAAAAACTATAGAGTTGCCATACGGTACTAAATTAACCATTATGCGAAAACCCAATTTTTGCAAATTTTTGATCCCGCATATTTTATAAACGGTTCAAGTTGGAGATTTAAAATTTTGTGAGAAGTAATATCCCAAGAATTTAGTAGGAGTCTTTAACAAAATTTTCTTGTCACACCCCTCAAAAGAGGTCGAGCTGCAAGAGGTGCAAAATTGAAACTTTGCTATTTCTAAGCGCCTGTTACTTAAATACCCCACATTTTTTTTAGTATCATAATTGAAAGCTTCAACATTAAATTTCAACATTTTTTAGAGGGTTTTCTTCAGTTTAAAAGTGGTTCCTAAAATTCAAGAAAGTGTCTCTTAGTCTTAATAATGTTGGCTTAGATAATAAAATTATAAGTATTATTTCATATTATTTATTTTGGTGGAATTCACAATTCAATCCCGAGAACCTAAAAAAATTAAGAAGAGAGGGGACAGGAGGGTGGAAATAATCCTTCAGAATCATCACAAGTTTGTTAAGTAAAAATTTTAGGGATCTTCCTCATTAAAAGGCTTTTTTATAAAACAGTAACTTATTCACCAGAGTATTTTTTCCAAAATTAAACGTTAACATTAAAGCTCCAATATTTCGCCCTTGTTAACAGGATTTATTGAGTGCATTGGGATTATATTCTAAGTATTGATTTCACTATTATTTATAAATAATATTGAATTGATGAAGTAACTAAATTATAATGTTATCATAAAATACTTATTTATTAATAATATTAATTAGTAGCAAATTTACCCGGTGTTGCACGGGAGGTGCAAATTGTAAAAAAGCAAGTTTTGGGCAATTTTTCAAAATACTTCATTGGAGAAAGCCCCAAAAACTATTTGTGGAGTTCCGATTTTCGTTATTTTGCTATAAATTTGAAATGGTTTAACCGTTTGACTTCAAATCTTGTATATGTGTTCGTCTTTCAGAAGGGTGTTCATACTATTAACAGACTTGGAATTTGTTAACCCATGCCGCCTGACAATTTTCCAAAAAAAATTTTGGAAGGATATTACGTCCAATTTTGCGAAATATTGCTTGGTGAAAGTCTCAAAAACAGGTTTGTTGAGTTCCGTTAACCCATTGCAGCACAGCAGCTTTTTACAGATTTTTTTGTTACTTTACTCTTAAGCAGAAACGGTTTGACAAATTGATTTCAAATTTTGTATACGTACATTTATATACTTGTCATTCCTACGATTGGTGAAAAAAAAATTTTATAAGTAAATTACATCCAATTTTTGAAAGTAGGAGGACTTCTTTGAATTAGGGGAATGTTTAATAAAAAATTTTGTCGTCTTCTTAACCGATTGCGAAACAGAAACTTAAAAAAGCAGTTTGCAAAACAGTTTGAACAATTATCTCTAATTTTTCTATGCGTGGTTCTTCTTGACAATTTGGTGCTCCTTGACGATAGAGTTGAGGATTGCGGGTTTCCGGCGAATAATGAATTTTTTTTTTATTATTATTTAATAATTATGAAAAGTTTCAAATGAAATTTGACAAATTTGTTGAAAAATTGCAAGAATAATTCTAAACAAGTAAAGAAACAGTCAGTCGGTTCAACCGACTTAGAAATAAATACCCTACATCTATTTGGTTCAAATTTAATGGGAAGTCCGTAAGTCATTTTAATACAATAAAAGCTGTTATTAGTTTGGTCGTAAAACATAGCTAACAAAATTAACATTATAATACTAAAAACATTTTTTAATTAGACTATCTATTAAAAAATATTACAAATTCTTACTAATTTATCGATTTAAAAATATTAAAAAACAAAAAAAACTTGAATTAAATGAAAATATATTTATTTCAATTCAATTACAAAAGTGAAAAAATTTGAATTATTAAATTTTGTTATAAAAATTTAATATATTTAATAATTAAAATTTTTCAAAATTGCAATTATTTTAAATTGCTAATTTATGTACCTATCGAAAAGCTTATAAACGCAAAATATGCAATAAATGTATTTCTAAAATATAATTACAAATTTAGAACTTTTCATATAATTAATTTAAATATAATAATAAAATTTACACAAATGCAGCAAGTACCTTTGAATCAATACAGTAATTTTCAATCTATTACATCCTTAGATAATTCAAAAGCAGTTAAAGAAAATAATTCCTTACATGATGAATTACTACAATGCGGTTCCTCCGTTATTTTGGACTCAATACCTGCTTCAGCTGCATCACTTTCATCTCCATTAATTTTATCAACTAAACTAGTTAATCACAATTCAACGTCTACTTCAACATCAACGTCATCATTATCATCATCACCATCACCACCATCATCATCATCATCATCATCATCATCTTTATCTAATACTTCTGCTCCAAAGTTAGTAGCCAAAAAAGTTCGTTTTACACTACCTCTTGGCAAGGAAGTTAGTACAAAACAAAAGCTCAAATCAACTAAGGTTACAAACGAATGCAAAATGGTTTTTCATGCATTGTTCTTTACAAAATTGGCTGCATCAACAACTCCTGGTTTACCTCAGTAAGTTTCTAAAAAATACATTTAAGTTAAATAATAATGATATACAAATAACTAATATTACTCCTAAAAATCTCAAATTTAAACCTAAATATAGGTCTTTTAAAGTTATGGTACCCGAATCCAAAATTTGTGAAATAATGAATTACAAAAGATGGAAAAAAGGCACTATAATAAAAAAATTCATAGACAATAAAAACACTTCTAACACAATTTTAAAACACAATAACAAACTTTCTACTCAACAGAAAACACTTCTTTTAAATCCGTTTGCCGTTCCTTTCAACAATCATACAAAAAAAACACATCCTAGTCAAAACACAACAACTAATAGTTCTAAATACAAAAACTTTACTAGAGGAGAAACTTTAAAGCCAGCTTCTTTTAATATTATTAAGAATGCTAATAATAATAACAATAATAATAATAATAATGAAAATAATCATAATAATATTAATAATAATAATAATAATAATGACAATAATAATACTATTAATAATAATAATGAGAATAATCATAATAATATTAATAATAATGACAATAATAATAGAAATAATATTAATATTAATAATGATAATACTAATACTATTAATAATAATAATAATAGTAATAGTAATAATAATATTAATAATATTAATAATAACAATAATAATAATGACAATAATAATAGTAATAATGATTATACTAATACTATTATTAATAATAATAATAATGACAACAATAATGAAAATGTTAATAATAATAATAATAATAATAATAATGTTAATAATGATATTACTACTACTAATAATAATAATAATAATAATAATAATAATAATAATGTTAATAATGATATTTCTAATACTAAAAATAATATTAATAATAATAACTTTAAAGCTAATTTCTCGTTAAACCCTCTTTTACCTCCAATTGTAAGAATGACTCAGAAATCTCTAACGGAAGACTGTACCTACGCCCTTTCCAGATTTAGAGAAGAAAAAATTCTAAATTATACGAGGTTATTTCTTGCATTTTTACACGATGACAAAAATAATCGCGTAATTGAGGGTAAAACAAGAACAAATTTACTTGTGTTAATACATAATGAAGGGTTACCATCTAATTACAAGGAATTATATGACCTTTATTTTAAGTATCACATTAAAATTGGCTTCACTTCCAAACAGGTAGAAGAAGATCATAATGCTTTTCGTAGTCATTGCAATAGCAATTACTACAATCACTTGTATTAATCTCGTGAAAATTATAATAAGTTTTTTCGGCCGAGCAGCAAATAACAATTTAAATTCAAAATTCTATATCGATTCTTACACTAATTCCAATTTAGTCTCACTGTCTAACCATAGTATCAAAAATAAAAATAGCGTTAGTTCCTCTAATAAACTTAAATTATTCTACCACAATTGCAGTGGTATGAGGGGAAAGCTTAAGAAATTATATATTGATGCTAAGTCATGTGAATATAATATTATTGCTATCACTGAAACATGGTTAAACGATTCTTTTGTAAATGAAGAAATTTTGGACAGTACTTGGTCGATTTATAGAAAAGATCGGGACTATCTTGCTACAAATTGTTCCCGTGGTGGTGGTGTACTACTTGCAGTAAACAATACCTTATCTAGTGTGGCATTAATCATTAGGACTTACCACTCTTTTGATCACCAATTTATTAAAGTTAACTTAGGTAATAATTTTTTATACCTTGGTATTGTTTACTTTCCTCCTAATTCTGACAATTCCTCATATTCGGAATTTTTCGAGATATACCAGCATGTTATATCAAATATGAATGAGGATGATTCAATTATAATTTTAGGGGACTTTAACCGTCCTTCTTTATCTTTTATTGTTGACGAATCTGATAATTTGTTACTACCAATCAACTTTCAGGACGAAATAGATTTCGATCTCATTAATGTATTTTATGGTAATGATTTACAACAAATTATCAGCTTTCCGAATAATTATTACAAGTGGTTAGATCTTGCATTCACGAATGCATATGATAAAGTGGTGGTAAAGCTCGCTGATGATTCAGAAAACCTTTTTACAAACACTCCGCATCATAACGCAATCATCTTCGAATTTTCCACTGCTATACCTCTTTTTACCAAATCTTACGATAATATTTTTGTATATGACTTTCTTAATGCTGATTATCAAAGCATTGATAATGCTTTATCATTCATCTTTTGGGACGACCTGTTAACCGAACAGGATATTGATTTGATTACCTGTCAATTCTATGCAAAGCTATTTGAGATAATTAACTCCTTTGTTCCTAAAATTCGAAAAAGATTGTCCTTTTGTCCTCGACAACCGAACATTGGCTGAACAGTGAACTTAGGACATTGCGTAACCAACGCAATAAACTATACAAAATAATTAAAAAGTCAAAAGAACCTAATAATGACTTATTAAACAATTACAAGGATCTTGCTTTTTAATTTAAACAAAAATCTAATTTGGCTTATTATAGATATCTCACTAACGTAGGCAACAAATTAATTACATGTTCTAAAAAGTTTTTTGACTTCGTTAACACAAAACGTAAAACTTACGGTTATCCAAGCTTAATGTCAAAAGACAATACGTCTTCTAATTGTCCTAAAACAATCTGCAATTTCTTTGCTAAATCTTTTCAAAAAGTTTATCGTCCAAACGAGTCTCCAATTAATTTCGATTTCTCTAACTTAATTAATAATTCAAATCCTATTATTACGGATTTATACCTTTCCGAAGTTGAAATATTTGAAGCAATTACAAAACTTGATATCAAAAAAGGTATAGGACCTGACCTGATTCCACCTACTTTTTTATTCAACTGTGTCAGTTATCTCACTTATCCGCTTCATGTTATCTTTAATAAATCTCTTTCATCAGGTATTTTTTCTCTTTTCTGGAAATCCTCTTATCTAACCCTTATCTACAAAAAGTGTGATAAATCATACGTCGAAAATTACCGTGGTATAGCTATTCTATCAACTATTCCAAAGTTGTTTGAAAAAATTATTGTAGACAAAATTACACCCATAATAAATACAAAACTAAACGAACAACAACATGGATTCAGAAAAGGTCGCTCCACAACAACAAACCTTTTAGTTTACACTTCTGAAATCCTTAATGAAATGGAAAATGGGCACCAAGTTGATGCTATTTACACGGACTTCAGCAAAGCATTCGATCGTGTTGATCACAAAATTCTACTTAACAAACTTGCAGCCTTAGGAATTTCCGGCCCTTTTCTTTATTGGATATTCTCCTATATTACAAATAGGACGCAAAATATCAAATTTCAAGGATTTTTCTCGGACTCAATCAATGTTACATCAGGAGTACCGCAAGGTAGCCACTTGGGTCCACTCTTGTTTAATATATTCATTTCCGATCTTTCTATCCGATCGATCTTTCGTTCAGTTTTTAGCAGATAATTTTAAAATAAATAATGGGGGCAGAAATACGAGAAGCGCTAAATATTTAGTTGAAAATACTCATAGAACTGAATATGGAAAAAATGAACCAATAAACAGATGTTGCATTACATTCAATAAACACAGTCATCTTTTTTCAGCACAAATTTCTAGATACACTTTTAAACGTAAATTAAAATTAAAATTTCTTAATGACCTACGACAATAATTTTAACCTTCAATATATTATACTCATATTACACTTCAAGTTCACATAATTTTATAATTCTATAATTTAGTTATTTTTGTTTTTTTTTTTACTTTGTAAATTCATTTTAACTGTGTTTTCGCTATGTATGCATTTTTTACAATCTACAAAAAAAAATAAATAA
The DNA here is from genome assembly GCA_963082915.1 of Dolichopus griseipennis. Taxonomy (NCBI): domain Eukaryota; kingdom Metazoa; phylum Arthropoda; class Insecta; order Diptera; family Dolichopodidae; genus Dolichopus; species Dolichopus griseipennis. Next base: position 159,258,488 of record OY720441.1, on the reverse strand, counting down.
ATAAACTTTTGATTTTTATGTATTTAAATTTATGTTTTGTAATCAAATTTTATGTTAATTTTAAGTTTTAGCTATAAGAATTTTTTTTGTAAAAACCTTGTTTTGGTTCAAAATAAAATAAAAATAAAATTAATATTAATAATGATAATACTAATACTATTAATAATAATAATAATAGTAATAGTAATAATAATATTAATAATATTAATAATAACAATAATAATAATGACAATAATAATAGTAATAATGATTATACTAATACTATTATTAATAATAATAATAATGACAACAATAATGAAAATGTTAATAATAATAATAATAATAATAATAATAATGTTAATAATGATATTACTACTACTAATAATAATAATAATAATAATAATAATGTTAATAATGATATTTCTAATACTAAAAATAATATTAATAATAATAACCTTAAAGCTAATTTCTCGTTAAACCCTCTTTTACCTCCAATTGTAAGAATGACTCAGAAATCTCTAACGGAAGACTGTACCTACGCCCTTTCCAGATTTAGAGAAGAAAAAATTCTAAATTATACGAGGCTATTTCTTGCATTTTTACACGATGACAAAAATAATCGCGTAATTGAGGGTAAAACAAGAACAAATTTACTTGTGTTAATACATAATGAAGGGTTACCATCTAATTACAAGGAATTATATGACCTTTATTTTAAGTATCACATTAAAATTGGCTTCACTTCCAAACAGGTAGAAGAAGATCATAATGCTTTTCGTAGTCATTGCAATAGCAATTACTACAATCACTTGTATTAATCTCGTGAAAATTATAATAAGTTTTTTCGGCCGAGCAGCAAATAACAATTTAAATTCAAAATTCTATATCGATTCTTACACTAATTCCAATTTAGTCTCACTGTCTAACCATAGTATCAAAAATAAAAATAGCGTTAGTTCCTCTAATAAACTTAAATTATTCTACCACAATTGCAGTGGTATGAGGGGAAAGCTTAAGAAATTATATATTGATGCTAAGTCATGTGAATATAATATTATTGCTATCACTGAAACATGGTTAAACGATTCTTTTGTAAATGAAGAAATTTTGGACAGTACTTGGTCGATTTATAGAAAAGATCGGGACTATCTTGCTACAAATTGTTCCCGTGGTGGTGGTGTACTACTTGCAGTAAACAATACCTTATCTAGTGTGGCATTAATCATTAGGACTTACCACTCTTTTGATCACCAATTTATTAAAGTTAACTTAGGTAATAATTTTTTATACCTTGGTATTGTTTACTTTCCTCCTAATTCTGACAATTCCTCATATTCGGAATTTTTCGAGATATACCAGCATGTTATATCAAATATGAATGAGGATGATTCAATTATAATTTTAGGGGACTTTAACCGTCCTTCTTTATCTTTTATTGTTGACGAATCTGATAATTTGTTACTACCAATCAACTTTCAGGACGAAATAGATTTCGATCTCATTAATGTATTTTATGGTAATGATTTACAACAAATTATCAGCTTTCCGAATAATTATTACAAGTGGTTAGATCTTGCATTCACGAATGCATATGATAAAGTGGTGGTAAAGCTCGCTGATGATTCAGAAAACCTTTTTACAAACACTCCGCATCATAACGCAATCATCTTCGAATTTTCCACTGCTATACCTCTTTTTACCAAATCTTACGATAATATTTTTGTATATGACTTTCTTAATGCTGATTATCAAAGCATTGATAATGCTTTATCAGTCATCTTTTGGGACGACCTGTTAACCGAACAGGATATTGATTTGATTACCTGTCAATTCTATGCAAAGCTATTTGAGATAATTAACTCCTTTGTTCCTAAAATTCGAAAAAGATTGTCCTTTTGTCCTCGACAACCAAACATTGGCTGAACAGTGAACTTAGGACATTGCGTAACCAACGCAATAAACTATACAAAATAATTAAAAAGTCCAAAGAACCTAATAATGACTTATTAAACAATTACAAGGATCTTGCTTTTTAATTTAAACAAAAATCTAATTTGGCTTATTATAGATATCTCACTAACGTAAGCAACAAATTAATTACATGTTCTAAAAAGTTTTTTGACTTCGTTAACACAAAACGTAAAACTTACGGTTATCCAAGCTTAATGTCAAAAGACAATACGTCTTCTAATTGTCCTAAAACAATCTGCAATTTCTTTGCTAAATCTTTTCAAAAAGTTTATCGTCCAAACGAGTCTCCAATTAATTTCGATTTCTCTAACTTAATTAATAATTCAAATCCTATTATTACGGATTTATACCTTTCCGAAGTTGAAATATTTGAAGCAATTACAAAACTTGATATCAAAAAAGGTATAGGACCTGACCTGATTCCACCTACTTTTTTATTCAACTGTGTCAGTTATCTCACTTATCCGCTTCATGTTATCTTTAATAAATCTCTTTCATCAGGTATTTTTTCTCTTTTCTGGAAATCCTCTTATCTAACCCTTATCTACAAAAAGGGTGATAAATCATACGTCGAAAATTACCGTGGTATAGCTATTCTATCAACTATTCCAAAGTTGTTTGAAAAAATTATTGTAGACAAAATTACACCCATAATAAATACAAAACTAAACGAACAACAACATGGATTCAGAAAAGGTCGCTCCACAACAACAAACCTTTTAGTTTACACTTCTGAAATCCTTAATGAAATGGAAAATGGGCACCAAGTTGATGCTATTTACACGGACTTCAGCAAAGCATTCGATCGTGTTGATCACAAAATTCTACTTAACAAACTTGCAGCCTTAGGAATTTCCGGCCCTTTTCTTTATTGGATATTCTCCTATATTACAAATAGGACGCAAAATATCAAATTTCAAGGATTTTTCTCGGACTCAATCAATGTTACATCAGGAGTACCGCAAGGTAGCCACTTGGGTCCACTCTTGTTTAATATATTCATTTCCGATCTTTCTAGTAAACTTTCCGGTGTGTCACATGTTGCATTTGCTGATAATCTCAAGATTTATCATGTAATTAAAAAGAGTTCCGATGTTGGACTACTTCAGACAAATCTCAATAGTCTGCAAGAATGGTGCTTCTCTAATAAGTTAGAACTAAACATTGAAAAATGCAAGGTTATAAGTTTTACACGTAAGAGATCTACCATTACTTTCGGTTATAAAATAAATAATGTAAACCTTGAAAGAGTTAAAAATATTACCGACTTAGGGATCCTTTTGGATGATAAACTGAACTTCCATCTTCATTATGAGTATACAATTTCTAGGGCAAACAAAATGCTCGGGTTCATAAAAAGAAGAGCTAAGAATTCAGCAACATCGCTGTAACTAAAGCTCTTTATTGCTCCTTAGTACGATCTATTCTTGAATATGGTAACATTGTGTGGGATCCCGCATTTCAAATACATTCTGATAGAATAGAATCCGTGCAAAAGCAATTTCTTTTATTTGCTTTGAGAAATCAATATAATCCTAGAGATTATTCAATTCTGCCTAGCTATCTCGTAAGACTTAAATCATTAAAAATCTTAACTTTATCCTCACGCAGGCAAATTTTTTCTTCTTGCTTTACTTTTGACGTCTTAAGAAAAAACATTGACGTTCAGTTTTTAGCAGATAATTTTAAAATAAATAATGGGGGCAGAAATACGAGAAGCGCTAAATATTTAGTTGAAAATACTCATAGAACTGAATATGGAAAAAATGAACCAATAAACAGATGTTGCATTACATTCAATAAACACAGTCATCTTTTTTCAGCACAAATTTCTAGATACACTTTTAAACGTAAATTAAAATTAAAATTTCTTAATGACCTACGACAATAATTTTAACCTTCAATATATTATACTCATATTACACTTCAAGTTCACATAATTTTATAATTCTATAATTTAGTTATTTTTGTTTTTTTTTTTACTTTGTAAATTCATTTTAACTGTGTTTTCGCTATGTATGCATTTTTTACAATCTACAAAAAAAAATAAATAAATAAACTTTTGATTTTTATGTATTTAAATTTATGTTTTGTAATCAAATTTTATGTTAATTTTAAGTTTTAGCTATAAGAATTTTTTTTGTAAAAACCTTGTTTTGGTTCAAAATAAAATAAAAATAAAATTAATATTAATAATGATAATACTAATACTATTAATAATAATAATAATAGTAATAGTAATAATAATATTAATAATATTAATAATAACAATAATAATAATGACAATAATAATAGTAATAATGATTATACTAATACTATTATTAATAATAATAATAATGACAACAATAATGAAAATGTTAATAATAATAATAATAATAATGTTAATAATGATATTACTACTACTAATAATAATAATAATAATAATAATAATGTTAATAATGATATTTCTAATACTAAAAATAATATTAATAATAATAACCTTAAAGCTAATTTCTCGTTAAACCCTCTTTTACCTCCAATTGTAAGAATGACTCAGAAATCTCTAACGGAAGACTGTACCTACGCCCTTTCCAGATTTAGAGAAGAAAAAATTCTAAATTATACGAGGCTATTTCTTGCATTTTTACACGATGACAAAAATAATCGCGTAATTGAGGGTAAAACAAGAACAAATTTACTTGTGTTAATACATAATGAAGGGTTACCATCTAATTACAAGGAATTATATGACCTTTATTTTAAGTATCACATTAAAATTGGCTTCACTTCCAAACAGGTAGAAGAAGATCATAATGCTTTTCGTAGTCATTGCAATAGCAATTACTACAATCACTTGTATTAATCTCGTGAAAATTATAATAAGTTTTTTCGGCCGAGCAGCAAATAACAATTTAAATTCAAAATTCTATATCGATTCTTACACTAATTCCAATTTAGTCTCACTGTCTAACCATAGTATCAAAAATAAAAATAGCGTTAGTTCCTCTAATAAACTTAAATTATTCTACCACAATTGCAGTGGTATGAGGGGAAAGCTTAAGAAATTATATATTGATGCTAAGTCATGTGAATATAATATTATTGCTATCACTGAAACATGGTTAAACGATTCTTTTGTAAATGAAGAAATTTTGGACAGTACTTGGTCGATTTATAGAAAAGATCGGGACTATCTTGCTACAAATTGTTCCCGTAGTGGTGGTGTACTACTTGCAGTAAACAATACCTTATCTAGTGTGGCATTAATCATTAGGACTTACCACTCTTTTGATCACCAATTTATTAAAGTTAACTTAGGTAATAATTTTTTATACCTTGGTATTGTTTACTTTCCTCCTAATTCTGACAATTCCTCATATTCGGAATTTTTCGAGATATACCAGCATGTTATATCAAATATGAATGAGGATGATTCAATTATAATTTTAGGGGACTTTAACCGTCCTTCTTTATCTTTTATTGTTGACGAATCTGATAATTTGTTACTACCAATCAACTTTCAGGACGAAATAGATTTCGATCTCATTAATGTATTTTATGGTAATGATTTACAACAAATTATCAGCTTTCCGAATAATTATTACAAGTGGTTAGATCTTGCATTCACGAATGCATATGATAAAGTGGTGGTAAAGCTCGCTGATGATTCAGAAAACCTTTTTACAAACACTCCACATCATAACGCAATCATCTTCGAATTTTCCACTGCTATACCTCTTTTTACCAAATCTTACGATAATATTTTTGTATATGACTTTCTTAATGCTGATTATCAAAGCATTGATAATGCTTTATCAGTCATCTTTTGGGACGACCTGTTAACCGAACAGGATATTGATTTGATTACCTGTCAATTCTATGCAAAGCTATTTGAGATAATTAACTCCTTTGTTCCTAAAATTCGAAAAAGATTGTCCTTTTGTCCTCGACAACCGAACATTGGCTGAACAGTGAACTTAGGACATTGCGTAACCAACGCAATAAACTATACAAAATAATTAAAAAGTCCAAAGAACCTAATAATGACTTATTAAACAATTACAAGGATCTTGCTTTTTAATTTAAACAAAAATCTAATTTGGCTTATTATAGATATCTCACTAACGTAGGCAGCAAATTAATTACATGTTCTAAAAAGTTTTTTGACTTCGTTAACACAAAACGTAAAACTTACGGTTATCCAAGCTTAATGTCAAAAGACAATACGTCTTCTAATTGTCCTAAAACAATCTGCAATTTCTTTGCTAAATCTTTTCAAAAAGTTTATCGTCCAAACGAGTCTCCAATTAATTTCGATTTCTCTAACTTAATTAATAATTCAAATCCTATTATTACGGATTTATACCTTTCCGAAGTTGAAATATTTGAAGCAATTACAAAACTTGATACCAAAAAAGGTATAGGACCTGACCTGATTCCACCTACTTTTTTATTCAACTGTGTCAGTTATCTTACTTATCCGCTTCATGTTATCTTTAATAAATCTCTTTCATCAGGAATTTTTTCTCTTTTCTGGAAATCCTCTTATCTAACCCTTATCTACAAAAAGGGTGATAAATCATACGTCGAAAATTACCGTGGTATAGCTATTCTATCAACTATTCCAAAGTTGTTTGAAAAAATTATTGTAGACAAAATTACACCCATAATAAATACAAAACTAAACGAACAACAACATGGATTCAGAAAAGGTCGCTCCACAACAACAAACCTTTTAGTTTACACTTCTGAAATCCTTAATGAAATGGAAAATGGGCACCAAGTTGATGCTATTTACACGGACTTCAGCAAAGCATTCGATCGTGTTGATCACAAAATTCTACTTAACAAACTTGCAGCCTTAGGAATTTCCGGCCCTTTTCTTTATTGGATATTCTCCTATATTACAAATAGGACGCAAAATATCAAATTTCAAGGATTTTTCTCGGACTCAATCAATGTTACATCAGGAGTACCGCAAGGTAGCCACTTGGGTCCACTCTTGTTTAATATATTCATTTCCGATCTTTCTAGTAAACTTTCCGGTGTGTCACATGTTGCATTTGCTGATAATCTCAAGATTTATCATGTAATTAAAAAGAGTTCCGATGTTGGACTACTTCAGACAAATCTCAATAGTCTGCAAGAATGGTGCTTCTCTAATAAGTTAGAACTAAACATTGAAAAATGCAAGGTTATAAGTTTTACACGTAAGAGATCTACCATTACTTTCGGTTATAAAATAAATAATGTAAACCTTGAAAGAGTTAAAAATATTACCGACTTAGGGATCCTTTTGGATGATAAACTGAACTTCCATCTTCATTATGAGTATACAATTTCTAGGGCAAACAAAATGCTCGGGTTCATAAAAAGAAGAGCTAAGAATTCAGCAACATCGCTGTAACTAAAGCTCTTTATTGCTCCTTAGTACGATCTATTCTTGAATATGGTAACATTGTGTGGGATCCCGCATTTCAAATACATTCTGATAGAATAGAATCCGTGCAAAAGCAATTTCTTTTATTTGCTTTGAGAAATCAATATAATCCTAGAGATTATTCAATTCTGCCTAGCTATCTCGTAAGACTTAAATCATTAAAAATCTTAACTTTATCCTCACGCAGGCAAATTTTTTCTTCTTGCTTTACTTTTGACGTCTTAAGAAAAAACATTGACGTTCAGTTTTTAGCAGATAATTTTAAAATAAATAATGGGGGCAGAAATACGAGAAGCGCTAAATATTTAGTTGAAAATACTCATAGAACTGAATATGGAAAAAATGAACCAATAAACAGATGTTGCATTACATTCAATAAACACAGTCATCTTTTTTCAGCACAAATTTCTAGATACACTTTTAAACGTAAATTAAAATTAAAATTTCTTAATGACCTACGACAATAATTTTAACCTTCAATATATTATACTCATATTACACTTCAAGTTCACATAATTTTATAATTCTATAATTTAGTTATTTTTGTTTTTTTTTTACTTTGTAAATTCATTTTAACTGTGTTTTCGCTATGTATGCATTTTTTACAATCTACAAAAAAAAATAAATAAATAAACTTTTGATTTTTATGTATTTAAATTTATGTTTTGTAATCAAATTTTATGTTAATTTTAAGTTTTAGCTATAAGAATTTTTTTTGTAAAAACCTTGTTTTGGTTCAAAATAAAATAAAAATAAAAATAAAAAAAAATATATAGCTTAAGTATTGTACACAATGTCTTAATTATATATCACCTATGGTAATATGTCAATAAAATATAATGATATAATAAAAATTAAAAAAAAGGAATTTAATCATTTATTAAAAAAATATTTTGTTTTTATTTAATAATATATTAAACAAAATATGTTTTATAGTAAAATTCTTAGCCTTTTATTTTTATTCAATATTTCATTAAGTATTCTCTTTCGATAATAAAACTTCACATTTTGGATTACGCCTTGATCCATAGGTTGCACAATCGATGTCATATTTGGAGGAAAGAACACGAGATTAATTGCTTTTAATTTGTTTTTCAAATTAATGGAATGGGCCGTACAGTTGTCTAAAAAAAAGAACTTTACGATGTTGTTGTGCGAAATGAAAATCTAAATCTAAAATCCAATTTTCAAAAAGGTCAGCAGTCATCCAAGCCTTTTTGTTACTCTTATAATGAACCGGTAATGAATTTAATCCTTTGAAACATCGTGGTTTAGCTGTTTTTCCTATTAAAAGAATTTTCAATTTTTCTGTTCCAGACATATTTGCAGCTATCATACATGTTACCCTCTCTTTACTGTGTTTTCCCCCGTGACATTTTTCATTTCTAAAAGTTAAGGTCCTATCTGGAAGACATTTGTAAAATAAGCCTGTTTCGTCGGCATTAAAAATATCATTTTAATTATAATTTTTTAGAAGATCCGGTAAAATATTTTTCTTCCAATTTTCGCAGCTCTCATCATCTACTCCAGCACTTTCCCCACACATTTTTTTTTGTACTATACCATGTCTAAATAAAACATAAATACAATATAAATTAAATTCATCTCTTTAAACATTTTCATACTAACCTTTTTTTAAATTTATCAAGCCAACCTGTGCTTGCACTAAAACCTGTTATGCCTAAATCATTGGCAAATTTTAAAGCCTTTTTTTTAATAATCTCTCCCGAAATAGGTAAATTATTTTTATTTACTTCGCAAAACCATTTTTCTACAGCCTTATTCACATTTTCGTATCGTTGTTTTCCTACTTTTTTTAATTTGCCAGAGCAATGATCAGTTTTTTATACCCTACACCTATAGAATAGGTAAAGGGGTATATTAACTTTGGTATGGTGTTTGTAACCACCTAAAGGAAGCGAGCTAGATATGGAAAAGTATATATATTTGTGATCAGCGTGACCGCCTTAGTCGATATAGCCATGTCCGTCCGTCCGTCCGTCCGTAGGCACGATAACTCAAAAAATAATGGAGCTATCTTGATGAAATTTTAACTGTAGGTTACTAGGACTGAAAGTACGGCGGGGATTGCATATGGGCGAAATCGGCCCATGGGTTCGGATTCTGGACCTTTTAATCGGTTTCAGGGCTAACGAACAAATATAAAAAATCACGATAACTCAACAACTAATGACGCTATCTTCATCAAATTTGTGCTGTAGGTTACTAGTAGGTTACAGTTTTTCATTAGTTCTCGTGGGGTGAACAAGTGCTGAAGACTTTTAAAATTTAAAAAATTGATATAAATTTATTTAAGTTCAAATTTTTTATACGGTTGGCTTTAACTTATAAAGCATAAAATTTTCTAAAAATGAATGGCAAATGCAATATTTGTATGAAAAAAGTAGAACGAAATGATTTAAAAATTAAATGTTGCAATTTGCGCCAAATTGGAAAAGAAAGAGTTGGAGATATTGGAGAGAAGTAAAAGTGGTTTTAAATGCAATGTATGCATTTCATCGCGTAGATTATCCTCTCAAAGAGATAATTTAGCAGCATCTCCTTCATCATTTTCAACCAATACAACTAATGATAAAAATTCGAAAATATTTTCTAATACATCTACTGTATCTAATATTTCAAAAACATCATCTTCATCACAAGCGATTACTCCTACTACACATAAATCATCTTTAACACACACAGATTCATCTAATTCTACCTTCGAAAAAGAGAGCTTCACAAATACCAGTGACACAAATCCCACTATTGTTTTGAAAAATTCAAATACACATTCACACACACAATTGACAGGTCAAATAGTTAATTTCGAAAATGAGAGCTTCTCACAAAAACAAAATACCAACTTCGAAAAAGAGAGTCTCTTAAACTCAAAACAAATTTCTCTAGAAGTTTTATATGATGAAATTGTAAGTTTAAAAAAAATAAATTTCGAGTGCCTTGCTGCTTTTTCTATATTAAAAGAAGAAAATACAGCGTTAAATAATAAAGTATCGTATTTAGAAAACAAAATCAGCTGGCTTGAGCAGAAAGATAAGATGAATGAGATAGAAATATTTGGAGTACAAGATGTAAACAAAAATAATGCTAAAAATTATTTAAATACAATTTTTAGTGAAGGTTTAAAAATTAATTTAAATGAAAATAATATTTCTAACTGCTACATAAAAGAGATTAAAGATGCAAAAGATGGATTAAAAAGTAAAAAGGTTAATAAAAAAATTTTATGCGTGCGTCTTTCTTCGAATGAAATAAAGCAAGAAATTATGAAGTCTAAGTATAAAAATTATAATAATCTAGATACTGGATTATTTGGTGATGTAGATAAATCGAAAATTTACATAAATGACAGTTTAACCAAAGTAATTAGAACATTGTTCATGGCGGCTAAGAAGGCGAAGAAGGAGAAAAATTATAAATATTTGTGGTTTAGAAATAATAATATTTTTATGAAAAAACAGGACAATGATAGGGTACTCATTATTAAAACTTTTGATGATTTAAAACTTTTATAGTATTTTTATTTTTTTTATGAATAATAATTTAAATTTTAATCTTTTTAATGATTACCCTATAATTGATCCTGAATATAATAATTGCGATAGTGTTTTTGAATTTACAAATTTTGATAATTCTTTATTTTTAGTTCATCAAAATGTTAGAAGTTTGAGGCAGAACATTGATTCGCTTGTGGCCCACTTAGAAATTTTTAAAAATATTCCGGATTTTATTTTTGTTTCCGAGCTTTGGATTTTCAATAATAAGATAAGTAATTATAACTTACCAAATTATAAATTTTATGCTAACACTAATGATTCGTATTGTGCTGGTGGCGTTGGTGTATTTGTTAAAGATAATATTGTGTGTGATGTTTTTTATTGCAATTTCACTTCGGCTGATGTTATCAAAATTAGTTGTACCATTAACGGCGTGTTTTTTACTTTCATTTGTATTTACAGACTGCACAGTTGCACAATCAACTTATTTCTGGATGAGTTCTCACAATTTTTGCGAAATCAAACTGCGAGTAACTTAATTGTGTTAGGAGATATGAATTTAGATATTTTGAATAGTAGTGAATGTGTTGACTTTTATTTGACATTACTAGCTGAGAATGGTTTGGCTTCTATTATAAATGAACCGACTAGACACATTTCGGGGACTTGTTTAGATCATATTCATGTTCGTCTGGCTACTATTCCTTTAAATTTTTGTGAGAAAGGTTTATTCAATTTTAATATTACAGATCATTCTATGACAGGATTGCTAATAAAAAATTTTTATGTAGAGTAAAATAGAAAGACCAATGAATTTTCAGTTACAAAGGTAGTTAATTATAATAAATTGAATAACTTACTAAGACTTGAATTTTGGGATGATGTATATAATGAGGTAGATGTTTGCTCTGCTTATAGTAGTTTTATCAGAAAATTAAATAAATATATTGAACTAAGTACTTCTGATTTTAGGAATAGAAAGAAAAATACAAAACTTAAACCGTGGATGAATGATGTTCTTCTAAGGAAAATCCGGTTAAAAAATAAATTGAGAATTATGTGGTATAAACATAGAAATAACTATAGGTTGAAAATACGTTATAATAGGCTTTGTAAATCCGTAAAAAATGAAATATCAAAATGTCGAGATGAATTTTATCGTTCAGAATTTGTTAAATGTAAGGGAGATTTAAAAAGCGAATGGAAACTGTTCAATAGTTTGTTAAATACACCTCAAAATAGTTTTAATGAAATTCGACTTAATAAAAATGATGAACTTATTTCTGATGAAACTTTAATTGCATGTGAGTTTAATAATCATTTCTCCTCTGTTGCAATTGAGTTATCCTCTGGCCTTGGTAATAGTCATGATAGTATTGCTGGCGAAATTCATTTGTGTGATAGTTTCTTTTATGACAGTATTACTGGGCATGAACTTTTGAATATTATTAAGTCATTGGATAATTCAAATTCTGTTGGTTTTGACGGAATTTCTAATAAACTCATTAAAGGTATTGCTTTCAATGTTATCGATGTTTTAACTTATATTTTCAATTTCAGTGTATTGTCTGGTGTTTTTCCTAGTCTACTAAAATCTGCTGTCGTAATTCCGCTTTTCAAAAAGGGTATTCAAACAGACGTTAACAATTATAGACCTATTTCTTTGTTATCAACATTATCAAAAATCTTTGAAAAAGCTATTAAACATAGAGTTCTAATTTACTTAAATAGGTTAAATTTCTTTTGCAATAAACAATTTGGGTTTAGGAGTGCCTGTTCTACCGAGGATGCCCTTCTGGCCTTTTGCTCTAATATTAATAAGGGTTTAGATAATAAAAAATTTTGCGCTGGGAATTTTATCGACGTTACTAAGGCGTTTGATATGGTAGATCACTCTATTCTTTTGCAGACATTGTTTGCTGTAGGGTTTCGAGGCTTTATGTTTAATTGGTTTGAGTCCTATTTAAGAGACAGGTCTCAGCGTGTCAAAATAGGCAGTAGTTATAGTAGTTCAAAAAATTTAAATTTGGGGGTACCACAAGGATCAGTTTTGGGCCCAATTCTATTCTTAATTTATATGAATTCAATTTTTTATCAAAAGTTTAAGGGAAATCTAACAGCTTTTGCTGATGATGTTGGTGTGTCATATTGTTGTGATAGTGCATTAAATTTAGTCTGTGATATAAATAATGACTTAAATGTTTTTAGTTCTTGGTTCTCTAAACATAGGTTAGTTGCTAGCAACAAAACGAAACTAATGTTTTTTAGCCTTAGCCAGCAGGATACTCCTGATATAGATTTTGTTTTTCATGCGACCAATTGTAATAAATTCACACTAAATGGGTAGGGATTTACTTTCAATGATACCATTTGCTGTAGATCTGGTTGTTTTAATATTGAAAAAGTTGAGAATTTTAGGTATCTTGGTATATTTATCGATAGAAATTTTAATTGGTTACAACATACTACTACGCTTAAGTCATATTTACGCTGCGCGCTAAGGAATTTTTATTACCTAAAAAAATTATGTTCGCTAAATATACTTAAAATGTTTTACTATGGTATATTTCGTTCTAAGTTACAGTACGGCAAGAGCTGTTGGGGTGGTACCTTCTGTTGGGGTGGTACCAGAAATAAAATCAATCCGCTACTAATTTTGCAAAAATGCATTATTAGAAACATGTGTAACCGCAATAGATTTTCTAATAGTATGGAATCATTTAGGTATTTGAAAATTCTTCCTGCTAGACAGCTGTATTACTATAAAGTGTTAAAAATCTTTTTTACTAGAGGTGGATATCTAAACAGCAGATCCTCTAATGCTTATTCCTTGCGTTCTAATCAGAGATTTTTTGTTAACGTTCCAACTTTTCGTACTACAAGCTATCGTAACTTTTTTGACATTATGGCTGTTCGTTTGTTTAATAGGCTTCCTGAATCAATACGATTACTTAGAAATATAAATGTGTTCGGTAAGAAAGTAAAAATTTGGCTTCTAAGTTTTGGGCACAACGAAATCGAGAGTTTGCTATCACCATTAACTTAAAAAATTATTTTTGTACATATTTAAATACTTAAACCGTTTTTTTTTTTTATATTAGTTATATTTTACATTTTATAGAGGATTTTTCATTTTTGCTTATTACTTTATATATATAATTTACTTCTTTTTTTTTTTAACTTTTTTGCACTTTTTTTTTTCTTTTCCTCACCCCACAACAGGAAAAGAAAGTTTTACAAATTGTTGTGGCATTAAACACTACTTTTATTTTGAAGCATATAATGTCATTTTCTTATTCACTAGTTTTAAGTAATTTAGAATTAGTATGTTATTGAATTAATTTAATTTTAAATAATGAATATATAAAAATAATCAATTAAAAAATTAGAAAATAAGTATAAAAAATTTAAAAAATTTTCATTTATTTATTATTTTTTAAGTTAATGAATTATAATTTAATACAACTAGTATGAATAAAGTTTAATTTAAATCTAATCTAATCTAATCTAAATCTAGTAATGAAACTACTTCGGGAATTGCGTAAGGTCGGGATTGGACCATGGGTTCGGAACCTAGAACTTTTTGATCGAATTTAGGCCAAACGAGCATAATTCCGAAACCAATGAAGATAGAACCTTCAAATTTAGTATCAGGGTGTCCCTTCCTATTTCCTAAGTGTCTTGTGAATTTGGGTCCCATTGGAGTAGTGGGTCGGGGACCAGCCACACATTTCCGAAGACCTTAAAGCATATCTTTAAAATTAATAAAGATAACAACTTGAAAAAATGTAGAAGCTTCCAATTTGCCACAAGGGTGTTCCTTACTATCTCTTGCGTGTTCCCCTAATTTGGGATCAATTGGAGTGCTGGTTCTGTACTCCTCTCAGACCTCCCAAGTTTTAAAGGCTTATAATCGAAATTACTAAAAATAGTTACTTAAAATTAGGATAGACCGTTCAAATTGTGTACAAGGGTTAACTAGTACTATAAGTACAGCGCGGACTATATAAGGGCGAAATCAGCCCAACGGTTCGGATTCCGGACCTTTTAATCGATGTCAGGGCTAAGGAACATATATAAAAAATCACGATAACTCAACAACTAATGAGGCTATCTTCATGAAATTTGTGCTGTAGGTTATTGGCAGCGAAACTACGGCGGTGATTACGTACGGTGAGGATTGGACAATGGGTTCGGAACTTAGAACTTTTTGATCGAATTTAGGCCAAACGAGCATAATTCCGAAACCAATGAAGATAGAACCTCCAAATTTGGTATCAGGGTGTCCCTTCCTATTTCGTAAGTGTCTTTGAAATTTGGGCCCCATTGGAGTAGTGGATCGGGGACCAGCCACTCAGTTCTTAGGACCTTAAAGCATATTTTCGAAATTAATAAAGATAGTAACTTGAAACAAATGTAGAAGCTTCAAATTTGGCCCAGGGTGTTCTTTACTATTTCTTGCGTGCCCCTCTAATTTGGGATCAATTGGAGTGGTGGTTCAGAACCTCTCTTAGACCCCCCAATGTGTAAAAGCTTATCATCGAAATTAATAAAACTAGTAACTTAAAATTAAGATAGAGCGTTCCAATTGTGTACAAGGGTTAACTAGTATTGAAAGTATGACGGGACTGCATATGGGCGAAATCGTACCATAATTTCGGGTCCTGGAACCCTTGAAAAGTTCAAGGACTAACAAACATATATCTTAAAAACACCATAACTCAAAAAATAATGCCGGTATTTAGATGAAATTTAACAGTAGGTTACTAGTAATGAAAGTACCATGGGAATTGGTTGTGGTCGAGTTTAATTTCGAAGCCAAAGAATATATTTCCTATGTCCTATGTGTCTCCGAAATCTAGACTTAATTGTAGTGGTTCAGCTATGTTCAAAGGTACTTGCTGCATTTATGTAAAATTTATTTTTATATTTAAATGAATTATATGAAAAGGTGTAAATTTTAAATTGTATTTTAGAAATATATTTATTGCATATTTTGCGTTTATAAGCTTTTCTATTAGGTATATAAACTAACCATTTAAAATAATTGGAATTTTTAAAAATTTGGATTATTAAATATATTATGCTTTGATTATTTTTTATGACAAAATTTAATAATTAGAATTTTTTCATTTTGTAATTGAATTGGAATAAATATATTTTCATTTATTTCAAGTTTGTTTGTTTTTTAATATTTTTAAATAGATAAATTAGTAAGAATTTGTAGTATTTTTTAATAGATAGTGTAATTAGAAAATGTTTTTAGTATTATACAGTTAATTTGGTTAGCTATGTCTTACGATCAAATTAATAACAGCTTCTATGGTGTTAAAATGACTTATGGATATGTCCTTAAATTTGAACCAAATAGGTGTAGGGTATTTCTAAACCGGTTGCACCGACTGACTGTTTCTTTACTTGTTTTATTGTATCTTTATTCTTTATTATTGTAGACAAGGTACTTTTTGGAATTTTACATTTCAAACATAAATTCAAACAAACTTTCAAACTATTTGCTTTACTCCATTTTCGACATCACTAATTAAATTCCTTTTTTCTTTTATTGTTAAATATTTTAATTTCCTGGCTGACATTTTTTTATTTTTAAACTTAAAAACCTCACATAAAATATTACAATGCAATATTAAATTACCATCAGCTACATATTGTATTACATTATCTGCCAATATTTTACAGTTATTTTTTATTAGTATCCATATTTCCATATCACTCTCACACAAAATAAAAAAAATACATACATGAATAATTCTAGTTTGTTTTGATTTTTGTGTTCGAGTTAAGGAATTTTTTTAGATCAAAATTCGAAGAAAAGTTCGAGTAATAGAAAAGTTCGAGTAAAAGAGATTCCTTTTCGCTCAAAATTACGTAGAACAGTTCGAGTAAGAGAAAAGTTCGAGTTAAAGAGATGTTCAAGTTAGAGAGACTAAAATATATAAAGAAATTTTTGAAAATGTTAAGTAAATAAAAAAAGTTCGACTTGAAGAGAAGTTCGAATTAGAGAGAGTTCGAGTTAGGGAAGTTTGACTGTATATGTACCTATTAGAAAAGGTTTATAAATGCAAAGCATGCAATAAATGTACTTCTAAAATACATTGACAAATTTAGTACTTTTTATGTTATTCATTTAAAAATAAAATAAATTTTGCATGCATATAGAATATAGATTTAATAGACAGTGAACACAATTTAAATATCGTGCACAATTATGAAATTATACATATATTATAATTATGATAGTATATTTGATAAATCTGTTATCATAAGTATGTGAGATAAGACTCTATTTCTAAGATATGCTTCTTAGATCTTTAGAAGAATTTGGGAGGTACCTGAACCAATTAATGCCCAATGTTATGATCGTTTTCAATTCCGTTTCCATTTTTCCAAAACAGAATACTCATGTATCAAATTTAAAGTTTTTCTCTTTATTAATTTTAAAAATTGCTTGTCTAAATTTAGGAGGTGCGTGAGAGATACTACTCCAATTGGTCCCACATTTTATTTACATGAGGAAAATTGGGAAAAAACCCTTGCCCAAATTGGAAAGTTCTATCTTTATTTTAAGTTACTACTTTTATTAATTTTGATAATAAGATTTTAAACCTTGGAAGATATAGGAGCAGTGCATGAAACACCACTGCAATTGAGTCCTTACTACGGGGACACTAAGGAAAAAACAATTAACGCCCTTATATCAAATTTGAAGCTGCTATATGTATTCCAAATTACTATCTTTACCAATTTCAAAGCAATGTTTTAAGGTCTCGAGAATTTTGCTCGAAGAACCCGAACCATTACTTTTATTGGTCCCAATTTTCAAGGACAATGAAAATAAAGCACCTGGGTAACAAAATTTGATGGTTATATCTTCGTTCGTTTCGGAATTATGCTCGTTTGGCCTCAATTCGATCAAGCTTTTAGAAATTCATAGTGCGATCTCGACCATATGCAATCGACGCAGAACTTTTATTACTTAAACCCGCAGTTTAAATTTAATCAAAATAGCGTCATTAGTTTTTGTGTTATGGTGTTTTTGAATATTGAGTACAAATATATAATATATTTGTGATCAACGATATAAATATATGTAACTTTTCCATACCTAGCTTGCCTCTTTCGATGGTTACAAACACAACGTTAACATTCCATATTACATATTTCATAGGTGTAGTGTATAAAAACGTTGGGAAATAAAAGTCTTCTCAAATTCCATAAGATTTTTTCAGATTTTACCATTGAAATAAGTAAAAGGGTTTAGTAACTTTGGTATGGTGTTTCAAACCAGCTAAAGGAAGCGACCTAGATATAGAAAAGTATATATATATTTGTAATCAGCGCGATCTCCTGAGTCGATCTAGCGATTTCCGTCCGTCTGCACGATACCTCAAAAACTAACGGAGCTATTTTCAAATTTTAACTGCAGGTTACTAGTACTGAAAGTACGGCGGGGATTACATATGGGCGAAATCGACAGTAGTATGGATATGCCGGTTCAGCGTCAGCAAAAGCTCATAGAGCTTTTTTAGTCAGTAGTCAGCAAAAGTTCTCCTAAAGTTATGCAATAAAATTGTGATAAGTAAAAAGTTTTGTGCTTTTGAGTATTTTAAATTAAGCTTAGCGGTTAGAATATCAGTTATGTTTAAATTTCAAATTAAAACAATAAAGCTTAAACTAGTTTGAGTCTTTGAGTATTTTAAATTAAGCTTGGTTGTTGGGATATCAGTTATGTTTAAATTTCAAAGATATTGTGCTTATTGTTCTTAATGAAATATGAAAAGTTTTTAAAGTTTGGTTTAAATACAAAATTAATATTATAAAACTTTAAGCTTGATTTAATATTTCTATGAAAATTAAAAAAAAGTTTTATAAATTAAAAAAAATAAGCTTAAGCTATTGAGCTGAATATTCTTAATTAGATATGAAAGTTTTTTTAAATATCAGTTATGTTTAAATTTCAAATTAAAACAATAATAAGCTTAAGCTAGTTTGAGTCTTTGAGTATTATAAATTAAGCTTGGCGGTTAGGATATCAGATATGTTTAAATTTAAAATTAAAACAGTAATAAGCTTAAGATATTGTGCTTATTATTCTTAATGAAATATGAAAAGTTTTTCAAGTTTGGTTTAAATACAAAGTTAATATTATAAAAGTTTAGGCTTGATTTAATATTTCTGTGAAAATTAAAAAAAAGTTTTATAAATTAAAAAAAATAAGCTTAAGCTATTGAGCTGAATATTTTTAATTAGATATGAAAAGTTTTTTAAATATCAGTTATGTTTAAATTTCAAATTAAAACAAGCTTAAACTAGTTTGAGTCTTTGAGTATTTTAAATTAAGCTTGGTTGTTAGGATATCAGTTATGTTTAAATTTCAAATTAAAATATTGTACTTATTGTTCTTAATAAAATATGAAAAGTTTTAAAGCTTGGTTTAAATACAAAGTTAATATTACCAAAGTTTAAGCTTGATTTAATATTTCCGCGAAAATTAAAAAAAGTTTTATAAATTACAAAAAAAATAAGCTTAACCTATGGAGTTGAATATTCTTAAATAGATATGAAAAGTTTTTTAATTTTGGTTTATACTTAATATTATCAAAGTTTAAGCTTGATTTAATTTTTACGTGAAAAATTTTAAAAATTCAAAGCTGATAAAGCTCGTTCGTTATGTTTCAAAAATTAAGCTCCCAACTGCCATTTTAAATTTGAAAAGCTTAAAAAATCGATGGAAATTTTTTGTTTGAATATTAACTTAACTGCAAAAGTTTTGAAAAAATAAACAAACAAATAAACGTTTCAAATTATATTGTTAATAATATAAAGGCGTGATCATGAATACAAATTGAAAACGTGATCAAGTTCAAGTTAAAAAAAAAAAAAAGAATATATAAAACTTGGTTTTAAAAAGTTGTTTTTAATATTAAATAACAGCATAGCATGTTTTACTAAAAGTTAATAAATTATTATTCATTAAATAATATCTTTTTTATTTATCCATGAATCATGGTTTTTATCAAAGCCAAGCCACCTAACCAAAACTTGATTTCCTTTTTTTCTTATTATTTTTTCTACATGGTTAACATTAGAAAATTTAACAGATGTAAGTTCAGGTTCATAAAAACTGCCTTTTATTTGTTTTTGTGTGTAATCAAGTAAATTTTATGTTATTGAATCAGTTCTTTTTATTTTCGCTATTGTATAAATTTCTGTTGACCAATTAGGTTGATAACCTTTTGCAAATATACCTTTAAATTTACTTATACGAACAAAATCTCCAACTTTGTATTTTGCTTTTCGGAATATTTTTAATTTATTGTAGACAGTTTTTAATAAAAATTTCTCATTTTTCTTTGTAACATTTTTAGATGGAAGTTTAATTGTATGATGATATGTTGAGTTATATTTTTCTATTAGCGATGGCAGAATAGGTAACCATTTATATGTGCCTTGTAAACTGAATTGTTTCCACATCATGATTTTTAGGGTGCGATTGAAACATTCTACAATTGATGCTTTTAGTTTTGAAAATGTATGATAATTGTTAATTTTATATTTCCTCATTAGATTTTGAAATTTTTTGGTGAAAAATTCCGTACCTTGATCAGATTGTAAATTTTTTGGTTTTTTACCAGCACGCTTAAAAATATTTTTCATTGCGATTAAAACATTATCAGCGCTTTTGTTTTTAATCGGTTCAGCATACGCAAATTTTGAAAATGTATCAATAACGGTTACTAAATATTTATATGCCTTATTAAATTTTGCATATGGAATCATTTCAACCAAATCAATTTGCCAAGTATCATTTAAACCCTTTTGAATAAATTTTCTTCGTGTAAAGTTTCTTCTAGCGCCTCTATGAATTTCTGACACGACTTGTAGCCTCGACATTATTCTCGTACCATTTAATTAAATTTTCTAGAGTGATTCTATAATTTTCTATTGTGTGACATTCACATGTGTCCGGTCCGGAAGTAGAAATATCATATGCCCACGGACAAAGGGTAAAATGAGTACCATAAATTGAAGTGAATTTTTTTACTCCAGAAAAGTTTTTAATGTATTTAGATGTAATATTAGTTTCTTATGATCATCTAATAAGATGGAGGAATAAATATTTAAGAACTCCTCCACTTCCATAATTCAAAATGACAGTACTAAGAATATGTTCGCTGCTTTTATATGATCTCTAAATTGTATTTTAAATTCAGTTTCTTATCAGACACAGAACAAAAATGATTAATTTTATTCATCCATTTACAATGATGATAGCGGGACCATCTGGATGTGGGAAAACAACATTTGTGTGTAATTTAATTGAAAATATTGATAGATTGATTTCTCCGAAAATTGAAACAATAAAATGGTGTAACCCAGAAATTTCTGCTATTCCAAAAACTCTAACTTTTCCTTATATAGACTTTTATACCAGTATCCCAAAAGAATTTAGTGGTAATGAAAATAAACCTACGTTAATTGTTCTAGATGACTTAATGTTAGATTCTGCAAATAAAGAGGTATGTGAGCTATTTACTAAAGGCTCACACCATCGTAATTTATCTATTATATTGTTAACACAAAACGATTTTCATCAGGGAAAATTTTCAAGAGATATTTCATTAAATTGTAAATATTTAGTGCTTTTCAAAAATCCTCGAGACAAATCGCAAATTTTTCCTCTTGCTAGGCAACTATATCCAGAAAATATAATGGGTTTCTTGAGAGTATATAATGAGTCAACATCAAAACCTCATGGTTATATTGTGTTGGATTTAACACAAGACATTAACGATTTATTTCGTATTAGAGCTAATATTTTTTCCAAAGAATATTGTATATGTTTCTGTGATACGGGTGATTTTCAACATGATTAGTAAATTATTTCAACATGATAAAAACTTGGATTTATTAGATCAAAAAATGAAAAAAGTTTTATATGATAAAAACTTAAAACCATTGCAAAAATGGTACTTATATCGTCAAAATCTCCTCAAATATGGAATTAACAAAAGACACGCAAAAAATTACCAGAAAAGGCTAATAATCTTACATTTGATACAGGCACTTAAACAAAATTCTTTTCTAAACGAAATGCATATACAGAAACTGAATTACCTAAATACAAATCAACATCAACACAGACTAATTTTGTACCATTAGTTACTGATGAAGTGTTTGAATATGATCCTAAACAAGTGAGGGGAAAAAACCAAGGGTTTTTAAAAAGCACATTTTTAAAATTATATACGGTTTCTTACTGAGTATTTTATCATGTATTTTTATAAAAATATATATTATGATAATATTATAATTTTGTTATTTCATTAATAATTAATTATATGACTAATAGTGAATTACTTAGAATATAACCCCAATGCACTCAAGAAAACCTGTTAATAAGTGCAAAATATAATGTTGGAGCTTCAATGTTAACGTTTAATTTTGGAAAAACTTACAATGGTGAATAAGTTATTGTTTTATAAGAACATAAAAGTTTTAATTTTGAAGACCTAGTAGCCCTTCAATTGGGAAGGTTCCCAAATTTTTGCTTAGCAAACTTATGATGGATCTGCCCACCCCCTCCTGTCCTCACCCTTCCATTTTTTGCGGTTCTAGGAAATCAATTTTGAACTCCAACAAAATTTGGAATTTTACCTAGAATATTATTATCAAACCAAAAATGGTTAAGACAAAGAACAATTTCTTCAATTTAAAGAGACCCTTTCAAATTTAAGAAAAACCTTTAACGTATGTTGAAATATGATGCTGCAGCTATAAATTTTGCATATTTGTAAAAAAAAATTTGAACAGGTGTTAAAGTTACAGGTGGTTGAAAATAGCAAAATTTCAATTTTCGAGCCCTTATAGCTCCTAAACTGGGGGCGTGACAAAAAAATTTTGTTAACCGACTCCTACTAATTTTAGAGGACCTAACTTCTCCCAAAATTTCAAGACCCTAGGTTGAACCGTTTTGAAGATATATGGGGCCAAAAATTTTGCAAAAGTTGAGTTTAGCTTAATGGTAAATTTTAGTACCGTATGGTAACCCTATACATTTTAGCCTTATAATTTTCTGAAGCTTATAAAACCAGCTATCTTTTGCCGTTTTCAGATTGAAAATACACTTAACAAAACTCATGTTATAATAATTTAAAAATAGGGCTTTTTCCAACTTTGAAGGGCTGTAGCTCCGTAACGGGTGGGGCTACAGAAAAAAATTCTTCTACGAAATTATTTTTTTTGTAATATCTACCCGTGGTTAAAATTTCTTTACTCTATTTCAAACGGTGTAAAAGTTTTTGTAAACATACGGACGGACGGACAAAGTCAAAATTAAGAAAAACCTTTGACACTTATTGAAACCTTCGTTTTGGAGCTTTCAATTTTGTATACAAATAAAAACAAATTTTAACTGGTATTCAAGTTATAGGTGTTTAAAAGCTAAATTTTTAGCAAAATTTCAATTTTCGACCCCTTACAGCTCCTAAAGAGGGGGCGTGACAAAAAAATTTTGTTAACTAACTCTTACTTATTTCTAAGGATCTAACTTCTCCCAAAATTTCAAGTTTCTAGATTTAGCCGTTCCGAAGTTATGAGGGACCAAAAATTTTGTAAAACTTAGTTTTGAATAACGGTAAATTTTAGTACCGTATGGTAACCCTATACAATTGGTTTTTAAAAATTTGTAAAGCTTATAAGAACAGCTGTCTGTTACCGTTTTCAGGTTGGAAATATACCTTATAGAACTCTAATTATAGCTGTTTAAATATGGGGCTTTTTTCGACTTTGTGGGGCTGTAGCTCCGTAACGGGGGGGGCTACAAAAAAAAGTTTTAACATTAAATTATTTTTATTGCAAAACCTACCCATTTCTGATATTTTTTAGTCAATCGTAGGTAAAAAGGGACGGACGGACGGACGGACGGACGGACAGAGTGAAGCTATATAGGCACATTTTTACAAAATTTTTTGAAAATGTGCTAAAAAGAGTATTCAGATATGGATATCGATTTAGATGAAGAAAATTCATTTAGAAAATTAGCTCAAACTGAAATGTTGAAAGACGAAAAACTAGTACAAAGACCATCTCTAAGTTCTGATTATCGAATGTTTGAAACACCAAGTGGTGATGTAATTACCGTTTCTGTACCATCTCCTGAAAAAAAGAAGACACTGAGATCGGCCGGTAGTTCAATTTCCTCAACTATACATTCACAGTTTCCTGAAACAAAAAAACGAAAATTAAAACCTTTACCAAGAAGTCCAAAACTAAGAACTTCATCAACACCGGAATGGACAACATATAAATAGTGCAACATTTTATGTCTTAAAAGAAAGATGGACTTAACAAAGATGGATAGTCAAGATGACTTCTATGTAACATTGTTTAGTAATGATAATTTAAAACTTTTTCCAGACAACACTTTAGCTTCATTCGAAAATAAATTGCCTATTCACTTTGATTTAAGAAACGGAAACTGGAAAGTAGGTCTTTCAGAAGTTTATCTGAACAATTTCCTACAAACGGAAAAATTTAACAAGGAGAATTGTGCTCTTATTAATATTGGAGAGTATAATGTTTATGTAAGAAACATTGAAAAACCTCTTGAAAAAATTAAAGTAACCAAATCTATAGGTTACACATATTATTCATATGACGATTGGGTATTACATTTGGATGATTGATCTATTACAATTTTATCCAGCTATTCAAAGAGGTCGTGGTTTTGGAAATATATTCGGAAGCTTAATTCGTTAATTAAAGCCAGTTTTTACATCAGGTTGGAACTTAATTAAAACAGAGGCTATGAACACAAGTAAAAATATTTTGAATGATATAGCATCTGGTGCAAACATAAAAGAAACTGTAATTGATCAAAGTAAAGGTGGCATGAAAAATCTAAGAAAATCAGTAGTTAACCAACTGCATTCGATGTATGGTGGAAGGCGAAAAGCCATAACAAGTAAAGAAACAGTCAGTCGGTGGAACCGGTTTAGAAATACCCTACACCTATTTGGTTCAAATTTAAGGACATATCCATAAGTCATTTTAACACCATAGAAGCTGTTATTAATTTGATCGTAAGACATAGCTAACCAAATTAACTGTATAATACTAAAAACATTTTCTAATTACACTATCTATTAAAAAATACTACAAATTCTTACTAATTTATCTATTTAAAAATATTAAAAAACAAACAAACTTGAAATAAATGAAAATATATTTATTCCAATTCAATTACAAACTGAAAAAATTCTAATTATTAA
Organism: Dolichopus griseipennis; assembly: GCA_963082915.1. NCBI lineage: Eukaryota > Metazoa > Arthropoda > Insecta > Diptera > Dolichopodidae > Dolichopus > Dolichopus griseipennis. The sequence goes on along the minus strand of OY720441.1, from coordinate 159,233,310 downwards.
ATTTTGTGATAAAAAATAATCAAAGCATTTAATTTAATTATCCAAATTTTTAAAAATTCCAATTATTTTAAATGGTTAGTTTATATACCTAATAGAAAAGCTTATAAACGCAAAATATGCAATAAATGTATTTCTAAAATACAATTACAAATTTAGACCTTTTCATATAATTCATTTAAATATAAAAATAAATTTTACATAAATGCAGCAAGTACCTTTGAACATAGCTGAACCACTACAATTAAGTCTAGATTTCGGAGACATATAGGACATAGGAAATATATTCTTTGGCTTCGAAATTAAACTCGACCACAACCAATTCCCATGGTACTTTCATTACTAGTAACCTAGAGTTTAAATTTCATAATTTCATCAAAATAGCGGCATTATTTTTTGAGTTATGGTGTTTTTAAGATATATGTTTGTTAGTCCTTGAACTTTTCAAGAGTTCCAGAACCCGAAACCATGGTACGATTTCGCCCATATGCAGTCCCGTCATACTTTCAATACTAGTTAACCCTTGTACACAATTGGAACGCTCTATCTTAATTTTAAGTTACAAGTTTTATTAATTTCGATGATAAGCTTTTACACATTGGAGGGTCTAAGAAAGGTTCTGAACCACCACTCCAATTGATCCCAAATTAGAGGGGCACGCAAGAAATAGTAAAGAACACCCTGGGCCAAATTTGAAGCTTCTACATTTGTTTCAAGTTACTATCTTTATTAATTTCGAAAATATGCTTTAAGGTCCTAAGAACTGAGTGGCTGGTCCCCGATCCACTACTCCAATGGGGCCCAAATTTCAAAGACACTTACGAAATAGGAAGGGACACCCTGATACCAAATTTGGAGGTTCTATCTTCATTGGTTTCGGAATTATGCTCGTTTGGCTTAAATTCGATCAAAAAGTTCTAAGTTCCGAACCCATTGTCCAATCCTCACCGAACGTAATCACCGCCGTAGTTTCGCTGCCAATAACCTACAGCACAAATTTCATGAAGATAGCCTCATTAGTTGTTGAGTTATCGTGATTTTTTATATATGTTCCTTAGCCCTGACATCGATTAAAAGGTCCGGAATCTGAACCGTTGGGCTGATTTCGCCCTTATATAGTCCGCGCTGTACTTATAGTACTAGTTAACCCTTGTACACAATTTGAACGGTCTATCCTAATTTTAAGTAACTATTTTTAGTAATTTCGATTATAAGCCTTTAAAACTTGGGAGGTCTGAGAGAAGTACAGAACCACCACTCCAATTGATCACAAATTAGGGGAACACGCAAGAGATAGTAAAGAACAACACACCCTTGTGGCAAATTGGAAGCTTCTATATTTTTTCAAGTTGTTATCTTTATTAATTTTAAAGATATGCTTTAAGGTCTTCGGAAATGTGTGGCTGGTCCCCGACCCACTACTCCAATGGGACCCAAATTCACAAGACACTTAGGAAATAGGAAGGGACACCCTGATACTAAATTTGGAGGTTCTATCTTCATTGGTTTCGGAATTATGCTCGTTTGGCCTAAATTCGATCAAAAAGTTCTAGGTTCCGAACCCATGGTCCAATCCCGACCTTACGCAATTCCCGAAGTAGTTTCATTACTAGTAACCTACAGCACAAATTTGATGAAGATAGCGTCATTAGTTGTTGAGTTATCGTGATTTTTTATATTTGTTCGTTAGCCCTGAAACCGATTAAAAGGTCCAGAATCCGAACCCATGGGCCGATTTCGCCCATATGCAATCCCCGCTGTACTTTCTGTCCTAGTAACCTACAGTTAAAATTTCATCAAGATAGCTCCATTATTTTTTGAGTTATCGTACCTACGGACGAACGGACGGACGGACGGACGGACATGGCTATATCGACTAAGGCGGTCACGCTGATCATAAATATATATACTTTTCCATATCTAGCTCGCTTCCTTTAGGTGGTTACAAACACCATACCAAAGTTAATATACCCCTTTACCTATTCTATAGGTGTAGGGTATAAAAAGACGAAGCAGTATAAAACGACGAGCATTTTCTAAAAAGACACATTTAAAGTCGAAGCGACGAAAAAAGCAAATTAAAACCTCTGATATATTCAATTAAATATGGAGTGGATGAAATCTGAACTTGATCTTTTTGCATCATTACCAGTACAAACAAGCATATTGCGTTCAGAAGAGGTAGCATACAATCCTTTAGCTTCTTTAGAGGCGTCACCATCAACTATTGAATTTGTTTCGCTTGGAAATGGAGATACATATCGAGATTTATCATCAACCTACATCAAATTTAAAATTCAAATATTAAAAAAAGATGGATCAGTTTGGAGTGCAAAGGATAAAGTAGGAACCGGAGCTGATGCAAAAGCAGCCTCGCAGCCCAGTGTTGTAAATAATTTATTATACTCTTTAATTAAACAATGTAATGTAACTCTAAATGGAGAAAACATCACTCCGTCAGACTCATTATACCATTATAAAGCATACTTAACTACTTTACTAAATTATGGTACAGATTCCAGTCAAACACATTGGGAAGCATCTGGTTGGGAATTGGATAAACCAAATGTAAATGATTTTAACAATTCTGGTTCTAAATCAAGGCAAAAATTATACAATAATTCTACAATAGTAGAATAAATGGGAAAATTACATGTAGATTTTTTCAACACTTCCAAATTACTTTTAAATAACGTTGACATTCGAATTGCTTTGGCATTACAAAAACAAGATTTTTTTCTATTTTTCAATGATTCAGACGAAAGCTATTTAAAAATTCTTGAAGCTACATTACACATTAAACATTTAACAATTAATCCTAGCATATTAATAGCACATAATACTGTTTTGGAAAAGGCTAACGCAAAATATTTTTATACGAGAAGTGAAATCAAAACTCTATTCTACCACTTCTATTCAATGTATTTTTTTCAAATCTTTCTGAAAAATTATTAGGTGTATCTCATATTGCATTTGCTGACGATCTTAAAATTTTTCATGTTATTAAGAATAACTCTGATGTTCAATTACTTCAAGAAAACATGCATTCTTTACATGAATGGTGCATATCCAATAGATTAGAACTAAATATTGAGAAATGCAAGGTCATAAGCTTTACACGTAAAAGAAATACAATATTTTTTAATTATTCAATAGACAATTTAGCTCTCGAAAGGGTGAATAGCATGACCGATCTTGGGATTCTTTTGGATGATAAATTAAATTATAATCTTCATTACGAACACATGATTGCAAAGGCAAATAAAATGTTAGGTTTCATTAAAAGAAGGGCCAAAGAGTTTAATGACGTAGCAGTAACAAAAGCACTTTATTGTTCTTTGGTTCGATCTACTTTAGAATATGGTCACATTGTTTGGGATCCGGCATTTCAAACACACTCTAAAAGAATTGAATCTGTTCAAAAACAGTTTCTTTTATTTGCTCTAAGAAACCAATATGACCCTTCAGAGTACTCCACACTTCCAAGCTACATTACAAGACTAAATACCTTGAAAATGTTAACTCTTGCATCACGCAGGGAAATTCTTTCATCCTGCTTCACTTTCGACATCTTAAATAAAACAATTGATATTCAGTTTCTAACGTATAAAGTCAGAATAAATAACGAAGTTAGACAAACAAGAAACACTAAATTTTTGATTGTAAATACTCACAGAACTCAATACGCAAATAATGAACCTATAAACAGATGTTGCACTACATTTAATAAACATAGTTATCTTTTTTCAACAGATATATCTAAAAACACTTTTAAATATAAACTTAAGCAAAAATTTTTAAATGAACCTATTTTGTAAACTTAATAATAATTTCAAGTTCAAGTACATATTAACATATTATATGATATTATATCATAAGTAATTACGTTCATACAGTGCTTTTGCTTTTTTGTTTTTGTTCTGTAAGCATTTTTTGTTTTTATACCCTACACCTATAGAATAGGTAAAGGGGTATATTAACTTTGGTATGGTGTTTGTAACCACCTAAAGGAAGCGAGCTAGATATGGAAAAGTATATATATTTGTGATCAGCGTGACCGCCTTAGTCGATATAGCCATGTCCGTCCATCCGTCCGTCCGTCCGTCCATCCGTCCGTAGGCACGATAACTCAAAAAATAATGGAGCTATCTTGATTAAATTTTAACTGTAGGTTACTAGGACTGAAAGTACGGCGGGGATTGCATATAGGCGAAATCGGCCCATGGGTTCGGATTCTGGACCTTTTAATCGGTTTCAGGGCTAACGAACAAATATAAAAAATCACGATAACTCAACAACTAATGACGCTATCTTCATCAAATTTGTGCTGTAGGTTACTAGTAATGAAACTACTTCGGGAATTGCGTAAGGTCGGGATTGGACCATGGGTTCGGAACCTAGAACTTTTTGATCGAATTTAGGCCAAACGAGCATAATTCCGAAACCAATGAAGATAGAACCTCCAAATTTAGTATCAGGGTGTCCCTTCCTATTTCCTAAGTGTCTTGTGAATTTGGGTCCCATTGGAGTAGTGGGTCGGGGACCAGCCACATATTTCCGAAGACCTTAAAGCATATCTTTAAAATTAATAAAGATAACAACTTGAAAAAATATAGAAGCTTCCAATTTGCCACAAGGGTGTGTTGTTCTTTACTATCTCTTGCGTGTTCCCCTAATTTGGGATCAATTGGAGTGGTGGTTCTGTACCCCTCTCAGACCTCACAAGTTTTAACGGCTTATAATCGAAATTACTAAAAATAGTTACTTAAAATTAGGATAGACCGTTCAAATTGTGTACAAGGGTTAACTAGTACTATAAGTACAGCGCGGACTATATAAGGGCGAAATCAGCCCAACGGTTCGGATTCCGGACCTTTTAATCGATGTCAGGGCTAAGGAACATATATAAAAAATCACGATAACTCAACAACTAATGAGGCTATCTTAATGAAATTTGTGCTGCAGGTTATTGGCAGCGAAACTTCGGCGGTGATTACGTACGGTGAGGATTGGACAATGGGTTCGGAACTTAGAACTTTTTGATCGAATTTAGGCCAAACGAGCATAATTCCGAAACCAATAAAGATAGAACCTCCAAATTTGGTATCAGGGTGTCCCTTCCTATTGCGTAAGTGTCTTTGAAATTTGGGCCCCATTGGAGTAGTGGATCGGGGACCAGCCACTCAGTTCTTTGGCCCTTAAAGCATATTTTCGAAATTAATAAAGATAGTAACTTGAAACAAATGTAGAAGCTTCCAATTTGCCACAAGGGTGTTCTTTACTATTTCTTGCGTGCCCCTCTAATTTGGGATCAATTGGAGTGGTGGTTCAGAACCTCTCTTAGACCCCCCAATGTGTAAAAGCTTATCATCGAAATTAATAAAACTAGTAACTTAAAATTAAGATAGAACGTTCCAATTGTGTACAAGGGTTAACTAGTATTGAAAGTATGACGGGACTGCATATGGGCGAAATCGTACCATAATTTCGGGTCCTGGAACCCTTGAAAAGTTCAAGGACTAACAAACATATATCTTACAAACACCATAACTCAAAAAATAATGCCGGTATTTTGATGAAATTTAACTGTAGGTTACTAGTAATGAAAGCACCATGGGAATTGGTTGTGGTCGAGTTTAATTTCGAAGCCAAAGAATATATTTCCTATGTCCTATGTGTCTCCGAAATCTAGACTTAATTGTAGTGGTTCAGCTATGTTCAAAGGTCTTGCTGCATTTATGTAAAATTTATTTTTATATTTAAATGAATTATATGAAAAGGTGTCAATTTTTAATTGTATTTTAGAAATACATTTATTGCATATTTTGCGTTTATAAGCTTTTCTATTAGGTATATAAACTAACCATTTAAAATAATTGCAATTTTTAAAAATTTGGATTATAAAATATATTATGCTTTGATTATCTTTTTATCACAAAATTTAATAATTAGAATTTTTTCATTTTGCAATTGAATTGGAATAAATATATTTTAATTTATTTCAAGTTTGTTTGTTTTTTAATATTTTTAAATAGATAAATTAGTAAGAATTTGTAGTATTTTTTAATAGATAGGGTAATTAGAAAATGTTTTTAGTATTATACAGTTAATTTGGTTAGCTATGTCTTACGATCAAATTAATAACAGCTTCTATGGTGTTAAAATGACTTATGGATATGTCCTTAAATTTGAACCAAATAAGTGTAGGGTATTTCTAAGTCGGTTGCACCGACTGACTGTTTCTTTACTTGTTTGTTTAAATTTTTAATATTTTGTACAGTAAAAAAAAACTTGGTATTGTAATTTGACCTAAGTATTCTAATTTTTGTTAATTGTTCTTAAATTTTTTTTTATACCCTACACCTATAGGTAAAGGGGTATATAGGTAAAGGGGTATATTAACTTTGGTATGGTGTTTGTAACCACCTAAAGGAAGCGAGCTAGATATGGAAAAGTATATATATTTGTGATCAGCGTGACCGCCTTAGTCGATATAGCCATGTCCGTCCGTCCGTCCGTCCGTCCGTTCGTCCGTAGGCACGATAACTCAAAAAATAATGGAGCTATCTTGATGAAATTTTAACTGTAGGTTGCTAGGACTGAAAGTACGGCGGGGATTCATATGGACGAAATCGGCCCATTGGTTCGGATTCTGGACCTTTTAATCGGTTTCAGGGCTAATGAACAAATATAAAAAATCACGATAACTCAACAACTAATGACGCTATCTTCATCAAATTTGTGCTGTGGGTTACTAGTAATGAAACTACTTCGGGAATTGCGTAAGGTCGGGATTGGACCATGGGTTCGGAACCTAGAACTTTTTGATCGAATTTAGGCCAAACGAGCATAATTCCGAAACCAATGAAGATAGAACCTCCAAATTTAGTATCAGGGTGTCCCTTCCTATTTCCTAAGTGTCTTGTGAATTTGGGTCCCATTGGAGTAGTGGGTCGGGGACCAGCCACACATTTCCGAGGACCTTAAAGCATATCTTTAAAATTAATAAAGATAACAACTTGAAAAAATGTAGAAGCTTCCAATTTGCCACAAGGGTGTTCTTTACTATCTCTTGCGTGTTCCCCTAATTTGGGATCAATTGGAGTGGTGGTTCTGTACCCCTCTCAGACCTCCCAAGTTTTAAAGGCTTATAATCGAAATTACTAAAAATAGTTACTTAAAATTAGGATAGACCGTTCAAATTGTGTACAAGGGTTAACTAGTACTATAAGTACAGCGCGGACTATATAAGGGCGAAATCAGCCCAACGGTTCGGATTCCGGACCTTTTAATCGATGTCTGGGCTAAGGAACATATATAAAAAATCACGATAACTCAACAACTAATGAGGCTATCTTAATGAAATTTGTGCTGCAGGTTATTGGCAGCAAAACTACGGCGGTGATTACGTACGGTGAGGGTTGGACAATGGGTTCGGAACTTAGAACTTTTTGATCGAATTTAGGCCAAACGAGCATAATTCCGAAACCAATGAAGATAGAACCTCCAAATTTGGTATCAGGGTGTCCCTTCCTATTTCGTAAGTGTCTTTGAAATTTGGGCCCCATTGGAGTAGTGGATCGGGGACCAGCCACTCAGTTCTTAGGACCATAAAGCATATTTTCGAAATTAATAAAGATAGTAACTTGAAACAAATGTAGAAGCTTCAAATTTGGCCCAGGGTGTTCTTTACTATTTCTTGCGTGCCCCCCTAATTTGGGATCAATTGGGGTGGTGGTTCAGAACCTCTCTTAGACCCCCCAATGTGTAAAAGCTTATCATCGAAATTAATAAAACTAGTAACTTAAAATTAAGATAGAGCGTTCCAATTGTGTACAAGGGTTAACTAGTATTGAAAGTATGACGGGACTGCATATGGGCGAAATCGTACCATAATTTCGGGTTTTGGAACCCTTGAAATGTTCAAGGACTAACAAACATATATCTTAAAAACACCGTAACTCAAAAAATAATGCCGGTATTTTGATAAAATTTAACTGTAGGATACTAGTAATGAAAGCACCATGGGAATTGGTTGTGGTCGAGTTTAATTTCGAAGCCAAAGAATATATTTCCTATGTCCTATGTGTCTCCGAAATCTAGACTTAATTGTAGTGGTTCAGCTATGTTCAAAGGTACTTGCTGCATTTATGTAAAATTTATTTTTATATCTAAATGAATTATATGAAAAGGTCTAAATTTGTAATTGTATTTTAGAAATATATTTATTGCATATTTTGCGTTTATAAGCTTTTCTATTAGGTATATAAACTAACTATTTAAAATAATTGCAATTTTTAAAAATTTGGATTATTAAATATATTATGCTTTGATTATCTTTTTATCACAAAATTTAATAATTAGAATTTTTTCATTTTGTAATTGAATTGGAATAAATATATTTTCATTTATTTCAAGTTTGTTTGTTTTTTAATATTTTTAAATAGATAAATTAGTAAGAATTTGTAGTATTTTTTAATAGATAGTGTAATTAGACAATGTTTTTAGTATTATACAGTTAATTTGGTTAGCTATGTCTTACGATCAAATTAATAACAGCTTCTATGGTGTTAAAATGACTTATGGATATGTCCTTAAATTTGAACCAAATAGGTGTAGGGTATTTCTAAGTCGGTTGCACCGACTGACTGTTTCTTTACTTGTTTTTTGTAAATTCTGTTTAAAATTTTAAATTATGAATAATAGTATAAGATATTTTCTTTTTTTTTTTTGTTTGTAAAAACCTTGTTTTGGTTAATGAAATAAAAAATAAAACATTCACAATTCCAGTATTGAATAATCGATTTATAGGGCAAATACCAAAAGCTCTTTTATTTTGTATGGTTAATAATGAAAGTTTTAATGGTAAAAGATCAAAAAATCCATACCATTTCGATCATCAAAATCTCACACAATTTCAATTATATGTGAATGGAGTGCCTACACCAAATTCTGCAATTGAAACCAGTTTTACATCGAATAACAATTTCAATTCTCGTGCATATTTAACATTATTTAGCGGAACAGATATACATCATTCTGATAAAGGCCATCAAATTTCAAAAGAACTATTTTCAAAAGGTTATACAATACTAGCTTTTGATTTATCACCAGATGGTTCTGGAACTGATACATGTCAAAGTTTATTAAACCAGGGAGTAGTAAAGATTGAAACAAGACTCAGTTCTCCATTAACTTCAACATTAACATGTATGTATTGTGTTTGCAGAATTTGATGCCAGTATCGAAATTGATAAATATCGCAACGTCTACGTAAACATATAAAAAGAAGCATAGTGGAGCATCTCTATTCATTTGAAAATGGCATACGCTGTAGTAGATTTATCATTCTGTACGGATGATAACAATACAATATTTGCTAAAAACCATGCTGTGGCTGAAATAAAAGAAAAATGTAAAACTATTGTAAAGGAATTAAAGTATAAATTCCCACCAAAGATTTAAAAAGAACGGACATCAAGAATTACTCTTTTGGACATATGGACAATGAAAAAACAACTAATAATTTAATAAATTTGCTTGAAAAATTCGATATAGTGTTCACAAATGGTAAACTTAAAGTTGAATTTTTAACGGCATACATAAGTGAAAATACTCAGCTAATTGATATTTCCCGTTTACAAAAAAATGAATACACTTCAGATAACGAAAGCGTTGAAATGTAATAGTGTCACAAGTAAATTGTTTAAAAGTGTTTTTGCTCTTGATCAAATACCGAAAAATATTTCAAAACCTGGTATTTTAGTAATAAACACTGACACTTCTACCGAAAAAGGAACACATTGGTTAGCAATTTACGTGCCAGTTCAAGGCTGTATAGAATATTTTGATTCATTTGGAAATCCACCATTCCACAATGAGATTGTGAAATTTCTACAAAATCAATCAAAATGTTTTATTTTCAACAATAAGCGTTTACAAAGTGACCTTACATTAGTCTGTGGACAATATTGTTGTGTATATTTATGGATGCGATGTAAGCGCAAGAGCATGAAAAATTTTATTAATTTATTCAACACAATGTCATCCCCACCCAAAAACGATAAAAAAATACAAATAATGTTTCGGAAAATTTTCAAAAAATGTTTACGATAAAAACTATAAATACAAAACTTTCGAGTTATAAAACTTTAACAGTTTAAATAAAAAAACATGGAGCCAACATCAAATGCTGAAGTATTTATCGAAAAACAAATAAACAACGATAACGACGACGAAGCACAACAAAAAAATCTTTTATTAAGCTATATTTACTATTTGGATAAAAAACAAACAATAAAAATACAAATTGGATTTAATGTTGAAAATTTAGCTGCAACAATAATTTTTCAACGTCATCGCAAAGTCATTAGCGAGATGAATTATTTGCAGTGGCATGCTTTTTATGTAGATTTTACAAACATTCAACCTAAATTAAATTCAAGTAAATTTCCACTGAAATTCAATCATACAGAACAAACTAAAAAACTAACATTGGAACTAAATGAGTACACCCGCTTTTGCCTTATGTTGGCCTTTATACAAGCAGTGATGTCATATAACAATGGAGCTGAATTAAATGTGCGGGAATATGTATTCAAGTATTTCGACAGATGTATTGAAAGGAATAAACTGAAATTGGAACAAGAAGATTTTTATATTCCTATGAATTTACATATAGCTCAGTGTAATTATTCTAGACTATTTTATGAAATATCATTGTTTATGTCTGAAAAAATATATTGTGCAACAATAAATAAAACGAATATTTTTTAAAGCTAATTATTATTATTTTCTTTTATTAAATACATGTACAAGTTTATACAATTTTTTACAGCACATCTTTGCAACAAATTTTCTGTATTATGATGGTGAGGGCAAATGGTGATGTAATTCTTTAGTTTCTGTAGAGATGGAATTTTGTTATCTAAATTGATAACTTTTACTGAATTTGAAATAAAAGTGTCTAAAAATTGTTTTTTTTTAAAACATTTTACATAAACAACATCAAATATAGTTGTTAAATGTTCCTCAAAGACATTTTTAACTTTTAAATACTCTATAAAGCCATCATTCCAATCCATGTTATTAATGTTCTTTTTGTTGTACTCATTTTGTCGTTTAACATCACTATTTAATTCTTCAAATGAGTACTGTGCTTTAAATATAAAAAACACTGGTATTAGAGAACCATCAGCTATCAAAAAATATTGTTTGTTATTTCCAATAACAAATTGTAAATCAACTATAGCTTTTCTGCTACCACTGTTGTTGTTGTTGTTGCTATTCATTTTGTTCTTTATAATAATAAAAAAAAAACTAATAACCTAGCCTTTTATTTATAACTCTGATTTCATAAAAAAAAAGTCGGGATACCTCGTTATACTATAGAGCAGTAAATTTTTAAAACTATTAACGGACCTTCACAGACCGTTTCGGACCTTCAGACCGTTTTCGGACCTTCACATACCGTTTTCGGACCTTCACAGACTGTTTTCGGACTTTCACAGACCGTTTCGGACTTTCACAGACCGTTTGCTGACCTTCACAGACCGAAACTAGTTTTAAATACAGGCCCCTCGTTTTCAGACCTTCACAGACCATTTTCGGACCTTCACTGACCGTTTTCGGACCTTCACAGACCGTTTTCGGATTTTCACAGACCGTTTCGGACTTTCACAGACCATTTGCGGACCTTCACAGACCGAAACTAGTCTTGAATACAGGCCCCTCGCGCCAAGGGGCCCCCTTAGCACCGTCATAAGTATCTGAAAAAAAAAAAAAAAAAATTTCCCTTTCCTTTCAAAATAAAAAAAAAAAAAAAAAACAAATTAAATTCTTTAATATTAAACTTTATTTATTTCAAAAATTTTTCCTGCGATTCGATATCAATCGATGGAATTAATTGAAATAACGCCATATTTTTTTTGTCTTTATCCCGTCCCAAAAATTTAAAATAAAACTGCGCTCTATTCAATTCCTCTAATTCCGGTTCGTTTGTAACTTTTTTTGAAAACCTGTCCGGCATGAAAAATATAATTTTTTCATTGGTTATCATATCTTCTACCTCACAAAGCACCACCGTTTGGCCTCTTTTCGTCTCTAGAAAGCACCAGGAAAGCACCTCGTATATTTTATTTTGGTGTAAAATATCAATATTATGATATTTTTCACTCGAACCCACTCCCAATTCCATTAAACGTTTTAAAAATCAATTATAGGAAATAGAAAATTAAAAATATAAAACAAAAAAAAAAAAAAATAAATATCTTACCATATTTTTTGTTTTATTTTGTAATATGTATTATGTACTCTTAATAAAGTAAATAATTTTTAATAATAGTAAAGAAAAATTGTTGTTCTTATATATGAAAAACTTTATATATGACTTCCCCACTCATATAAAAAATAAAATAAAAACCACATAACTAACTCATTATGCAATTATGCAATTATATTTTTTTTTTTTTTTCTCTTGTTTTTTAAAGTTAAAATTCTAATACGATACAACATTGTTGCAGTATTTTGAAAAATATCATATAAATTAAAATGTTGTGAAGGCTGCTGCAGCTGTGGTTTTTAAAAGTATATATATATGCTTATGTTATAATCCATTTTAGTTACCACATAATTTTTACTTAAATTAAAACTAAAAAAAAAAACAACTAAAATGAGTTCAGTAAATAAAAAAATCAAATCGAAATGCAATGAGTGCAAAAAATTTTCACAAAGCCGGACAATCTTCAAAGCCATAAATGTTCAATAAATGTACAATTAAAACATAAATGTGATTTATGTCAAAAAGTATTTGATCGAAAAAACAATTTATTAGAACATATAAAAAACCACAGAGAAGGTTATGAAAATACCAAATTTTGTAAGAAGTGCAAAACAGCCATCTCAAATAATTTATGGAATTACCATGTTCGGACAAATGAACTTAAGAAAAATGCAGGAGAAGTCATTAAAACTAATGTTAGGTGTATTAATGAATGTTTTCAAAATAGACTAGAAACATTTATTACAGATAATGATGATGAAGGCATATTAAACCCATCACACTGTTTAGAAAAGGCTCAACCCGATATCATTGAATTGTTGAGACAATCACTAAAAAAACATAATGTCATTAAGGCGAATCTTGAACTTTTCGGTGAATATATAAAACCAACAGAAGAAGAGATAAATATATCAATCAAATCTTTTCCAACTCGAATGTTAAGCATTACACAGGCAGACGATCTTAATGATTTTTTTGAAAATGCTAAAGACGTTATTCAACAACAAGCAGAAGACTTCCAAGAAAAAGATAGTGGCTTGGCGTTAATTAGAATTTTACACGTGGAAATAAATATCAATAAAGATGAACCAATCCACATTTCTAGTTATATTAAGTTACCAAAAAACATAGAAGATAAAAAAGCCTGCATTAATATCCACAATAATGATAACTTCTGTTTTAAGTGGAGTTTAGTATCAGCCTTACAAACTTGCGTTGAAAATGCAAAACGAACATCTTCATACAAAATTAGTGACATTTCTCAACCCATAGTCAAGCTTGAGTTTGGCAATGTTTTACGACTTAATTTTGGCAATATGCAATTTCCAACTAAATTGTCTGAACTAAATTTATTCGAAGAACTTAATAATGACATAAGCATAAATTTGTTTGGATTGGAAGTCATTAATAAGAAATATGAGGTTGTAGGGCCATTTTATTTGACAAAATGTGAAAAAAAGTTTCATGTCAATCTATTGCTTTTGGAAAGGGATGAAAAATTTCATTTTGTTTACATAAAACATTTATCAAGATTGATAAGTCGGTCTGTACCTAGGAATATTCATCATATTTATATTTGTAATATGTGAGTAGTATACATGCCACTTGGGCATGGGAAAATATTTATGCAAATGAGGTATTATCCCAAGTTCAATGACCTTAACCGGCATACCGGCATCGTGATACCGGCATAATTAATTTCCGGAAAACACTTTTGTAAATAATCGACAAGGTCAACTAGATAATGTACAACAAGTAAGTGCAATGATCTTGTTGTGATAGTATAGTAAACTTGTTATTTGTATTTTAGTTTAAAGTAATTTTAAATGAAAAAAGAGGAAGAGTGTGGTAGAATAGACTGTGTCAACTCTGGGATACCCGCATGACCGTAACATATACATTATATCATGCGGTTATTTACTTTTGGCAAAATTTAAAATATTCAGCTTTATTAGGTGTAGAGTAATGCTTATATAAAAGAAGGAGTTGTATGGCAGCTACTCGAACCCTTTGGAGTAGACCAACCAAATTTTGCAGTAACTTTGGCCATTACACTAAACTATATTTGGCAAAATTTCAGACACCCACCTTCATTTGCTGTAGTGAAATCCTCATATAAAAGAAGGAGTTGTATGGCAGCTACTCGAACCCTCTGCAGTAGACCAACCAAACTTTGCAGTATCTTTGGCCATTACACTAAACTATTTCTTGCAAAATTTCAGACACCCAGCTTCATCAGGTGTAGTGTAAAGCTCATATAAAAGAAGGAGTTGTATGGCAGCTACTCGAACCCTCTGTAGTAGACCAACCAAATTTTGCAGAAACTTTGGCCATAAAACTAAACTACTTTTGGCAAAATTTCAGACACGCAGCTGCAATAGGTACAGAGAAATACTCATATATAAAAAGAAGTTGTATGGCAGCTACCCGAACCCATGAACCAAAATGGCTGGATTTAGATAGCGATTCCGGTTTTTGCATAAAAAAGAATTTGTGAAAATTTCATAATCCTAGCTCCTTTATTTTTTGAGTTATCGTGATGACGGACGGACGGATGGACATACATCGCTAAATCGATTTATTTTTTGATTCTGATCTGAACCATACACTTGAGTCTATATCTACCTCCCCTCCTTCTCTGCGTTACAAACGTAATGACAAATTTATTATACCCTTTGACTATACAGTCATACGGGTATAATAATTGGAGGTGTGTTATTAGTATCGTGATACCGGCATAATTAATTTTCCGCAAAACACTTTTGTAAATAATAGACAAGGTCAACTAGATAATGTACAACAAGTAAGTGCAATGATCTTGTTGTGATAGTATAGTAACATAGATTATTGTAAATAATAAAAGTTTTATTTAGTTTTCACGATCAACCAGTTATTGTAACAAATAAAATGCAGATATTCAACTTGTTATTTGTATTTTAGTTTAAAGTAATTTTAAATGAAAAATAATTGGAGGTGTGTTATTAGGTGTGTTATACTCTGCAAAAAATTAATAAATATTTTGTAAAAATAAAACACATAAGTTAAGTTTCATATAATATCATTTTTATTATTTGGGGGAGGTACAATAGTAAGGAAAAAAAGTGATTTATGGTTAACTGAAATATATTTTGAAAAATTTGTCCGTGTAAATTACTTTGTATAATATGCAGTAGAAAATGAAAGTAGTTTAAAATAGACTTATTCTATTTAGGTGTAGCCAGTCACGAGTTTTATTTTTTAGTATTAATATATGCGTTAGATGGAATTTCAAACAAACTTTTTTAAACAACTATGTAAATTAAAATTTTTATGCTATTGTAAATTACTTTGTATGATGCAAAAAAAATTAAAAAAGACTTGTAAAAATAAAAACAAATAAATTAAGTTTCATATAATATCATTTTTATTTATCCAAGAATTGTGATCTTTATCAAAACCTAACCACTTAACAAAAACCTGATTTCCTTTTCTTTTCAATATTTTTTCAACAAGAAAAGTGTCAGGATTTTTGACTCGAGTAAGTTCAGGCTCATCGGAGTTCGGAGTTTTTGTATATAATCAAATAAATTGTAAGTAATTGGGTCTGTACGTTTTACTTCTTTAATTGTAAATATTTCTGTTTACCAGTTTGGCTGATAACCTTTTGAAAATCAAAAAATTTGTAAAATTTTAGAAAAAATAAAATATAATAATAAAAATTAACCATAATTTTTTTATTTTATAATTTAAGAGGTTTTTACAGGGGGATTTTTTTTTACTTTACAGATTTTTTTTTTTTTTAAATTTACAGGGTTTTAAATTTACAGTTTCAAAAAATAATAAAAAACTTTTACAGATTTTTTTAAAATCTTTTTTCTCTTTTTATAAAACCGAAAGGTACAGGAAAATAATTTTCATTAAATTTTCTTTTTTCAGCTTTTATTTTTGTATGTGTGTTTATTTTTATTTTTAGGTACAGTGATAGCTTGGTGTTCTGCTGTTCTTCTAAAATTTTTTGATAAAATGCATACACCATCCTTGTCATTAGTTAAAATCATTTCCTTTAATTTTTTCAAAATATTATTATTTTTGAAGAATCGTAATTTAGTCTTATTCCTTTTACTTTACAAACAGCCGATTCAGTTTGAGTTTTGGTAGAAAATATCTTATAGCTATAATTTTTAGGTCCTCCACTTACAAATTCTGTAATGTAGCTTCCAACTCCAAAAGACTCAAGCTCATCTGTCATATCTCTAATAAAGTTTCCCGTAGGAGGTTCATACTCGCCATCTTTTGAAATATATATTACCGAGTCTGTATTGTAATATAAAACACGTTCTTCTAATTTTTCAAGAAAACTATATAATTTTAGTCGAGCTTGTGCTGTTGTATAACAAGCTATACATACGTTGACAGTAGAAAGCGAATCTACATCCTCATTTTTTGTATTTTCAATTTACCAAAAGTGTTTCTGTGTTAATAATCATTACATGTACAACATCTTTAAAAAAAATCCCTGTAAAAACCTCTTAAATTATAAAATAAAAAAATTTTAATCACATTCCCACATTTCAATTACCTCATATCCAGATGATTTTAGTCGCTCTGATTTTGCTACAGTAAATTCAAATCTAGCATCCATTGTATCGAATTCAGTTTTACTTACCGGCTCGTTACGCCTATAACGAAAACATTTTGGGTGACCATAATAGTAGCATCCATGAAATTCAAAAATTTGTTTTGTTTCCAAACACAACCCATCTACTTTTAATCCATTTACAATTCCTTCTCGTTGTTTACCAGCGTGACAAATATTGATGCATCTCTGATCTTCTTCCCAAATTAACCATTGAAGAGCTTTTTTTGATTGTATATCTGTAAGTCTATAGCCATTTTTTGGTATTAAGCCAATTATCTCTGTTTTAAAAAATTTCTACGGAAAACTAAATTGCATGCCTTCGATAAAAGGACACACATTGCTTTCTTCTAACATAAGATTCCTAAATTTTATACAAGCTTCCGTTAAAATATATACATCGTTTTTACAGTAATCTTCCAGCTCGGTTTGCATATTAAATTCAGTATGTTCATTTTCTTCATACCAAGCGATAAATTCTCTACGATCATTTTCTGTCATTGGATCGATACCATAATAGTGTTTAATGGCAATGGTCCAATGTAATTAGCATTTTCTCTAGTATTGAATAAATGTGGAAAATGACCTTTTTTATATTAACAGATAATTCAAAAGCTTTCGGAAGTTTAGCCAGTGCCATTGGCAAATAATTTAACGAATCTAAAAACTTTATGTTATTTATTTCCATTTGAATAATTTTTGTTCCTCTGATGATTAATTTGGGTTGTAAATTACTTTTAATCAATAGTTCATTTAAAATGAATTGATGATCAAAACTTTGTCCATTATCAGCCAAAACCGTAACTTTCTTAAAGTTTTTTGCTAATCCAAAAATATAATCAACAAAACCTGAAATTACATTTGTTTTTAAAACTTTTGTCCTATAACCACATTTTAAGCAAAAATAGAACTTAGATTCATTTATGCAACGATTGCATCTTGTAGAGAGAACACACAGATTTGGTACGTGTAATTTAACATCTTGTTTTTGCTTTTGGTATATTGTTGTTTCTTGCATTGTTTCTAAATCATAAAATATAAAAAGAAAATCGTCAAGAACTGGTTTTCTTGTATCAATACTAATGTAACAATAATGATTTCTTTCTACAAATTTTTTACACTGTTTGCAAAACACAGTATAACATTTGTGTAAGCCACGCTTAACTGAATATAATTTGAAGCATTTCAGACATTTATGAACTTCTGAGCACATATTTTTAGAAAGTTTTCTAAAGCAGTTTTCTCCTCTGAAAGATCGTTTACATGTAATACACGAAGATAGGCTATGTCACTCCGAGCACAAAAATCCCATGTATTTTAAAGGGGGCAAAATTCAGATATTTTCCAGTGTGGCCGTTGTAGCTAAACTTTGCGGTACATGCTAATGTACTAAACTGCAAAGCTTATTTCATTATAAATTATACTACCATGAAATGAAAAACTTTTTCTAGAAAGATTACATATCCATACATACACTTTATCATAAGGGAGAAAAAAAATGCTAAAGAAAAACGCCCGAATTATGTGTTTTATTAGTGGTTTTAAATAAAAACACCAAACAATTTTAATTTTAAATTAAAATTTTATTTTTCAAGTTTATTGTTTGAAGGTGGTCTTAAGACTAACTTTTTTTTTAACAAATCAATTTTTTTATATTACAATAATCATTATTTTTATTTTACAAAAACAATTTGCTTTATCATACTTAATACTAATTTTAATTTATTAGTCGAAAATATCTTTCGAAACAAAATTCAGTATCGAATTACAAAAAGGAAATTTACTTGAGTTTTTTATATATTTACTTATTACAAAATCAATATTAATATAATAAATGTTCGTACTGAATTTTGTGTACAAAATTATTTCACCATATGTTGGGTTTCATATTACATTTATAAAGTTAAATTATTTCAAGTGCAATTACATATTTAAAATTAGTTCAAATGCAATTGACCGTAATTATGCTTAGTATGCAAAAATGTGGCTAATTATATTTTTGTATAAAATTGAAAAGAATAAAAGGAAAAACAAAAATTAAAAATGTTTTGTCTTACAAATTAATATTTTAAATTTTATAAATGTGAAATTGAGTTTTATCTTTTATTGGAGGTTCATTAATTACTATCTTGGTTGGGGTTACCAACTGTGACGTAACTCCTCCCTCCTTAAGATTAAGACTCTCCTGAGTCGCAAATTTTAATATTTTGAATTTTTTGAATAATATTAATAGAAATATAATTATGCTTATTACTAATAAAATTATAAAAATTATAAGACTTAAATAAATATAATTATTTTTATGATATTTTATTTCTTTTATTTCGTCAATATTTTTTTACTTGTTCTAGTATTATGTCGTTAAAACTGATATTTTCATTAATTTCTTGATTCATATTTAGATAATCTGATATTGTAAAACTTTGTTTGAATTCTCTTAGATTACTATTAAAAACTTTTCCATTTATATTTATTGAACAATCATTAAAATTGAATATGTAATTTCCATTTATTTTGAACTTTCGTTCATCACAAGTACTATTAAAATTTACATTTATCTGATTTTTTACTAAAATTAATCCTATTTTTAAAATAATTATTTCTGATACATTATTGAAAATTTTTAAGCAGTTTCCTTTGAAAATGCAGTTTTTTGAAATTATTAAATCTTTTATATCTTTTTTATTTTCATGATTAAAATTTTTGTTATCATATTTTACAATTTTTTGTTGTTCAAACATTAGTTCATTATTAAATCTATCACCTATTGGAATTAACATAGTTGTTGGTACACTGATTGTTTCATTAGGTATTTTAATAACAAAAACAATGTTCTCTTTACTATCAATTAATGTGGCTAATTTAATATTTTGTAATTTATTAAAATCAATATCGTATTCTAAAATTTCTTCATTTGTTAATATATTGCTATGTATTATTCCTAGTCTAGCTGATGCTATGTTGTCTTGAATGTGTTCAATGTTATCTTGTATAATTTTAATTTTTAGTGCAAAATCTGTGTAAAGTAAGTATTTATAAATTGTTGTGTATTGAGTGTTTATGTCGTTAAGTTTTTCATTAATTAAGGATCTGTCGTTTTCAATAATTTGTTTGAGCTTAATAAAAGTGTTATTAAAATTGTTATTAATTGTTATTTGACTGTTTAAATTTGTTATGGCATTATGATTATTTTGGTCAATTATTTTTAAATGATCTTCGATTTCTTGTCGATCAGAATCGTCCATTGTACCATACAGCCATTTTTGAACAGTGCCAATGAAATTTACTAGACCCCGTTTGTGTCTGTGTGGAATTAAAGTTTTAATCTTATTTTTCGCGACATTTAATTGTTGAGTTAAGATAAGTTTATTTTGTATTTCTGATAAATTTATATTATCTTCTAATTTATTTAGTATTTCTGAAATTTCTTTGGGGTTAATGATATGTAAGATTGTATTATAGTTTTTTACTAATTCTATATCCTCCAGTTTGATTTCTGTATATCCCAAGTCTGACTCGATTTTTTCAAATGTGAGATGGGCCTGGATTTGCATCGGTATTGTTGATAGCATTAGGAAGATTGTTAATATTAATTTTACCTGAAAATTTACAATTTCTTTTAATATTTGATGGATGTATATTTTCTAGCTTAGATTTTATAAATTTGGGTTGTTCCTTATGTCTAACACTTTTATAGTTTTTTATATAACCTTCAGTTCTATTTTCGGTATAGTTTTCTCTTTTTAAATTAAGTTTGTTTACATATCTAGATTTTTCTGTCAGTAACAAATCATAAATTTTGTTTTTATTACAGTTTCCTTCTTGAATATTAATTGGTTTTTCTTTTGTCACTGAGTGGTAACTGTTGTTATACCACTCAATTGCTTTATACATTTTTTCGATAACATTAAGGTCTTTATTAACAATACCTAAAACTCTAATTTTTTCGCTAATAGTATTGTGAAACCGTTCGATGTCTGAATTTCCAGTGTGATTGTTAGATTTTACTAAGTGAAGTTCAATTTGTTCGTCTTTAAGGAAATTTTTTATATTAATACTCTTAAATTCATTATCGGTAATCAATTTTTTGAAATGCCCTCTGTTTGATTTGAATTCTCTAAGTTTTTCTATTATAGTTTGATTATTTCTATCATTTAGGTGAAAAGCGGTAGCATATTTAGAAAAACGGTCTATAAACGTCAAAAAGTTTTGTTTTGAATTAGTATATATATCCATATGTATAATTTCTTTAATGTCTTTAGGTGTTTCTGTCAATTGGAATTTCTTTTTTATTGGTTTTCTGTCATATTTAACTCGGCTACATATATCACAATTATTAATATATTTTTGAATATAGTTTTTTAATTTTGGAAAATATATGACTTTTTTTAGACCTTCATAATTTTCGTTTATACCGGTATGTCCTGTTTCGTTTTTATGATATTTATGTATCTGTTTAAAGGTTTCATCTTCTGTAATCATGTCTTTTGCGAAATAACTACACCTAACAAACTTTATGTTTTGAAAGCTTCCATATAGGTCAATTAGCTTTCTTTGTACTATATTGTATTTTTGGTCGTTTAGTTCAGAGAAAATGCCTATTCTACCTGTTATTATATGTCTTCTACATATATCACTAAGATTGTTTTGTATATTGTCTGAATTTATAAATATCCTTTTATTACCAAACGTTATTTCTATATCCTTATTTTTATTATCAGTGAGAATTATTTGGGTTTTGAATCTGTTCACGACCGTATCTAAAATTGGGAAATGGTCATTTGCCTCTTCTTCTTGAGAATGTACAGTCTCGTTGCTCAAATTTTCGGAAACAAAGTCAGAAGTATTTATATTATTTTGCATTGAATAATTTGTATTATTACTTAATTGAGATAGAATTTCATCATTGTAATCTGTATCTTCGGATACAGCTTGTAGATCAGAAGGATCTATGTTATTTTCCATTGAAATATTGCTATTGCTACTAAATTCAGATTGAATATCGTTATGATTTGTATCTTCGGATACATTTTGTAAATCAGAAGAATCCACATTATTTTCAAGAGAGTAATTTGTACTAGAGTTTATTTGAGATTCATTATCAGAACTATTAAAATTTTCTATATTTTCTAAGAGATTTATTTCGTGTTTATTTGTATCTATTCGGCTAAGGAAATCTGCCACTTTATTTTCCTTGCCTTTTATATATTCAATATCCATGTTATACTCTCCTAATTTTAATAACCATCTATTTAGTCTAGGATTGATGTCTTTTCTTTGAGATTTTGTATGTAACCATTTTAACGGTTGATGATCTGTAAAAAGTTTAAACTTGTTACCATATAAATACGGCCTAAAATAATTGGTTGCCCAAACAATGGCAAGCAGTTCTTTTTCGATAGAAGAGTAATTTTTTTCATGGTCATTTAAAGTTCTGCTAGCATAACATATTGGATGTGAATCCTGTTGTAAAGTTGCACCAATGGCAAAGGCACTAGCATCTGTTACTAATTGAAACTTTTTGTTAAAATCGGGATATTTGAGTATAGGGTCTTCGGTAATTACTCTTTTTAATTTTTCAAAGGCATTTATATAATTAGAGTCCTTTATGTTTATTTTACTATTTTTTTTCAGAAAGTTTGTCAATGGTTTTGCTAATTTGGCATAGTCCCTAATAAATTTACGATAATATCCCGTGATTCCCAAAAATGATTTTATCTGTTTTTGTGTAGTGGGAAGTTTTAATTTTAAAATGTCATCTACTTTTTTAGGATTGGGTTTTACTCCTTCTGGAGTTAAAATATGACCCAAATATTCGGTTTCTTTTGCAAAAAATTTACATTTATCTATTTGTATTTTTAAGTTATTTTCTCTAAGTTTGTTAAATATTTTTTTTATATTGATTGTATGTTCTTCTAAAGAAGTAGAGAATATAAGTATGTCATCCAAATAACATACACATATTTTATTAATATATTCCTTAAGAACATTATTCATAAGGCGTTGGAAAGTTGCCGGAGCATTCTTTAATCCAAACGGCATCCTTACGTACTCATAATGTCCAAAAGGTGTGGAGAAGGCTGTCTTCGGACGGTCTTCTTTTTTCACTAAGTTTTGGTGGAACCCTTTGGCCAAATCTAGTGTTGTAAAATATTGCGAGTTTCCTAATTTATCCAATATATTTTCTATATTGGGTATAGGAAATTTATCATCTATGGTTACCTCATTTAGTTTTCTATAGTCCACAACAAGACGCCATTTCTTCTTTCCAGAATTGTCTTGTTTTTTGGGCACTATCCATAGTGGACTGTTGTAAGGAGAACTACTTTCTTTAATTATTCCTTGCTTTAGCATATCTGAAATTTGAGTAGATATCTCTTGTTCGTGGATACGAGGATATCTATATATTTTAGAATATATAGGTCTATCGGTCGTGACTACGATTTGATGTTGAATATTAAAAGTACTAGTTAATTGATCACCTTCTTTAAAGAAGAGATCTTTATATGAGTTTATAAGATGATTTAAAGTATTACACTCTTCTTTATTTAAAGATTGAAAAAGAATTTTAAATTTAGAATCGTTTAAATTAGTTTTTTCTAATTGATAAATTTCTTCGAATTTATATGGACAACTATCAATAAATTTGATTTCATTATTATTGATTTTTAAAATTTCATTTTCTAAGTCAATAATAGCACCTAATGGTTTAAGTAGGTTTTGACCTATTATAGCGTCAAAATTCTTATTTTGGAGATTTGTTAATTTCCATATCATGAATGCATTTTCTTTAAATTCTATAGGTAAATCTGTCTTAATTTCTCTTCTTACTGATATTTGGTTATTAAGTGTATTAAAATATATAGGTCTTATTTAATTATTTCTTTTATACTGTGGTAACTGATTTTCATCGAGAAGTGAAGTGGAAGACCCGGTATCTATTAAACATTTTAATTTTGTATTGTCAACAGTGAGTAAAACTATTGGTAAGTAAATTTCCGAGGCTGTAAGAGAAAATTTACCTCCTCTTTTGGTGGTTCGTAAGTATCCATTGGTTCTGATCTTTCAAAATTTCTATTATTATTAGTAAACCGACTATTTCTACTAATTTTTGACTGTCCAGAGTTTGTAGGGTTTCGTTCAGTATTTTGGTAATTGTTCCTAGATGTAGTTTGAAAATTATTTCTAGAAGTATTTTGATAAGTACTTTGGTTGTTATTATTTCTATAGTTTTGGTAAATATTCTGATTGTTATTTCTATAATTATGAAAAGAATTTTGATTATTTCTATACGTATTTTGTAGCTCTATGTTCTGTCGAAATTGTCCTGTTCGTCTATCATTATTTTGATATTGATTATTTTTTTTATTTATATTTTTAAAATCGTTATAGTTATTACTAAATTTATGCCTATCTCTAATCATACCTAAATTTTCTAACGAGTCAAAAGCTTCCCGTATTTTTTTTATATCTTTATTTATTATTATTGATGCCAAATTTGCATCTATGTTATTTAAAAATATATTTAAAATGAATCTTTCATTATTCTCAGCAGAGAATTCTGTTGGCTTATTACTATCATATTCGTATTTTTCATTTAATTTACTTAAAACTATTACTAAAGTATTATAATATTGTCTAACCTGATAATTTTTTACTGCAAGGGCTTGCTGGTATAGTTGATGATAACTCTCTTTGATCCCAAAGTTGGTTATTAAAGCTGCTTTTATCTCTTTCCAGTCTGCATTTGAACCTAGTGTTCTAATGACGTCCAACGCTGGGCCCTGGATTTTGTTTACAATTATCCTCTGGTAAATGTATGTTTTTGCCTGTTGGCATGTAATTAGAGGAAGGATTGTATCAACTTCCCTCAGAAATGACGTTAAGGCGTATTCGCCATCACCACGGAATTCGTGAATCCGTTGTGCATCCTTCAAAATATCGTTTGCAGAAATTACGAATGCTGATGCAGTTGAATTAGTCATGTTTCTTTCACTATTAATTTTTTTTTTCGTTGGTTTCACTAATGTCTTCTAGTTCTTCACTAATAGTATATAAATTCAATCTATTATTTATTTTTTGTTGTTTAATTTTAGGCATTAATTGTTTTTTTTTTTTTTTTTTATTATATTAAAGTTTTTTTGTTTTTTTTTTTTTGTATTGATATTTTATTAATTTAGTTAATTAAATACTCATTAAAATGTATATGTATTCTTTTTTTTTTTTTTTTTTTTTATATACTTAGGTACTTAAATGTTAGTATTTTTCAACTTAAAACTTTCTTTTTATTTTTTTTTTTTTTTTTTTTTTTTTTAAATGTTTTATTTTTTTTTTATTTATCAAATTCGATTCGTATCACAAAATTTACTATCTTTGGATAGCAAAAACTACACGACTGCGCCAATTATGTGTTTTATTAGTGGTTTTAAATAAAAACACCAAACAATTTTAATTTTAAATTAAAATTTTATTTTTCAAGTTTATTGTTTGAAGGTGGTCTTAAGACTAACTTTTTTTTTAACAAATCAATTTTTTTATATTACAATAATCATTATTTTTATTTTACAAAAACAATTTGCTTTATCATACTTAATACTAATTTTAATTTATTAGTCGAAAATATCTTTCGAAACAAAATTCAGTATCGAATTACAAAAAGGAAATTTACTTGAGTTTTTTATATATTTACTTATTACAAAATCAATATTAATATAATAAATGTTCGTACTGAATTTTGTGTACAAAATTATTTCACCATATGTTGGGTTTCATATTACATTTATAAAGTTAAATTATTTCAAGTGCAATTACATATTTAAAATTAGTTCAAATGCAATTGACCGTAATTATGCTTAGTATGCAAAAATGTGGCTAATTATATTTTTGTATAAAATTGAAAAGAATAAAAGGAAAAACAAAAATTAAAAATGTTTTGTCTTACAAATTAATATTTTAAATTTTATAAATGTGAAATTGAGTTTTATCTTTTATTGGAGGTTCATTAATTACTATCTTGGTTGGGGTTACCAACTGTGACGTAACTCCCGTATAAACTAAATAACAACAAAAAGAAAAAAATTTAAAAAATAAATTAAACCTATGCAGATTTTTTTTTACAGCTTTTTCTTGAACGATTTAATGTAAACTAGATTTATTACATTTCACATGTAGAGTAGATTTACTACATTAAAAACATTATTTGTAGCTTAAAAATGAATTAAAAGTTTTACCAGAAATTATATATAAATCCTAGTTTTACTAAT